>OV049857.1:7102500-7702500 GCA_920104075.1 Melanargia galathea | reverse complement strand
GGGAATTATTTATGCATCTACCATAATAATATTATAGCCCCGACATTGCACTCTCTGATTTCCACCCGCTTCGGTCTCTTCAAAATTTGCTAGGCAGTAGAGAGGTAATTGTCACAACTGCCCACTCGTCGCAATTTTTTGAACAAATATCCCGAAACTTCTATTAAAAATGATATTAAAAAAGTGTCTTGAATTTGCATATAGAATACAAACAAACATTATAATAATGCGTTCAAAAAATATCACCTTACCTCAAAAATCAAACTAAGTACTAGAAATCAAATAAAACTAACCGAAAAAAAATCAAAAGTACACTAGCACTGTAGCTACACGGCTTTTTTATATTATAATTATTTTATTTTGTATCTGGTATCTAAAATTAGGAAAAACGTTTTATAATGCGTTCAAAAAATATCACCTTACTTACCTCAAACAAAACTCCTAACTACTTAAATAAAACTAAGTAAGTAATCATTTCACCGAAAAACATTCAAAACTACATTAGCACTGTTGCCATACAGCTATATTATATTACTAGCTGAACCCCGCAACTTCGTTCGCGTAGATATAGGTTTTTATATAGGATCGGATCGGATCCCATAATTCTTTTATGTACCTAAACTAAATGTAGCCTAAGTTACTCCTTATAACATTGAAAGTTCCATTAAAATCGATCCAGCCGTTTCGGAGATTAGCTGGAATAAATAGACAGACCGATAAACATAAATTTAAACGCACACCAGTTTAAAATAAGCCGTAGGTACGTTCAAAGATCCGGGTCCCAAGTTATTTGAACCCAATACTGAGGATTGTAATGTCTGTTATTTCTAAACTAAAAAACCTATGACCTTGAAATATTTACGGGACAATAAATAAAGTACTACCTTTCTAACAAAAAAATAATGAGTGAAATCGAACAACGCATTAATTAATTACAGCTAAATACACGTTTTAACTTTCATCCCCTCTCCCAAGGGAACCGTGCTGAATTTCGGGATAAAAAGTATCCTATGTCCTACCTCGGAGTATAAACTCAAATCGTGCCAAGTTTCATTCGAATCCATTCAGTAGTTTCGGCGTGATGCGCGGCCAAGATACAGACAGACAGACAGACAGACAGACAGACAGACAGACAGACAGACAAAAATGAAAAAAATTGCAGTTTTGGCTTCAGTATCGATTATAGAGTGCCCTCCAATAAAAAATTTCAAAATATCTTCAATGTACAGAATTGGATCTGTTACAGTTTTATTATATATTATATATATTATATTATATATTATATATATATTATAATGATTTTATTTTATATCTACGTTGATCTTAAATTGGGAGAAACGTTTTTATAATGCGTTCAAAAAAATATCACCTTATCTCAAAAATCAAACTCTTAGAAATCAAATAAAACTAAACAATTCCACGGAAAACATTCAAAATTACATTAGCACTATTGCCATATGGCTATTGTATTACGTACTTATAATGATTTTATTTTACATCTGTATCTAAAATTGGGAAACTTTTTATAATGCGTTCAAAAAATATCACCTTACCTCAAACAAAACTCCTAAATAAATAAAACTAAGTAAGTAATAAGTCCACCAAAAAACATTCTTAACTGCATAACTACTCCCATACGGCCAAATATATATTATAATAAATAGAAAAAATAATATTGGTAGGTACTTATAAAATAAAGTCGCTATCCACGTCTGTGTGTCCTCATTTCTGTTTCTCCGCATAAAGTGTGAGACCATTATTTCTTCAAACCACACAATTGATTTTGATATGGTTTTCACTGTCATTTAGAGAGTTTTTTACGGAAGGTCACATTCACAATACCTTCCAATAAAGTTTTTGTATATATAATTTAAAAAAATCTTGTATTTCGTTATAGTAGTGAAAATTCTGTTTTGTAATGAAGTCAAAAAATCGATTTTCGGACTTTTACCTATGTAGACCGTATATGGTTAAACTTAAATTCACTTACGCGAAAATGGGTAATCAGGGAAAATAATTCAATGTTTAAGTTGAAATTGTAGTTTTGCTCTAAAAGCCAACAGTTCAAATAATTTTTATGGCTATACCATATTGTAAGATGGTGATAATAAAAAAAATAATAAACCCGGCTGAGTTTGTTGTGGGCTCTTCTCAGACCAGGGCGCGTTTGGAACCCTCGTAGCTTTAGTTTTAAGTTTCCGTAAGTAATTATCACCATTGCCTGTTCCCAAATTGACGTTCAAAAAGTGTACAGTGTACCTACTTTGAATAAATGAATTTTGAATTTGAATTTGAATTTGAAAATTGGTATATATAGTGACATAATATACCTTGAAGTGTCCAAATGATTAACTACAAGTGTAAATTGAAAATTTAAAAAACCCCCGACATTCGCCATTTAGTGGCGGCGGCCATCTTGAATTTGCAATAGTGCTATTCTACTAGTCAAGCCCTTTCATTTGATACCCATATCAAGGGAGTTGTGAAAAAATATATCATCCGCCATTTTGTAGCGGCGGCCATCTTGGACCGATTTTCATCAAACATAGCTAAGAACACTCTCGACTAATTCACCTTTCAAACAAAAAAAAACCGCATTCAAATCGGTCCACCCGTTTGAGCGCCACAGGGGAACAGACAGACACACACACACACACACACACACACACACACACACACACACACACACACACACACACACACACACACACACACACACACACACACACACACACACACACACACACACACACACACACACACACACACACACACACACACACACACACACACAGACACGTCAAACTTATAACACCCCGTCGTTTTTGCGTCGGGGGTTAAAAAGACCACAAGAGAGGAGAGGTTTGAAAAAAATTCGATGAAACGAAAAAGCGACACCAACGACAATTTTAATTTTAATTTTAATTTTAATTTTAATTTTAATTTTAATTTTAATTTTAATTTTAATTTTAATTTTAATTTTAATTTTAATTTTAATTTTAATTTTAATTTTAATTTTAATTTTAATTTTAATTTTAATTTTAATTTTAATTTTAATTTTAATTTTAATTTTAATTTTAATTTTAATTTTAATTTTAATTTTAATTTTAATTTTAATTTTAATTTTAATTTTAATTTTAATTTTAATTTTAATTTTAATTTTAATTTTAATTTTTTTAATTTGTTGTTATAGCGGCAACAGAAATATACCTACACTCTGGGAAAATTTCAACCGTTCACTTATTACAGTTCATGAAATATAGGCCGTGATTTTCATTTACGTTATTATTTTAATGTTAATTTATTTTAGTGTTGATTAAAAATTATATAACTAGGTACTTACAAAAAAACTTTAGAAGATATCATTGATCAAAAATTACAACAACAACGATAAACTCTATCCGAGAAGCGATCAACTCTATTGAGTCATTATGTGCTGACATAAGTGCTGAAACTATTTGAAATAAAATTACACATTGAAACATAATAATACAATGAAACATAATGACGCAGTGAAACAAAGACAATTGCGTCCGTGCGAAGCCGGGGCGGGTCGTTAGTGAATAATATTTAAATGTCAAAGTTCAAATTGCAGTGGTATTAATTGATGATTTTCACATGTGATCACATTCATAATGCGCCAATCAGGTTTCAAGGTTAGTATCCTGTTTATCTTGTTCAGTGAGGTCTCAATGATGACAATGCGATTAAAATAAACTTCGCTTTATTACAAACTAGTGGATCCGGCAGACGTCGTCTTGCCCGGTGACGTACCGACATCAGCGCCACCTTACCTTACCTACCCGGTAATTGTGTTTTAAAACCATCCAGGAACCCATTGTAATACACACATTTCATCTAAATCGGTCCAGCCGTTTAGGAGGAGTAAGGTGACAAACACACGTACAGAAGAATTATATAGATACGGGTGAGAGAGTTTACCGTATCGACGGTATGAACATTAAATGTTTGACAGTTAGGAAACTCATGAACATTTTGTATGAGAAAATGTTTTTTCTTTTATTTTATTTTTACGGCAATTTTCCAATGTTTTTAAATGTTATTCTGCTATTCGGGATGGAGACAAATACAACAAATTACTTAAAAATTACGAAAAAACTTTTCATTTTTGCAAAATATTGTTCCTATAATTAGTATGGGTATGGTGGACTCATTCGATTCAGCACAAAAAATTACATAGAAAATGACACCTCACTCGCCTAGTTTGTAAAATGTGCATTTATTAAAGTTTAACCTCAGGGTACAGGAGTTTGTTGACCTCCAGCGTCAGCTGATTATATCTCAGTTACGTCACAGAATAATAACTAGTAGGTACTTAAAGGTATTACGTAACGAATTTTAAAAAAGTTTTACAAGATTTTTTTTTTTTGATAAATGAAAAGATAAAGTAGTTCTGTTTAACCTTTCAAAGCGGGTAGGTATTGCAAAAAAATTGCATTTTTTATTAAACGATTTTTTTCACGTTTTTTTAATAATATCATATCAGTAATCATCAGTAGGTACTAAGTATCACCTATCTTCGTTTCTGAGAGCGTTCTCCTGATACCCTATAAGCTCTATGAGAAAGACCCTCGGTGGAGTGGCCTCTCAACTCACAACTACGTCCAAACTGAAAAAAAGCTAAACCCTAAAGCAAGCTGGCTTAGAAATAAACGTCATAAATAAAAATACAAAAAATGTATTTACTTAATTAATGTAATATACTTAGTACGTACCTATTGTAATTTAGTGTCACTTTTCACCTCTTCACAGATAAGTTAGTTGGTATGAAAAGAGGCATGAAAGAGGCAAGAAAATCGAAATTTAATCAACTAAGCTGTTGCTGGCTTAGAAATAAAACGGCACAAATAAAATGGTAGAAAAAATGTATTTAATGTCACATTTGAATATATGAAATTATTGCTCGCCCGGCCACACTACAGACTCGATCCAGTCTAGATAGCTAGACACGCGGGAGTATACCGCAGGCTTGCCCGCCTTGGCGCATTGTCGCCCGAATGACGTCACGCCGATCACGTGGAAGATGCATTTGTTGGCGCGCGACGCGACCTGCAGCGGCGACCCGGAGTCACCCTATAAACAAAAAAAAAATTGGTTGGTTGATTGGTCGGATGCGTCACAAGCCGAACGCTTAGGCCGATCGTGTCTTCTCTATCGCTCGTTCCGCGCTCACGGGTCATGCTTTTTCATGCGTATGGCGTTAATCGATTTTTAAGACGTTATCACGTCAAAAATCACTACATAGTATAAAACAAAGTCGCTTTCTCTGTCCCTATATCCCTATGTCCCTATGTCCCTATGTATGCTTAAATCTTTAAAACTACGCAACGGATTTTGATGCGGTTTTTTTTAATAGGTAGAGTGATTCAAGAGGAAGGTTTATAAGTAGTAAAATTAGACCCGGTAGGTGGCACTAATAGCGGGCAGGACGACGTCTGCCGGGTCTGCTAGTTAATTATAAATTAATAATAATAACCCCCGAATTGTGGCAAAAATTGACGTCCCACTGAAAAGAAAAGAGCTGATAACTTGCTTTCAAATAACAAGTATAAATTAAAAAAAAAAATAAGCCCCGACATTCGCCATTTTGTGGTGGCGGTCATCTTGGATTTGCATAGTGCTATTCTGCTAGTCAAGCCCTTTCATTTGATACCCATATTGAGGGAGTTGTGAAAAAATATATAATCTGCCAATTTGTAGCGGCGGCCATTTTCATCCAATATAACTAATACTTAGACCAGTAACTTTAACTTCTGAATGTATGGGGTATCTTGCGTCAAATCCGGTAGTTCTAATTTTTTGCAGACTTGCTTATGATGTTGGCCCAATGAATAATCCAAGTTTGTGACCTCGAATGCCGAACACAACTTTGTCAGAATCATAAAAACCGCGAAATTTCGGATTTTTTTTCAGATTTTGGCTATTATAACCCTATAGGACTAGTTTTTGATAGTACCTTTTCAGGACAATTTTCAAAATAGAATAAAGTTGCTACAATTTAAGACCAGAACCAGCTCTGTAGGTACATTACTTACTGAAATGCTCGCGACTACGCCCGTGTGGATTTATAACACTCATACAAACTTCCATGTTCTATTTAACCAACTTGGGAGTAGTTTTTCCAAAAATCTAAATACCAATTTTCATGGATATAACTTGATAAATGACGGACTCTCATTTGAACTTTCATCCCCTATTTAACCCACTAGGGGATAGAATTTTCAAAAATCCTGAAATTCAAACATTTTGTTTTTAATCGAAAGCCCAAATACCAATTTCATGGATATAACTTGAAAAATGACAAACTTTCACACGAACTTTCATCCCCTATTTAACCCCCTTAGGGGTAAAATTTACAATAATCCTTTCTTAGTGTGCGCCTACATTATAAAAGGAAGCATTTAAGTACTGTGAAAATTTCAAATTTCTAGCTTTCAGTTGTTGCGTTGATGATCAGTCAGTCAAGACAAGCTTCTTGAAGCTAGAAACTTGAAAATTTTCACAGGAGCTTCCTTTTATGATGTAGGCGCACACTAATAAAGGATTATTGGAAATTCCACCCCTAAGAGATTTGAATAGGGGTTGAAAGTTTGTTTGAAAGTCTGTCATTTTTCAAGTTATATCCATGAAAATTGGTATTTCGGCTTTCAATAAAAAATAAAAATTTGACGCTACGGTGGACACACACACACACACACAGACACGTCAAACTTATGGCACCCCGTAAAAAACCCAGTGTCACCTGGCACGTGTCCTTGTCCCCGCGCATCTCGCCGGCGCACATCTGTCCCTCCCTGAAGCCCCCCCAGTGCCGGTTGAAGGTGCTCTGCAGCGTGACGTTACAGAACTCGTTCTCCAGCAGAGTCAGTGACACCTTCTTCAGCTCATCCGAGGTTTTAGTCGGTTGCTCTGGAGTACAATGAAAAGTTATAAAAAAATTGGTTTACAATGAATATAAAATTATTTTGCTATAATCCGCTAACAGTGAGTAGGCACAACACCACACAAATTCACCACAAAACAAACTCGACGATCGTTTCGCTCCGACATTTTGTGGTGAATTTGTGTGGTGTTGTGCCTACTTTGTCACTGTTAGCGGATTATAGCAAAATAATTTTATATTCATTGTATATCATGGAATTCCGCAAAGTAACGCCTGCTTCCATTCAACATTTAAAAAATTGGTTGTCTGTACGGTTAGTCTAAGATTTTACACATATGTTTTGCGACTCGTTTGCTCACTCGTTTTAAGAAACTGAACCCAAACACTCTTAATATAAAGTCGTAATTCCATAGTTCGAATATGTATTTTACAACATTTCTGCTTGGGGCGCTCGCTGTGTTCGAATGCTGAATGTATTGGCGAACTCAAACCTTAATGCAAGCCATTTTAGGTCCATTTTACTCTGAAATCGATCAATAGTATACTACAAAGTTTTGGAGTGCTCCAAACTTAGACTAAGCAAGCTGTAAACTCAGTTTATGGACGGTAATTTTACGCGATAACGTCATAAGAAGACAAAGAGAGATAGATGCGTCACAAGCCGAACGCTCAGTTCTGCGCTACGTGCTACGCGCTACGTTCCGCGGTACGTGACAATGAGTCATGCTTATTCGTGCATATAGCCGGCATTCATCGATTTATAAGACGTTATGTACGTCAAAAGAGGTGTAGGTATGTACTTATGTACACGCGTAAGAACTTACATTATATATTTCTTTGCATGCAAATAATTAATTACAATCAGACACTAGATGGCGCGCCAGACGGCTATGTTCGTTCGCGAAGCATCTGACAGTCGAGAAGTTAAGCCTACTCTAGCGGCACGCTATGATGGCCGGTTTGACGTTTGTCCGCTCATGAAGTTCCGTATTAATTGATAACGACTTTGAAGGAAATAATTGTATTACTTTATTGACGATAGTGATGTGCAGAGATTCATAAATTTTATCGAATTTAGTTTTAGGTTTAGGACTCAAAATTTATTTATTAAATTGATTTCTTAAATGTATACAAGTGTAGAAAAATCAGTTTGCACCATTTAAGGGGTGAATGTACTTGTGAATATGAACAATTTTCACTATGTGGACAAACCTCTGAAATCGCAAAAAAATATCAATAAATTTTTAAAAATGGAATCTAATACGATCGTCACATAGGATCGCTGGCTAGCACAACTACTACCTCCGGCAAACTCGCGTCAATGCTCAATGCAAAACAAAGCAGTTTCGAATTGACGTTGCTTCGAAAAGTATAAACTGTCAGTGCAATGCGATTGTGATATAGTTTTGACCTGGCTTTGGATTTCAAATATTGATACTGCATTACTGTTGACCCTTGCTCGTTAATTTGGACTCTGTTCAAGCCCTTTGTTGTGGATTTCGTCGATATGACCGAACGTACGCAGAGAACTGTTCTAAATAGTCAGACACGTGAGTTCGTAATACGCCTTCGTAACTATTTCGATCGTGAAGCTCAAAATGGAGGGCCAATTTTACCTATAACGTCAGTGGTTGAACGCGTAGCTGATGCGCTTAATATTGGACAACGAACTGTTAGACGGATAACTAAAAAAAAATATGGCGAGACTGGCACAGAAGAAAATAAACTTCACACACCAAAAAAGAGAAAACGAGCAAAACCAGTCGTAGGCATCGATAGCTTTGATGCCGATGCTATCCGAAGACATGTTTACGGCTACTATTTACAGAAGGAGTATCCAACAAGAAAAAAGTTGGTGCATTCACTGAAGGAAGCTGGATTATTCTTCGGTGGGGAAAGTTCTTTAACGAAGATTTTGAAGACCATTGGATTTCGATACAAAAAATGTAACAAATGCAAAATATTGATGGAAAGATTTGATATAGCGATGGCAAGGTATACTTTTTTACGGCAAGTGAAAGAAATCAAAAATTGGCAAAATGTTGTGTTCTTGGATGAAACATGGCTTAATGCTAACCATACTGTAGGCCGTTCTTGGAACGATGACACAGCAGCATCTACTTCCAAAGTTCCTGTAGGAAAAGGATCGCGACTTATAATTTGTCACGCCGGAACCATCAACGGGTTTGTCGAAGGTTCTCTCATGGCTTTTGCGTCAAAAACCACTGGAGACTATCATGAAGACATGAATGGAGAAAAGTTTACTGAATGGTTTACCTCAATGTTGTGTAGCCTCCCTGAACCATCTATTATAATTATGGACAACGCCCCATACCACTCGATGCAAATTGACAAGCCACCTGCCCAATCCCAAAAGAAAGCTGATATCGTCGCATGGCTTCGTAAAAATGGCGTAGATGCAAACATGAATATGTTAAAAGCGGAATTAGTACGTCTTTTAAAAGAAAACAAACCAACCAAGATCCGATACGTCATTGACGAAATAGCATTAGAACATGGGCACAGAGTTATACGGTTACCGCCTTACCATTGTGAGTATAATGCGATTGAGTTGGTGTGGGCTCAAATTAAGGGATATGCTGCAAGACACAATACAGAACCCCCATTTACCACAAAAAAAATGCTAAAATTATTAGAAGAAGCTTGTGAACATGTGACTAAAGGAGACTGGGAAAAGGTTGTGAATAGAACTGTTAAATTAATAAGGGAAGATTATGAAAGAGATGTGAAAATAGATAATATTATAGAAAACGAACATATAATTATTAATGTATGTGATGATAGCAGTGACGACAGTGAAAATAGTAGTATGGACGAATCTGATTAATTATGGCCTTTTGTGGCACCTTTTTTGGTATCTTTTGTATTCATATGTTTCTTGTGTGCATATAAAGTATGTATATTCATTTTCGTTCAAATATTCAGTTCGTTCAAATAAATTAAATAAACATATACATTTTTGTTTTATTAAACCTATTTAATCAGGTACAAAAACAAAACTTAATTGTTTTTTGTTCGAGAATAAATTGACATTCCACATCACTATTGTAATATGTCAAACCGGCCATCATAGCGTGCCGCTAGTGTAAATTAGACGGTTAATTTAACGGGATTTTTGCTTTAACAAGTATAAATTAAAAATTTAAAAAACCCCCGACATTCGCCATTTTGTGGCGGCAGTCATCTTGGACTGGCATAGTGCTATTCCACTAGTCAAGCCCTTTCATTTGATACCCATATTAAGGGAGTTGTGATAAAATATGTAATCCGTCATTTTGTAGCGGCGGCCATCTTGGATCGATTTTCATCAAACGTAGCTAACAACACTCTCGACTAATTCACCTTTCAAAAAAAAACCGCATTAAAATCGGTCCACCCGTTTGAGCGCTACAGGGGAACAGACAGACACACACACACACACACACACACACAGACACGTCAAACTTATAACACCCCGTCGTTTTTGCGTCGGGGGTTAAAAACACCGACCGTTCATCGTTCACAGGCACTGTGCCTTAACAAATATCGTATCGTACATCGTTCATCGCAAAAATGAACGATGAACGGGGGCATTTGGGCTTTAGCAACTTGAAGTTGCTCGCTTACCTCTCGACTGTCAGACGTTGCCAACTTCAACATGTCGTTTTGGCACAATTCAAAAATGTGCCAAAACGACTTGGCACATTTCAAAAAATCACTCCCATCATTTTTTCATAACGCGCCTAAAGAAGTGCCTTTTTCCACATGTTGCACCTTTAGGATTTTAATGAAACTTAGCATGCTGTTAGGCAAAATATAGGCAATTATTATATATTTTTTTCAAAGTGGTAACTGTGTTCAATCTGATAAAAAATAATAAAAAAAATTTTTTTTGCAATTTTTTCATATTTTTATTTAGGCTTGGCTCATAGAAAAATACTATAAAATAAACTGTAGAGTGTACTATAAACACTGGAATTCGTTTTATTTACCTAGCTTTCAAATCAACAGAAATATATCACTTTGAAAAAAAGTCGTCTCCAGACACATTTTTTTAAATAGCTCCTCAATTAACTAAGATAGAGAGCTAATATCTCCTCAATGAACTACTATTAGTACCCTCTACAATATAACATAGGTTACGATATAGGTTCCTATCGGGGGCAGTTTGCCTATGGAAGTACGGCTATACCCTTTCGTAATTCTAGGTCAACTGGAACTAAGTATTTAGGTTTTCGACTCATAACCTATAGGGTACTTCCGGTTGTGCTAGATTTGTCAATTTTGTTCAAAAGCAAGGTCTTACAGATCAAGTAAAGGAAAAATTCCGAAAAATAAAAAAAGTTAAAAATTAAGGTAAATTTTGGTACTTACTAGTTATCATGAAAATCTAAATTTGCCCATATCTTTTTATTGTGTGGACTCAGGACCTTAATTTTTTTACACCTAATAGTGACTATAGACCTTAGTATCTGGTATAAATTTCAACTTGCTAGGTCCACCCGCTCTTGAGAAAATCGGTGGTGACACACGGACAGACGGACAAGAAAGTGATCTTATAAGGGTTCCTTTTTTACTTTTTGAGGTACGAAACCCTAAAAATTAAAAAAAAAACTCTTACTCGGATCAACAACGCCCCACCCCGTGGCGACGGCCTTAGTGTACCCCGGGAAGTCGGGCTTCGTCCACAGACACGCCGGGCGGATGGACCGCTCGAAGTCCACGTCCGTGTTCAGCTCGAACAGCGCAATGTCGTGGTATTTACTCGGAGAATGGTACTCCGGGTGTTTGTGGGCAGCTTTGATCGGTACCTGGACAGGAAGTATTTTTTAATTATAGGTAACTACAATAAGCTGTGATAATAAGCTGTGATAGCCTAGTGGTTAGGACGACCGACTTCTAATCGGAGGTCATGGGTTCGATCCCGGGCACGCACCTCTAACTTTTCGGAGTTATGTGCGTTTTAAGTATTTAAATATCACTTGCTTTAACGGTGAAGGAAAACATCGTGAGGAAACCTGCACGCCTGAGAGTTCTCCATAACGTTCTCAAAGGTGTGTGAAGTCTGCCAATCCGCTTGGCCAGCATGGTAGACTATGGCCAAAACCCTTCTCACTCTGAGAGGAGACCCGTGCTCTGTAGTGAGCCGGTAATGGGTTGATCATGATGATCATGATTATAGGTACAATAGGCTTACTAAAAGTATAAATTAAAATTTTTAAAACGCCCAACATTCACCATTTTGTGGTGGCGGCCATCTTGGATTTGCATAGTGCTATTCTACTAGTCAAGCCCTTTCATTTGATACCCATATTGAGGGAGTTGTGAAAAAATATGTGATCCGCCATTTTGTGGCGGCGGCCATCTTGAACCAATTTTCATCACACATAGTTAAAACCACTCCCGACTAATTCACATTTCAAACAAAAACAAAACGCATTCAAATCGGTTCATCCGCTTGAGCGTTACGGTGGAACAGACACACGCACACGCACACACTCACACACACACACACACACGTCAAACTTATAAGTTATCCCGTCGTTTTTGCGTCGGGGGTTAAAAACTATTGGCGTCACTCCCAGATGGACGCAGAAACATTAGTCGACCAAAACTTCGATGGATAGATGGAGTAAACCAAGACGCAAAGCGGATTGGTTTAAGAGGAAACGCGGTTGCTCTTTTCTCCATACAAACGTTCTCGCGTGTTTTCTCCCTGGTTTATGATCCTAAAGCAATGAGTTTTTACAATAAAATAAATATCAACCTCTTCTAACTAAGTATGTCCCTATGTTTTCCTTTTTGAAGATACATTATTTTTATAAGCACTAGAACCATTACAAAATGCTCAAAATTGCCTATTTTAGATCGCTTTCAACTGAGGCCTAATGTACAAATTCGACAATTTATAATGAAAAAAGCAAAACATAGGGACACAGTATAGGGTGGTTTCGTCTGTTTTCGGCCATTTAAGCAAACGAGTGACTGCGAGATGATTTTTGTCAATGATAATAAAGTCACAGATTACTTTCTTAAATATTTTCGAAATCGGAAGATATTGTAGTTTTGTTATTTGTAGCTCCTTTATTTGTCAACATTATATTAAAATTGTTAAATATTCAAATATCTGAAAATGCCGATTTAGCCTGTTTTCGGCCACCAATTTCAGTTTTCGGCCGTCGATTTGGCCAGTTCTCGGCCACTATTCTAAAATTTGAAAAATTAGCTCTATTTGCTCTCTAGTATGTTTTATTATTATTAAACAACAAAATTAATACGTACGAAGTAGGTGTGTCTTTAATTATAAAAAAAAACTAATAACAAAAAAATATTTATGGCAAAAATTAAAAATTACATAAAAATTACAAACTATTTTAAAGATTAATGAGATCATTGGTATCATTTAGTTATGATTTTAGGTATTTTTCAATCAGAAAATATCAAATTCGTCATCATCAGTGTTATCTTCTTCATAATTATTGCCTCTATCGGAAAAGACATGGCCGGAATTTGCCCTGATTAGTCGAAAAAAAACTTACTTAAATAAACATAAATGGAGGTTAATTATTCATATGTGAAAATTGCTTTTAAAATAAACTAAAATATATCGTGGCAATTACATTTCTCCAGCGCAGGCGTGGAAAAAAACACAAAAAATAAGAATGTTAACTGTTATTTGTTTTTCTAACTTTTCTAAGGTCATATCCAAGAAGGTTATTTATATACTCTATGTAGATACTGGAGACTGCGCCTGAAACATTGTAGTTAAGACAAAATAGTCATTTTATTTACCAGTTCTCTCTCGAGTCAAAATTCCTTATCTATACCCTGATTTCTAATTCCGTGGAATTCTGACGTTTCGTAATGTTACCAGAGATAAAACAATTCCCACAAAAAAGATAAAAAATTCAAAACTTATATAAATAAAAATCAACTGCCGCATGTAGAATGACAAATGCCTAACAGACACTTCATGGTGAGAATGTCATTTGACTTCCATTTTTGAATGAATTTTTTCAATGTGCTTCTTTTGTTTTCTATTGCTGTTAGTGTGCACTTTCTAGTTTCCACTCTTGCCGTTTTCTATTTTAGGGCGAAACGTCTAATATTATTGTTCGGCATATGGCTTTTTATGATGACTGGAAATTAAAGTAGTTTTGGGTAAAATCGTACTTCGTAGATGTTAACCCTGTTCTCCATACAAATAACTCATCTGTAAATGACAATGACAGCTGTCAGAATTCCACGGAATTAGAAATCAGGGTATAAAAATACTATTCAGGTTAAGTATAGAACGTCCATATTTGAATCTCCCGCTGTCAAAGAGTTGTTGGGGGCTGAATCTAGATGGCGCTGAATGGTTCTCATTTTTTTACTATGGAGTTTTCATTTTTCTACGGTAGGAGTAATGTATTCTGTGGTACCTACGCACTACGTACACAAAAATCGATTCTCCGATTAATCGATCTCAGATCGCCATCCTTATTTTGATGTTTCTGGCTGGCTTCTGCAATCTGCGTTGTGCGTAGGTAACCTAAATAATATTTTTAGATAAGACATTTTTACTCGAGAGAGAACCTTGAAATAAAATGACTAATTTATCTTAACTACAATGTTTAAGGCGCACTCTCCAGTGTCTATATAGAGTATATAACCTTCTTGGATATGACCTTAGAAAAGTTAGAAAAACAAATAACAGTTAACATTCTTATTCTTTGTGTTTTTTCCACGCCTGCGCTGGAGAAATGTAATTGCCGCGATATATTTTAGTTTATTTTAAAAGCAATTTTCACATATGAATAATTAACCTCCATTTATGTTTATTTAAGTAAGTTTTTTTTTCGATTTTGAGCAAATTCCGGCCATGTCAAAGGGCACAGCTCCATACAAATTCCGGCCATGTCCTTTCATCTCCAAATACCTTTTAGTTGCATCGATAGTTATTTTAGTTTGTAGGTCTTTTTTCACTTCCTTTATACATATATTTTCTTAATATGTTTATCAGTTTCTAAAATATGTGTGTCAGTTTCTAAAATATGTTTATTAGTCTCTTTAATTACTTTATTAGTGTTCTTAATATCAGTTTCTATATTATTATCAGCATTTTCAATATCACTGTTAGATTTTTCTACCTTCTTCGCCTTTGGTTTGCTCTTTCTTAAAGATATTAAGTTTCGCTTTGTTCTTATTAATTATTTTCCGTTTTTTTTGACTTTGGTTTGCATTTTTTTTGTTCTATCTCAGCTTTTCTCTTATTTTTTCGTTTCGTTTTGTTTTTCTTTATCCTTGAAATCGTAAAAATCTCTCCAAGCCTTTGAAGATATGGCACTAAGAAATTTATTAATGTTTTTCTTAGTAACTAGTTTTGTTTGCAGTTGGACTAATGGGAAATCTTAAATGATTTTTGAATGGATCGATTGGCACATCTTTTCAAACCATAGAATAAGGTTTTATCGGCCTTCTTTTTAAGCACGGCCGAAAACCAAATTTAAACAAATTAATAATCGGCCGTCTCGTTGGAAATGGCCGGAAACCCACCTTGAAATATTCATTTTCGGCCATTGCTTAACTTGTTTAACTTTTTGACTGGTAGAAAAGACAGCTTTGGGGGAGGTCACTTTAGGTCTGTATTGTTTATCTGAGTGCCCATTTCAAGTCAATTAGGTAACTTATTGATATTTACTATCATCATTTTTACTGGCCGAAAATCAGTTAATAAATTATTAATTTTCGGCCACATCTATTTTAACTAGGCCGAAAAGTAAATTTTTGCTATCTTATTTTCGGCCGCCAAATGATAACTAACTAAAATGTGTTTTTCGCTATATTTTAGCTAATAACATGCGGCCGAAATCTAACTACACAGATGCAGAGAGGCTATATTTTGTGTACAATTTATTTCTATTCAAAGAATACCTTATTTGTTACGTTAAATTCGATTAAATTTAAAAGGTTATCTGTTGGTTTTCGGCATGCAGGCCGAGAAGTAGTTAGCCACTTCAAAATTAATTTAGTTACCCGACCATCTAATTTATATATAAAATACCTAATCTTTCATCCATTTAAATCAAAATAACATAAATTTAACTCATCCCCAGTAGACAGTAATAACATTTATATGTATCAAACGAAAAAAAACTTAGTAACTTACCTCGCAAAAATTTTACGTGCACTAATTTTTTTGTTGTTTTTGATACACGAGTGAAGTACCAAATTTACGGAGTCGAATTGACGAGACAGTGGTGTCATTATAATGCTACAAATTTTAGAAGCTATAGGATTCATATGGAAAAATAAAGTAGGCATTGATTTTTAAACAAGTAAGGTAAAGTTTTCTTATTAACACGTTCACTGCGGGCGGGGTCGATAACAGCCCCGTGGTAGACTTTCGTCTGGTGCGGCGCGCAAAACTCGTGTTTTCTCGCCTGTGCGGGAGCTGTCTACGATCAACCGTAAGACGTATGACAAAGACAAATATAGTTTTCTTTATGTCTTCAAAGCCTCGACTCGTTGGTATAAAAAAATAGCACGGGATCAAAATAAGCGTCGTGCGCACTGAGTTAAAAATTATTTAATTCAGTGCGGGACGACGCTGATTTAGTCCCCGCGCGGTGCGCGGCGCAGGCGGCGGGGAAACGATTCAGTCAACGTTAGTGCCGCGACCATAGTCGATACCGGAGCACGCGTTTTGCGCAGCAGTCGATATTCTGAGTCCGCATCATGACTTCGAAATACATATTATGTTAATTATGTCTTCAGTGCTTCCTCGGGTATAAGTTGTTTGCTTCCTCGGGTATAAGTTGTTAATAAGTTCCATATTATTATATAGGTATACTATAATAGATGGATATGATAATTTATAATAATTGTAGTTTTCAAGATATGGACTGTTAAGTGTATGATGAAGTCGGTTTGACTTTCAATCTTTTAGATTATCAGTTGTGTTTTAATAAAAACGGTAATCATTTTAACTCAACTTATTTTATCGTGTAACATTAATATTGGAGTGTTGTTGAGTTAAGTTTTGAATAGCATGTTATTATGCTACTTATACAGGTGAATATTATTAAAGTGCACGTATATGAAATAGGAGACATAATAAAAAAAACATTTTTAACGTGATAACGTCTTATAAATCGACTAACCGATGCCAGCGACTTCGTCCGCTTGGATTCTTATAAATCTCACTTGGGGTGGAATTTCTAAAATTCCTGAAACACGTAATTCTTTATTTTTAACCGAAAACCTAAATACCAATTTTCATGGATATAATTTGAAAAATGACGGACTTTCATATAAACTTTCATCCCCCATTTAACCCACTTGGGGGTAGTTTTTCCTAAATTCCTCAAACACGTAATTCTTTATTTTTAACCGAAAATCTAAATACCACTTTTCATGGATATAACTTAAAAAATGATGGACTTTCATACAAACTTTCATCCCCTATTTAACCCTCTTAAGGGTGGAATTCGCAATAATCCTTTCTTAGTGTGCACCTACGTCATAAAAGGAAGCTACTGTGAAAATTTCAAGTTTCTAGCTTCAGTGGTTTAGGCTGTGTGTTGATGATCAGTCAGTCAGGGCAAGCTACTTTATAATATTATTATTATTATTATAGATAGATGAACGCCGGCTGCAAGCACGAAAAACCGTGACTATTGTCACGTTCCGCCTGAGTGGAACGTGCAAACGAGAACGCGGAACAAGCGATAGAGAGGAACGATTGGTCTAAGAGTTCGGATTGTGATGCATCTATCTCTCTTTGTTTTAACCCCCGACGCAAAAACGACGGCGTGTTATAAGTTTGACGTGTCTGTGTGTGTGTGTGTGTGGATGCGGGTGGACCGATTTGAATTCGTTTTTTTTTTGTTTGATACAGACTTGGTACAGACACGGCGAGTCTACGATTTTATTGCATGTATAGAAGAATAAAAGATATAGATACGAATTACTTACTGATGAATGAATAATATTTTTCGATCTTACGGACATAATAATAAGAAAATGTGCACTGGTTATTATATTTAAATAAAAAATCACGAGTGCAATAAGTTTAGCATTTTATTAGAAACAAGTACTTATAACCAAGTACGTAAATAAACAAGTACGTATATTTTTATCATTACAGTTTTAATTATTATGAAACTAAGGGAAAAAAATAATCATCTGGACTCGAACCGGGGTGTTTTGATTTCAGAACCGCCCGATTCCCACCTGAGCTATTATAACCTTATTGATAATGGTGGCAAAATTTACCTTTGTATTCTAATGATATTAGCCTCCGAAAGCCCCTGCACACTAAATTTCATGAAAATCATTCATAACATTGACTTCGATATTCATCGATATTATACCAGAGAAATTTATTCCCGTCACTAGTGTAACCCAAATTAGGTGCGGCGCGGGATCTAAAGCGACCCCGGATCTATTTTCGGTATTTTCTCTGAAACCAAGGGTCAGAACCGCAGGCAAAGCTAGTTTTAGTTAAAACATTAACACATAAATGATTTTAGCGCAAATCTAAACAGCTTGTCACGTTCCTGGTCAAATTATGACATATTTATCAAACCATTCAGCACGAGGCCAAAAAAGTGCCAACCGCACTGAAATAGAGTTCCAGGTTTCCTAAATCGACCCCAACCGCACCAGCTGAAAGTTCTCTAAATTTTGGCCCGCAGTGAACGTGTTAACATGATATAACTACGTAGTGGCCGAAAACCAGAGGTGGCCGGCCAACCAGCTAAACCACCCTATATCCTTTATATTCAGTTTACGAAATATCTTTTAAACTGGTCCAATATTGGAGGAGGAAACACAAGAGAGCTAAATCTCGAATTATGACTTTTTACTTACGGCTATTGAGTCGGATTTGCAGTTGTCCTTATTGCACGAATTTGAGGCGCGGGACGGTCGGACGCGACAACGATAGTTTTTTCAAATACCTAATTTTCAAAAGTCTCTTCGACCACATTTCCTCTTAAGGAACTGAAAAACGAACGCTAAAGATAGCGATCGGTGGAAGAATCTTCTTGAGCAGACTCGGGCTCACAAAGGGCTCTAGCTCCGATGCTGACGATGATAACGATAGGCTTACGCTTGCAGACAATAATACCTGATGGAATCCAATGATGAGGTCTAAGTTGGTACGCGTATGCCTAGAAAACGCCTATTCACTATTGCCTTGAAGGTACTTAAGTCGTACGAGGCGGGAAACACGGACGCCAGAAGGGCGTTTCACACCCTAGCGGTTCGTATTATGCTCGACCCAGACTCTCCACGAGGCTACACGAGGCAACGCGAGTGTGGGAATGAAGACGGTGCTCTCGTGTCCCCTCGTCTTCCCTCGCCTCGCTGTCGCTTCACTTTGTATGGAGCAACGCGAGAGAGGCGAGGAGAGATTTTTCGGGCGGGAGTCAAAGGATGCGAGGCTCGAGAGTCTGGATGGCTAGCACTCCTGCAGCCTCCACTCGCCAAGACTCGTGCCGAGAGCCTCTCGGAGGCGGAGTTTGGATCGGACAGTTTCGTGTGAGTAGACTGAACGTCAACCACATAGGCATGCCAACGCTCACGACTTCTCGCTGTTCTGTGGTGGAGCGGTGAACTAGGTTATGAAGTTCCTGAGCACACTCCAAAGTTTATCCCATAAAAGACCGATAGTCCGAAAGAGCAGGTGACATTGCGTCGGTGCTGTAAACTGTGTGCTTAGTCTAAAGCGGAGCACTCGAAAACGAACTCGAAAACTATTGATCGATTTCAGAGTAAAATAGACCTAAAATGGCTTGTATTAAGGTTTGAGTTCGCCAATACATTCAGCATTGTTCGAATGCTGAATGTATTAGCGAACTCAAACCTTAATACAAGCCATTTTAGGTCTATTTTACTCTGAAATCGATCAATAGTTTTCGAGTTCGTTTTCGAGTGCTCCGCTTTAGACTAAGCACACGTAACAATTTTGCCTGCGTTAGTCACCGATCGTCTGTAATTAAACTGCGGCGATCGACCGAGTCTAATGCATCGAGTTGGTATTTGGCAGAGCCATCCCAAAGGTGGCAACAGTACTCCATGCCTGACCGGACTGGTGCCTGGTAGAGTGTATGGTTATTGAAGTGAAACGTCTTTAGTATCGTTGTGCTTTTGAAATTCGATGCATCCAAAATCCTCTCTTGCGTACCAAGAGTCCATAAGCTTTAAGATCCCAGACACTGCATAAGTAACAGAGACGGACAAACACATATTTAAATAGGATTGAGCCTGCGAGAGAATGAGATATAATATAGGATCTTTATCCATGACCCAAGTTTTTGTACCCAAATCATAGACCCAAATATTTCAAAAACATAAACAAGGTTCATAATGTTTAATAAAAAATTCTTTTCAAAAAACCGACTTCAAACGCCACTACAAAGTATAAAAATAATTTTTGTTTGTACACAATGACCTTCTAAAGGTCATTGTTTGAACACATATGTTGAAGTTGGGCGAGCGTTGCACGTCGGTTTCGTCGTTTTTTCTTATGCCCGCCCGACTTCAACATACGTGTTCAAACAATGACCTTTAGAAGGTCATTATGTACAAACAAAAATTATATTTTATACTTTGTAGTGGCGTTTGAAGTCGGTTTTTTGAAAAGAATTTTTATTTTAAGCTTTTTAGTGTTTCACATCCATTCATAATCGACAGTTCCTTAATCTCCACGGCTTAGGAGTACAGTATCCTGCAGCCGTAGGATTTACTTCCTACTTACAATATGAATTATTCATAGTGGACTGCTCCCTAATCTCCATAGTTATGTGGGCAGTACCTTGCAGCATCAGAACTGAAGAGCTTAGACCTGGAGTTTAGTGATGTAGTCTATGCTTGATACACTTAATATGAATTCATAATGAACATTGCCACAATTCCCATAGTTTAGGTGGGCAGTACCTTGCAGCATCAGAACTGAAGAGCTGGGACCTGGAGTTTAATGATATAGTCTATGCTTGCTACCCTTAATATGAATTCATAATGAACATTGCCCCAATATTCATAGTTTAGGTGGGCAGTACCCCTGCAGCATCAGGATTGAGGAGTTGAAGAAAAAAATTTTTATGGGACCATTTCGCGAACTTCCTCTGTCGATTAAAAAAAAAATTACGCAAATCGGTTCAGAAATCTCGGAGTAATCGGTGTACATACATACAAAAAAAAAAAAAAAAAACATACGCGCCGAATTGAGAACCTCCTCCTTTTTGGAAGTCGGTTAAAAATATTTACATAATATTTTGGAGCATTCGAAAAATTAGAATATAAGTTTCACTTTTGCCGTGTGTGAATTGCGCACAGACACTTTTTTTAAATCGGAACCCAATCACAATATTGTATGTCCTGCGTTGGCTAGTCTTTATTAAGCTACTAGGCTATGGTGGCCAAATTTGGGACAGGGGAACATTTTACTCACGTCAATGGGGCTGGCGCCATCTCGCGCGTTGGGGTCGAGGTTCTGGTCTCCAAGCCTCACTATTTTCGGTTCGGGATACTTGAGGAGTCTGCTGGGAGTGCTGGTGCAATGCGCCGCGGACAGCACGAAGCGCGAGCTGATGAGACTGCCGCCGCATTGGAACGTGTATTTGTCTGTTGCGTCCACCCAGCCGATGGCGGCCTGGGGGTGAACAGAGATGAAAAAACCTGGTTGAAGAAGTGATTAAAGACGAAATATGTAGAGATAAAAACGCAGTGATATTGGTTAAGCGTTCGGCCGGCTTTTCGGGGGGGACCGAATTCTATCCCCGGCACGCATCTCAACTTTTCGGAGTTATGTGCGTTTTAAACTATTCAATATCACTTGCTTTAACGGTGAAGGAAAACATGTTGAGGAAACCTGCACGCTTGAGAGTTCTCCATAATGTTCTCAAAGGCGTGTGAAGTCTTCCAATTCGCATTTGACCAGGGTGGTGGGTTACGGCTTTAACCCTTCACACTCTGGGACGTGTTGAGGCCGTAGCCCACCATGCTGGAGACTCGAGAGATGGACGGCCAGCTGCGGACGATGGACTCACCATGTGAGGGAACTCCCCTTGATTGGCGTTCTCTCCGCCCACGATCAGCTCGACGCCGTTGTAGTCGCACTTGGGCGCGGAGATGGTCATCTTCTCGGGCTCCGCGTCCAGTGTGATGAAACCCACAGTTTGTGTCACGTGGCGACTGTACTCCTCGCATTCTGGGAATATAGAGAACTCACATAGAGAACTGTATACGTATTTTTTAATAGCAACAATTTAAATGCTCACCAAAATAATTTTTTGAGACCCTAAAACTAAGTACTACTTTATTCATTTTGCCTACCAAAGTGGATAAATGCTCACCAAACCTTACTTAGGGTCCAAGAACAAGCGAAGTGAGTTCGGCGATGGTAGGCAGCGATCCTCCTCCTCCTCGCGTCGATTCCCCAATACTGGGGGTCGTGACCCATCATGGGATTAACTTCTCCCGAACGATGTTGCGCCATCTGTTCCGGCTTTCTGCAACATGAACTGCTTCGGCAACATTCATATTGAGAGTGGTGCGGATCTGATCAGTCCAGCGCATTGGACTCCTACCTCTCGATCTCTTGCCGTCCATTTTCCCGGTGACTATAAGTTTTTGGAGGTTATCACCGGGTTTGCGGGCGATATGGCCAAAGAACTCAAAAATCCTCCTTAGGCATACGTTGGAGAGTCTCGGCTTTTTGTCTATTTTGAGTTCTTCGCGGATCGATTGGTTGGTTCTGAACGCAGTCCAAGGGATTCGGAGCATTTTTCTCCAGCACCACATCTCAAAAGCGTCTATGCGCTGGCGGTCTCCGGCTTTTAAAGTCCATGTCTCTGCCCCGTATAGAAAAATGGAGAAGACTAGGGTGTTGACGAGAGTAATTTTTGTCTTGTTGGTGATGTTCCGGTCTTTCCATATCCTACCAAGTTGAGACATTGCAGCCTTGGCCATCCCAATTCTCCTGCGAACTTCAGCTTCACAAGACCCGTTGTTGCTGATGCTAGAACCCAAGTAAATGAAGTGATCAACGATTTCTAAGTTGAGTGTCCCATTGAGTTCTAGCTTAGAAGCGCGATCCACCACCATGATCTTGGTTTTCGATCGATTTATGGCCAGTCCCATTTCTAGGCTGTGTTGCTCCATCTTGTTCAGGAGTTGGAACATTTCAGCTTCATTAGCTGCGAAGAGGATGGTGTCATCGGCGTAGCGAAGGTTTTGAATTTTAGAGCCGTTGATGGTGATTCCACCATCCCAATCTTCACAGGTCCGGCGTATGATGCTCTCTCCGTAGATGTTAAATAAGATAGGGGATAGGATGCATCCTTGACGAACTCCTTTGCAAAACGAGAAAGGTTTCGATGTCATCTTGTCGATTCTCACTACCCCCTGACTATCTGAGTATAACCCTTGAAGCACTCTGACCAGATGTTTTGGAACTCCCATTTCCTGTAGAACTGTCCATAGAAGCTTCCAGTTCACACAGTCAAAGGCCTTACTGTAGTCGACAAAGCACATAATGAATGGTACATTAAATTCGTAAGCTTTTTCAACAAGTTGCCTAACATTCAGTATCTGCTCACGCGTACCCTTGCCCTTGACGAAGCCCGCCTGCTCCTGCGGGATCTGCCAGTCTATGTAGTATCTAAGCCGATTGTTAACGATGTGGAGCAGAATTTTGCTGGCGTGAGATATGAGGGCAAGCGTGCGGTAGTTGTCGCACTTTTTAGTAGATCCTTTCTTGTGCAATGGGAGAATGACAGATCTTGTCCAGTCCTGCGGCCACCTTCCTGTCTTCCACACAGTATTGCATATGTCGTGCAGTCTATCGAGTCCAGTGTCCCCCAACGACTTCAGTATTTCTGCCGTTATTTCATCCGGGCCCGGAGCCTTATTGTTCTTGAGAGAAGCCACAGCCGAAACAACTTCAGACCGAAGTAAAGGCGGTTCATATTCCCAATCATCAACTGATGGCGGTGACTCTGTGGACGGGGTCGGGTTCCTGTATAGGTCCTCGCAGTACTCACGCCAGCGGTCAGCCACTTTCTCCAGTTCGTATATGAGATGTCCTTCCCTATCTTCGATTATCCATGATTTCGGTCTAAACTGTTTAGATAGAAGTCGGACTTTCTTGAAGAGATCAGAGGGTTGCATCTTATTCGCGTGCACTTCCACTTCTCGGCATAAATTGAGAATGAAGTTGTTTCTATCTTGGCGGCTGCTCTTTTTTATGTGTTTGCAGAGCTTGGAGTATTTTGCCATAGTCACTTCATCCATGGGTCCTTTGCACTTGAGTTCTTTCCGTTCCTGCACTAAGTCCCAGGTTTTTTCAGACAACCATATGTTAGACTTGGATTCCTTCCTGGAAGGTTGACATTTTTCTAAGGAGTCAAGTATGGTGTTCTTAAGTGTTTCCCATTGTGCATTTGGATCAGCATGAATTTGGGTATTCTCTAACAATTTAGCTTCTACGGTCTCTTCGAAGATTGGACGCATCAGTGGATCAATCTGTCTCGGTTCAGGGCGCGAGGCTTTATGCATGTTTTTAAAGCGTAGAGCAAACCATGCCACCAGTAAACTGTGATCAGTGTTGCAATCCGCCCCTGGGAAGGTCTTGACATTAGATACAGATGAACGCCAGCGAGAATCAATTAAGATGTAGTCAATTTGGTTTCTGTATCGATCACCTGGGGATTTCCATGTATATGTTCGGCGAGGATGATGCTTGAAAAAAGTGTTCATGATGCTGAGTTTTTTGTCAATGCACATGTCGAGAAGTTTCTCTCCGCGGTCATTACGTACACCTAAGCCAAACCTGCCAACAACATTTCTCAGGTGATCATCTGACGATGTGTCTCCCACTTTCGCGTTCCAGTCGCCTACAATCATGGTGATTTCTCTATTAGGAATGGTCTTTAGTGTGTTTAATAAAGCGCCATAGAATTCGTCGCTAATTTCTTCCTTCGTTTCCTCGGTCGGAGCATAAACCTGTATTAAGTTCAGAATGCACGGTTTAGTATTCAGTTTGAGCGTTAAAATCCTGTCTGTCACGGGATTGTATCCGAGGACATATTTATTAATGTTTGGTGGTACGAGGAAAGCGACACCATTTCTGCTTGCGCTTTCAGGGCCAGAAAAGTACATGGTGTTCCCACAGTCAGTCTTGAAATGACCATGACCGCGCATGTGTGTTTCGCATAAACCCATGAGTGACAGATGGTGTTGTTTCATCTCTTTTTCAACAATTTGTAACTTGCCAGGTTCCAGTAGTCCTCTAAGATTCCATGTGCCTATTCTATGCTTAACACGAATAGAGATCTTCTGTGAGGATTGCGCGTTGTTGCCATCTATAAGCCTCCTTCTAACAGTCATAGGATCAGTCGCATTGTCATCGGTAACCAATTTCACACTTACCGGCCCGGGTACCGGCAAGCGCCGAGCGTCAGTCGGATCGTATGACATACCACATTCTTTATTAGTACTTGATTCCATGATGAGGTTTTCTTGGGAATGTAAGCGTGGTGGGTTCCCGTGTCCTTCCACGTCAGTATTTTATGAGGGGATTTAAGTCCTCATGGCCACTGGTTGCCGCTCCAAAAAGACCATGGAGTGGTCGGGTTATTTCCCGCCGCCCGAGATTCGGCGTTGACGTTTTACGGGTGGGCACGTCTCCTCCATCACCAACCCTCCTCCTTTTACATTCGGGCTTGGGACCGACATTGGCGGAGTAGAGGCAGCGATAGTAGGCGTTAAACATATGCTTTTTTTAATGTAAAAATGACCAGGAATAATGGGAGGTGTAAGAATGCAGGTGGTACACGTAAGGTGGTATAAATTCAAACAACTCTTCGGGACACTCCTCATTGTGGAGTCGATAGAACACACGAAGAGAGCTGACGTCCCTTCGATGCTCTAGAGTCTAGGGCCTCAGGGTCTTCAAACTTTGAAGCCTTAAGGCCATAATGATTTTTTCAGTATGTTCCAAGGGTCAAAACAGTTTTGATTTTTCTGCCCTTAACTATATTTCTAGGTCACAAAGTGCGCCGTAATTCTGTATTTTCTTCTTCAACTTATCACAGCAATAAGACATTGACTGTTGCGGGCCAGATCGATGACAACACTAGTCTTAAACTGGTGCGGGCTAGATCGATGACAACACTAGTCTTAAACTGTCGTGGGCCAGATCGATGACAACACTAGTCTTAAACTGTCGTGGGCCAGATCGATGACAACACTAGTCTTAAACTGTTGCGACCCAGATCGATGACAACACTAGTCTTAAACTGTCGTGGGCCAGGTCGATGACAACACTAGTCTTAAACTGTCGCGGGCCGATTGATGGCACCATGCATCCAACTTGCACGTCAATTTGGGATTGTCGACAAGACGCCAACTATTTAATTGTTTTGCGCCAACTACAGTTGGGATATTACAAAAGTACGAACTGAGTCATAAATCATTTTTATCGGACTTTTCGTTCGCACTTACATGCCTTATGGAACTGGAACCTGTTTTACTGGTGTTGTGTAAAAATGATTTGTCGATAGTCTATGGCAGGTTATAAAGAGCAAGGGAGAATTCTCAGAACCGTAATGTTTTATGGCTCAGTTTGCACGTTTGTAATGTCCCAACTATACTACCCGCGGTCACTTACTTCTCTCGCTGAGCCTCAAGTTGTTCGTCGGTGTGCTATACCCATCCGACGAGGGACGACCGCTGAAATAATGGAAGAACACACATGTCTTAAAGTGTTACTCTATAGTTAGTCTGATTTACAATTCCGTTGAATTCTCACGTTCATCTGATAAAACTTCTTAAAATTATACATCCAATCTAATTATTTATTGGTCCTATCTGCTCACTACGCCACCAAAAATAGGCTACGTCCTTTATGAAGCACATAATAGTTTAGTTCCCTTGTACTTTGTATAGAACATAGTGAAAAACCAGTTTTTCCGGTACTTGATATTTTTTTTAATATTTTTTTAAATATTCTTTTTAATATTTTTCCCGTACTAAGTGATAGTCTAATAGTGCAAAAGTTTCAGAAAGAAACAATAGAAAAAGGGTGTCTGGTACTCAGGAGGTTAATGTTAACAGAGATAAAACAGTAATCTCAGGAACTACTGGACCAATTTCAAAAATTCTTTCACCGTTGGATATTATGTAAGCGATCCTTGAGGGCTATAAGCTATGTACATATGTACCACGGGCGAAGCCGGGGCGGACCGCTAGTCAGTTGTAAAAAACTTACCCGTTTTTGGGAGGCGTGTTGAAGATTTCGCTGTTGTCGCTGCAACACACTAGGACGGGGTCCAAGCTGCGAGTGCAAAACGTTGGTCGGATGCCGTTGTACCTGAAATTATTGGATTTTTTAACCCCCGACGCAAAAAACGATGGGGTGTTATAAGTTCGACGTGTCTGTGTGTGTGTGTCTGTCTGTTTGATCCACCGTAGTGCTCAAACGGGTGGACGGATTTGAATGCGGTTTTTTTTTTTGTTTGAAAAAATGGCGGATTACTTACATATTTTTTCAGTAAATAAAACCGGTCAAGTGCGAGTCAGACTCGCGCACCGAGGGTTCCGTACTCCAGAAGTATAAGTACAATCTTTTTTTCATCAGTTTGTCTTAAAAGGTAAGGTGCTAATTAAGCTAGGCCTCTAAATTGTATGAGCACTCATACAACTCAGAGGTCTATCTTAATTGGCTCAACTATGTGTGTATAACAACTTTAATTTCCAACTTTTTTTAGTTTTTGGAATTTTTCCTTCATTTGTGCTGTAAGACCTGGCTTTTTGCCAAATTTCGTAATTCTAGGTCAACTGGAACTACCATTTAGGTTTTCGACCCAAAAACTATAGGGTAGGTACTTCCGGTTGACATAGATTTGTCAATTTTGGTCAAAAGCAAGGTCTTACAGATCAAGTAAAGAAAAAATTCCGAAAAATAAAAAAAGTTAAAAATTAAGGTAAATTTTGGTACTTACAAGTTTTCGTGAAAATCTAAATTTGCCCATATCTTTTTATTACTGTGGACTCAGGACCTTAATTTTTATACACCTAATAGGGTCCATAGACTTTGGTATCTGGTATAAACAACTTGCTAGGTCTACCCATTCCTGAGAAAATCGGTGGTGACACACGGACAGACGGACAGACGGACAAGAAAGTGATCTTATAAGGGTTCCTTTTTTTACATTTTGAGGTACGGAACCCTAAAAATAAAAGAATAGGTACATTTACGTAAGTCCATCACTTGTGCTGTGTATTTATAAACCACCACCACCACTACAGCCTTTTAACGTCCCACTGCTGGGCACAGGCTACCACTCTCATAGGAGAGAGGGATTTAGAGCTTAGACCCGCCACGCTGCTCCAATGTGGGTTGGCGGGCTTTAACGACTATCATGTGATAGTGATTAATAGCCGACTGCTTAACGTGCTCTCCGAGGCACGGGGGTGAAACACCGCCAGCTTCAACTCCGGGATGACACTGAGAATTTCTTGACATAAAAATCCAATACCTAACAATTATTTGCCCGACCCGGGATTCAAACCCGGAACCTCGTGATCTGCGTTCGAATGTGCTAACCACTAGACCATAGAGTCGGTGTGTTTATCATGCTACACACCAAATACAAGTCACGGCAAATAAGTTGACCAGTGACCTTCAATGAAGGTCTTTATTGGACCTGGACATTTCAAAGAAGTCGAAAATGAGGTATCTCGGGGTGTGAGGGGGTCGCGGGAAGGGCGTGGGGATCGTTCGTAAGCACTGATTAGCTCTCGCGGATCCCTCGTAAGCGCTGATCGGCTCTCCAATCGTACTGTGTCCCGCTCACTCGCACGACGCAGCGCGCACTTGACGGTCACCGCTCGACTTACGTGCCGGGGGTTATACTTACTGGTAATCATTCTTAGCCGACTGACAGTTGGAGGCGGGTGTGCACACGCCCAGTATACGCGTGTACTTCACCTCGCACTGATCCCCCTCTGCAACAACAAGTATACAACGTTAGTTTTACTTTGCGCAAAAACCGAAACACGTGTCAAATATTTTTATGTAAAAATATTTTCATGTAAAAATATTTATACAAAATTTCAAAAAAATATTACGAAAAGTAACGAATTTATAAGCTTGTTATGTTGCGTCATTGTCCTCGAAAAAAATGGTCACCGCAAGCCGTTCGCCGCAGGGACTAGCGATCGACGCGAGTTGAATGACCGCCGCTGTGTGCCAATCGTCGGCTGATGCGCGGTAAACCATTGTGCCTAAGCTTGTAAGATTTCAAAATATTTTTGGACAAAAATATAACACTATATAAAAATGGTTGGATTCGATTTTGTTACTGATTCTGAACAAACTACTGTCAGGTTTTGCGTAAAGTAAAATTAACGTTGTATAAATTAAAAATTTTAAAACCCCCGACATTCGACATTTTGTGGCGGCGGCCATCTTGGATTTGCAATAGTACTATTCTACTAGTCAAGCCCTTTCATTTGATACCCATATTAAGGGAGTTGTGAAAAAATAATAATCCACCATTTTGTAGCGGCGGCCATCTTGGACCGATTTTCATCAAACATAGCTAACAACACTCTCGACTAATTCACCTTTCAAACGAAAAAAACCGAATTCAAATCGGTCCACCCGTTTGAGCGCCACAGGGGAACAGACAGACACACACATACACACACAGTCACGTCAAACTTATAACACCCCGTCGTTTTTGCGTCGTGGGTTAAAAAAATACTGATGAGTTCAAGACCTCGTCTTTAACTCGTTTAACTCGACGATCGTTTCGCTCCGACATTTTGTGGTGAATTTGTGCGGTGTTGTGCCTACTGCTGGTCACTGTTAGCGGATTATAGCAAAGTAATTTTGTGTTCATTGTATAATATCATGGAATTCCGCAAAGTAACGCCTGCTTCTATTCAACCTCCTCCTTTTTTTGAAGTCGGTTTAAAATACTTTAATAGTTAACAATAATTAATTATTTATTAAATAAGGAAACAATACCATTACGAGATACTGGAGCAGAAACCTACATTATATAATATATAATGTAGGTTTATATAATTATATAAACGTTAAATAAACGTTAAAATTATATAAGTTAATATAATTATTATATTATACTAATTAATCCGTGGTCTAACACAAATTCTAATTAATTGTTTATCAATAAACAATGGCTATTGTTCTAAAACTGTCTCATAGGCATGATATTATGCAGCGTATAAGGAGACCTCAGACCGCTTTCGAAAACATAGCGGTATTATTATATTACTCGTACCTAAACCACAGAATATATAATAGTACTACGTCCTAAACTCAATCCAATAATAAACGCACGCACGCACGCACGCACGCACGCACGCACCCACGCACGCACGCACACACACACACACACACAGACACATCAAACTTATAACACCCCGTCGTTTTTGCGTCGGGGGTTAAATATACCTTCTTTTTTGCGATTTATTTCTGAACTTCTGGTTTTACATTTCGAAATAGCGCAAAATGGCACTTTTAATTACTTTCAGGGTTAATGAGTTTGAGCGCTGGTTTCACTTGTTTACATCATGATCAGTGAAAGCGTCGTCGTCTCAACCAATACACGTCCACTGCTGGACATAGGTCTCTTGCAAGGATCGCCACAGCACACGATCTTGTGCCGCCTGATTCCAGCGGCTGCCAGCGACTCGCTTGAGATTGTCCGTCCATCCAGTCTTCCTACGCTTCGTTTATTGATGCGAGGTCGCCGTTCAAGGTGCTCGAATGGCGACCTCGCATCAGTGATCATGATCCGCCAATATGTTGGAGGCATCGAATGTAAAGGCGAAATAATCATCGTCTTGAGTAGGAATTTTTTTAGGTAGATAAACAAGATTTTTCGATCAACGTATGGTAATTACCGGCCATTTATAGCAGGTAGGTACTTACGCTTAAGAGAACTCCCATCTTGAACTCGCATGAGGAAAATGGCGATCAGTACAAGCAGCATATTTTCGAGTTTGCGCCTGCAATGCAACAAGCTGTGCTTTAGGAAAAATTAAACCTAAGTATTTCAATCACACTAATATTATAAAGTACTAGATGATGCCTACGGCTTCGCCCGTGTGGATTTAGGTTTTTAATAATCCCGTGTACGCCAGTCAAATTTGACATTAAAATCGCAAACGAACGGCTAGTTCTGATTTTTTAATATGTTGTTAGGACCACTACCAGTAGTCTAAATTCAATTTTGCAGCTTCGAAAGACCTGTGCTAATTTTGTAGCACTCGAAAAACCGAGAAATTTTTGCACTTTTTTTGGGTTTTTCAATATAAGTCCTAAACTATGCGTTTCTAAAAAAAAAAATTTTCCATACTTTTTTAAAGTAGACTAAAATTGCTACAATTTAAGACCAAAACTAGCTCTTTAAATTTAATATTTATTGAGATACAGCTCTCCAAAAATTGACAATTAATTCCAAAAAAGTGAAATTTTAAGATTCGGTCAATTTTAAACCCCGATATCGGGGAAAATACTCATTTTACGAGTAAAGTTAAATGAAAAGATGTTGTAGTAAATATATTTAGCTTTAATTTAAACACTAAACAACGTCTGTAGCCCATATAGTTTACTTACAAATGCTAAAAGTTTAAAAAATGCGAAAATTGCAGTTTTCTCTTTAGTTTGTTTTGAATGTAATTTGAAAGAAAAAACCATGTACATCCACAAGAAATATGTATTAAAACTATTACTAAGTATTTAAATTAAGTATTTATAATGTTATTTATTCAAGAAAAAAATTATTTATATTATTATTGATATTTATTGATTTTTATGAAACATATTAATCTGTATTAAAATGACATGAGTTCCGAGCAATATAAGTCGTAAACTACGCATTTTTGTTTAATATTTTCTATACATTTTTGAAGTAGACTAAAATTGCTACAGTTTGACATCAGAACCAGTTCTGTAGCTTCAATAATTGCCGAGATACAGCTCTCCTAAAATTGAACTTTTTTCAAAAAAAGTGAAAATTTAAGAGTTGGTCAATTTTCGACCGCGATCTTGGGGATAATACTCATTTTATGTGTAGAATTATAGGTAAAAATGTTATAGTAAATCTAATTAACTTTAATTTAAGGGTAATACGACATCTCTAGGACATATAGTTTACTCACAAATCTTAAAAGTCCGAAAAATGGGAAAACAATTTACGTAAATTTGCTCTGCTTAGTTTGGTTTGTGAGTACCTTGAAAGGAAAAACCATGAACATCCACAATAAATGTACATTTAATCTATTATTATAGTATTCATAATGTTATTTATGAAAAAAGAAATTATTTATCTTATTTTATTGATATTTATGAAGCATATTACCTGCATTACAAAGATATTATTTTTGGTTATAATTGTTCATTAAGGTTTGTGAGTAAACTATATGGCCTAGAGACGTCTTTTTACCCTTAAATTAAAGCTAATTAGATTTACTACAACATTTTGACTATAATTTTACCCTTATAATGAGTATTATCCTCAAGATGGCGGTCGAAAATTGACCAAATCTTAAATTTTCACTTTTTTTGGAAAAAGTTCTATTTTAGGAGAGCTGTATCTCGGCAAGTATTGAAGTTACAGAACTGGTTCTGGTGTCAAATTGTAGCAATTTTAGTTTACTTTAAAAATGTATAGAAAATATTTAAAAAAAATGCGTAGTTTACGACTTATATTGCTCGGAACTCATAATGTCCTTTTAATACAGGTTAATATTATGTTTCATAAAAATCAATAAATATCAATAATAATATAAATAATTTTTTTCTTGAATAAATAACATTATAAATACTAAATATAAATACTTAGTAATAGTTTTAATACATATTTCTTGTGGGTGTACATGGTTTTTTCTTTCAAACTACATTCAAAACAAACTGAAGAGAAAACTGCAATTTTCCCATTTTTTAAACTTTTAGGATTTATAAGTAAACTATATGGGCTACAAACGTCGTTGAGTGTTTAAATTAAAGCTAATTATATTTACTACAACATCTGTGCAATTAACTTTATCCGTAAAATGAGTATTTTCCCCGATATCGGGGTTTAAAATTGACCAAATCTTAAAATTTCACTTTTTTGGAATTAATTGTCAATTTTTGGAGAGCTGTATCTCAGCAAATATTGAATTTAAAGAGCTAATTTTGGTCTTAAATTGTAGCAATTTTAATCTTCTTTAAAAACGTATAGAAAATATTTTTTTTTTAAACCCATAGTTTAGGACTTATATTGAAAAAACCAAAAGTAGTGCGAAAATTTCGCGGTTTTTCGAGTGCTGCAAAGTTAGCACAGGTCTTTCGAAGCTGCAAAATTGGATTTACACTACTGGTAGTGGTCCTAACAACATATTAAAAAATCAGAACTAGCCGTTCGTTTGCGATTTTAGCCACTTTTGGAGTCAAATTTGACTGCACTAGTGGGAACTTTTGATTTTCCAGAACAAAAAGTAGCTTATCTGTAGTAACCCGTCCCCGAAACGAAAAAATCCCGTGGGGTCCCCACGATTTCGGAATGCAATTCCTTACAGCATCAGGGTTGAGGAGTTGGATATTATGTACCTACTCGAGTTCATTCAACGATAAAGTCTATAATTGGTACCCCCAATATCAATTTAAATAACCGAAAGTTTCTAAATTCCATTAGTTTTGGGGATCAGGTCCCCTACAGCATCAGGATTGAGGAGTTGGAATCCAAATTTTTTTATAGAACAGGGTTGCAATATTTCTCTATCGATTAAAAGAAAATTACGTAAATCCGTTCAGAAATCTCGGAGATATCGGTGTACATAGGTAGAAAAACACAACTCCTCCTTTTTTGAAAGTTGGTTAAAAAGTACCCTGCTTAATTCTCTACTTGTATGTGAAAGTCCCATCAAAATCGGTTCAGCCGTTCCGAAGATTAGCCCGTTCAAACAGACACAGACAGACAAAAATTTTAAAAACGTGTGATTCGGTTATGGTACAGTTCAAAATAACCGTATGAGCTTAAAATGAGGTAATTATTTCTAAATTACAGACAGACACTTCAATTTTATTTATTAGTTTATTGGGGAATCGACGCAAGGAGGAGGAATATTATAAAGGCGAAAGTTTGTGTGTGTGTTTATGTTTGTTATACTGTTTAACGCCGCAACTACTGAACCGATTTGGCTGAAATGAATGGAGACAGATTATGCCCAGACTTAACACATAGGCTACTTTTTATCCTGGAAAAATCCACAGTTCCCACGGGATTTTGAAAAAACCGAAATCTATAACTACAGCTGTAGATAGATTACTATAGCAAACTTCCTTGAAAGTAGGTACAAAGGTTGGAAAAGGGAACGGGAACCACGATTTAAATTTCGAACCCGAGGGAATCCACGATTCCCTCGGGATTTGTGAAAAACCGCAATTCATGCGGGCGAAGTCGTGGGCAGAAGCTAGTATATAATACCATAATACCTATATTTTTTGACGTGATAACGTTGTCTTATAAATCGATGAACGCCGGCCACACGCACGCGAAAGCATGACTTAATTGTCACGTACTGCGTGCAAGCGAGAGCGCGGAACAAGCGATAGAGAAGGCACGATCGGCCGGCATAGCCGAGAGTGCGAACGAGAGAGTGGAACAAGCGATGGCAATGTTTCCTTATGACGTTATCACGTAAAATTATCGTCCGTAAACCGACTTCACAGACAACCAGTTTTTTTTTTTTTTAATTTAAATATAGGTAGTTCCCTCGATTTCTCCAGGATCCTATCGTCAGATCCTGATCTGATTACCATGGGACCACAGTGGAAGTTGAAAGGTCAAACAAGAGATTTTCCAAATCGCTCCAGGTGTCTTTGAGTAATATTAGGATACGAGCGGATACCCGCGACTTCGTTCGCGTGGATATTGATTTTAATAATCCCGTGGGAATCATTTTGTTTTTCCTATGCTCCTTTAAGCTTAAACCTTGCTAAAAACTGTTAAAAGTTCACTGGCGGACGTTTAGGTACATCAAAATGTAAACATCTGCCAGTAAAAGTCCCATCAAAATCGGTCCAGCCTTTCGGAGATTAGCCAGTAGTATTTAAAGTATCTACTTTCTAACAAAAAAAGAATGAATGAAATCGGACCACCCGTTAACGAATTACAGCTAAGTACACATTTTGCCTTTCATCCCCTCTCCCAAGGGAACCGTGCTGAATTTCGGGATAAAAAGTATCCTATATGTTACTCCATAGTATTAACTTAAATCATGCCGAGTTTCATTTCAATCCATTCAGTAGTTTTTACGTGATGCGCGCACAAACATACAGACAAACAGACAAACAGATAAACAGACAAACAGACAAACAGATAAACAGACAAACAGACAAACAGACAAAAATTTCAAAAATAGCTTTTTTACGTTCTATTACTTATCCCTAACATCCCCCAGTTATTATTTTGCAAAAATCTTCAATGTACAGATACGGCAATTCTACGATTTTATTATATGTATAGAATATTGTAATAACATACACTATCCAAAAAATCTTGTTGCCGTTATCAATATCGAGCAAAAACGAGCAAAAAAAATCACGTTTCTTGTATGGGAGCCCCCTTACATATTAATTTTATTTTGTTTTTAACCCCCGACGCAAAAACGACGGGGTGTTATAAGTTTGACGTGTCTGTGTGTGTGTGTGTGTGTGTGTGTGTGTGTGTGTGTGTCTGTCTGTTCCCCTGTGGCGCTCAAACGGGTGGACCGATTTGAATGTGGTTTTTTTTTTTGTTTGAAAGGTGAATTAGTCGAGAGTGTTGTTAGCTATGTTTGAAGAAAATCGGTCCAAAATGGCCGCCGCTACAAAATGGCGGATTACATATTTTTTCACAACTCCCTTAATATGGGTATCAAATGAAAGGGCTTGACTAGTAGAATAGCACTATTACAAATCCAAGATGGCCGCTGCCACAAAATGGCGAATGTCGGGGGTTTTTTAAATTTTTAATTTATACTTGTTTAGTAAGTATTTGTTGATATAGCAGCAATAGAATACATGCATCATCTGTGAAAATTTCAACTGTCTAACTAAGTATATTAAACGGTTCATGAGATACAGCCTGGTGACAGACGGATGGACGGACGGACAGCGGAGTCTTAGTAATAGGAGGAAAAGGTGGCTGACTGACTGACTATCAACGCACAGCTCAAACCACAGGACGATTCGGGCTGTTTGTCATGCAGATAGCTATTATGACATAGGCATCCGCCAAGGATTTTTGGAATTTCAACCCCTAAGGGGGTTAAATAGGGGTTGGAAGTTTGTATGAGATTTATATGAATTCGAGCGAACGAAGTCGCGGGCATCAGCTAGTATTTCAATACCTATTACTTTTATTTATTGACGACTAGCTTCTGCCCGCGGCTTCGCCCGCGTGAATTTCGGTTTATCACAAATCCCGAGGGAATCGTGGATTTCCGGTTCTCGTTCCCGCTCCCTTTTCCAACCTTTATACCCACTTTCAAGGAAGTTTGCTATAGTAATCTATCTATAGCTGTAGCTATAGATTTCGGTTTTTTATAAATCCTGCGGGAACTGTGGATTTTTCCAGGATCAAAAGTAGCCTATGTGTTATTCCAGGGTATAATCTACTTATATCTCAACCAAATCGGTTCAGTATTTGTGGCGTTAAAGAGTAACATTATAACATTTCGCTTTTATAATACTTATTAGTGTGATAATTACTGATTTTGATATTTCAATGCAGTCAAGCACTATCCAACATCACGGCGGCCCTTTAATATCCCACTGCTGGGCACAGGAGATCTCATAGGAGAAAAGGATAAAGAGTTTAGGCCCGCCACGCTGCTCCACTGCGGGTTGGCGGGCTTTAACGACTATTGTCACATGATAGTGATAATAACCGGGACCGACTGCTTAACGTGCTCTCCGAGGCACGGGGGTGAAACACCGCCAACTACCAACTCCGGGCTGGCACTGAGAATTTCTTGACAGAAAAACCCAATAGTCTCGACCCGGGAATCGAACCCGGGACCTCGTGATCCACAGTCGAACATGCTAACGACTACACCAATAGGCATCTTATAATTGGTATTAAATATTTATATGTCAGGGTCACAAATATGCGATACTTATCTGTATCTAATGAACATCTTGTATCATTAACATATTCATGGAAATAAATCATTTCATTTCATAAATCACTATAAAACAAATTCTCCAGCCGCATCTGTCTGTGTGTCTGTTCGCGATAAACTCAAAAACATTGATCATACAAAATAGATTTTCATGCGGTTTTCACCAATAGACAGAATGATTCATGAGGAAGGTTTTGTATGCATAAAATTTGTTAAGGTTTTGTGTAAATTGGTTGAAATATGACGATAAATTAACTGTTGAGAATGTCAACAAAAGTCAAGCCGCCTGGGAGCTTTCATCGAAATCTTTAATCCCTTCGAGATAATGGCAAAACAATGCAAGGGATAGTGGCGGGTAGTTGTTAGTTACCCGTGCGAAGCCAGGAAGGGTCGCTAGTCCTACTAATATTATAAATGTGAAAGTGTGGATGTTTGGATGTTTGGATGTTTGTCACTCTATAACGTCGCAACTACTAAACAGATTTGGCTGTTTTGGATGGAGATAGATCTGACTTAACACATAGGACTACCTTTTATCCTGGAAAAATCCACAGTTCCCGTGGGATTTTGAAAAAAATAAACAATTCTACAGCTACAGCTATAGGTAGATCACTATAGCAAACTACCTTGAAAGTAAGTATAAAGGTTGGAAAAGGGAGCGGGAACGGGAACCAGAAATCCACGATTCCCTGAGGATTTGTGAAAAATCGAAATTCACGTGGGCGAAGCCGCGGGCAATAGCTAGTGAATAAATAAATCATCATTGTTCGGCACAGATATAGGACATCGCGGGGACAATTATTTTATTTGGGGGCAAATAAACAAGCCAAGAGCAAGAATAGAGTAAAAATTAATTTGTTAAATTGCCTTTAATTTTTTCACATTTATTTAGAGTACACTACTTACACACAGAAAAAAACAGTTGAAGAAAGCTTAGCCACTAAAGTTTCGCATGCAACGTCGCTCACGCGTTTCTGCGAGAAGGGGAACTTTGCGCCTATAAAGACATACCTATTTGGTAAACCGTAAAACTGATTTAATCAAATAGGTAAGTTTAAATAATATTCGTCTGTGGTAATTGTCCTCTAGATGCTGCTAAACTATGGGTTCTTCTGTGTACTCCCGCGAAAGTTTCTGGCCCAAAAAAACTAAGTATATAAAATGTTTGTATGATTGTCGCATAACTGCCTCGTTGGTCTAGTGGTTAGCATATCCGACTGCAGATCACGAGTTCTCGGGTTGGATTCCCGGGTCGGGCACATACTTGTTAGGTATTGGGTGTTTCTGTCAAGAAATTCTTAATGCCAGCCCGGAGTCAGAAGTTGGCAGTGTTTCACCCCCGCACGTTAAGCAGAGAGCACGTTAAGCAGTCGGTCCCGGTTATCATTATCGCTATCATGTGACAATAGTCGTTAAAGCCCGCCAACCCGCATTGGAGCAGCGTGGCGGGTCTAAGCTCGAAATCTCTCTCTCCTATGAGAGAGGAGGCTCCTGTGCCCAGCGGTGGGACGTTAGTGGGTCTGTAGTAGTGGTGGTGGTAGTTTGTCGCCTATGCCTTCCGTAAACCGTAAACCGTACTATACGTTTCCAACGCATGCGGGGAACAAGTAGGCACAAGTGAAGATGATATGAAAGCGTTCAAAATAAACAACTCACCTCATTCCCCAAACTAAAACTGAGTAAGTAAATTCAACCAAAAAACAACCAAACAAACCAAACAACCAAAAAAACTTCAAAACTACACTATTACAATAATAATATACACGTCAATAATTTGGTAGTGATTTTAATTTATAAACGATATATTTTGCGGTGATACAGCCGACCTCTCCGACGCTGGGAGGCTCGCAATATGCGGCGATCCGGTTTAAAGAAGTTTATTGTGTTGTTTTCCTTATATTATTACATACACTTTTGTAAACACTATGCTTAGTATCACTTTGCACAGCTCGAAAACTTTACTAAAGGAGTTGTCCAAAAGTGTTTTTTTTTTTTTATTTATAATTAACCCGGATGATTTTGATGTAAGTATTTGAATTGAATAGAGATCTAAAGAGGCTTCCGTTTAACTAATAATACACATTTTTGAGAGACCCTCATATTAAGAAAATATTTTTTTTGTTTTGACGCATTTATAGATCTTTGCTTGTAATTAAACAAAAAACTTCAAAAAAAAACGTCATTTTAATCTTATTTCTAACGGACGCAAAAGTGACATTTAAAGGCGAATTTTGAATATTTGACAGTTAAATGACATTAAAATGACAGTGACAGGTGCCAGATTTAGTATTTTAAATGATTAGAAAAGTTTTGTGTTGCCATCTAAATAAATCTATATATATAAAACAAAGTCGTGTTAGTTCGAACACTTATAACTCGAGAACGGCTGGGGCAATTTTCATGGTAATTGATTTGTTGTATTTGTCTCCGTCCCGAATAGCATAATAACTATTAAAAACATTGGAAAATTGTCGAAAAAATAAAATAAAAGAAAAAACATTTTCCCATACAAAATGTTCACGGGTTTCGTAACTGTCAAACATCCCGTCGCGTGGATACGGTAAACTCTTTCACCCGTACCTATATAGGTAATTCTTCCGTACGTGTGTTTGTCAACTCCTCCTAAACGGCTGGATCAATTTGTGTGTATATTTCAATGGGTTTGGTAGGTACAGGTAACCTACCGGGTCTCGGAAGGTGGTGCTGATATTTCACCACCGGGCAGGACGAAGTCTGCCGGATCCACTAGTAAATAAAACAAAAATAAAAATAAAAAAAATAAAAAAGGCTTTTATTTCTTCCAAGTGAGTAAACATAACTAATAATTTAAAACTATAAGTAATTAACTATTAAACTAAAACTTGAACTTAAACTAAGTATTGATTTAAGGCTTATTTCGTGGTTTATCGACATATTCTAATGTAAAAATTACGGGTACATACCACGATTAATTTGTTTTTGTTTTTGTCGATATTTCGGTCCAGTTACATGGACCGTGGTCGCAACGACGGTCCATGTAACTGGACCGAAATATCGACAAAAACAAAAACAAATTAATCGTGGTATGTACCCGTAATTTTTACATTAAACTAAGTATGTTTTTAAAATATAATATTTGTAAGAACACACTACACTAACCAGCCTGTAAGGATAGAATTAAAACAACGAAGCTCCAATAAATGACCATTTATTTAGTTATGTTTTATTTTACCGGAATGTATCGTTTAGCCCTAATTTTCAATGAATCTACCACCGCTTCGGAAACCTATTCTATCAAGAAGAAGCGGTAAGAAACTTGATAGATTTTCTCACAATTGAATATTAATGTACGAAATTAACTTTCATTTAACGAAGTTAAGATATCATCTAAGTAATTATGATAGGAAGATTTTAAGCTATAAAACTACATTTTAGGCTCATCATCACGATTATAAAAACCGAGAAACTTAAAGTAAGGTTTTTTAAAAGATTAACACACGACAATTGTGCTATATAACAAAATAACAAAATTACAAGAAATCAATATAATTTACACATTTGGAGAATAATATTAAGAGAGACAATACTTAGCTTTTATCAACTGTTTAGCTTCACTACTATTAAATATAAACCACTTGCTTCTTCAAACGAGAATCAATTGGCAATTTTTGTCAAGTTTCTTTATATATTATTTTTCCCACCAGAAAATAATCTAAAAACTACACCCACGCGACTTTTGCTGGTTGGTTAGAATTTTGACCAATACGGTCTATTCAGCCCTCCCATTGGCTGTCATAGACCGGACATAGCTATTTTTCAGGTTTTTTGATTGGTTGATATCTTGACACAGTTTATAACAACAGCTTGATTAGTATCAATACATTTTCGTTCAGAAGTACAGAGTATTATAATTTGTATAATATTTAACAAATTACTTTAAGTGATTAAAAATGATATCTTTTGATTGTGATAATTAATAAAATTATATTAAAATCGTGTTAGAGTGCACTAAATCTTAAACTTATATGTCGGTTCTTGACATATTAATTAATCATGAAAATAAATATTGAAGAACCCTTTTCAGATCAAGGCCTCCTCCAGACTAGTCCATTTCTTGTCTTGTCTTTGGCGTTTAACATCCAGTTGGGTCCAGCCGCTTTTATGATGTCATCGTCCCAACGGCAAAACGGTCTACCTCTACCACGTGTACCTTTTGGGCCCGGCCACCTCGTTATTCTAATTGTCCATCTGTTGTCCGTGAGTCTTGCGACATGGCCAGCCCATTTCCACTGAATTACGACTTTAAAATAAGAGGGTTAATTTTGCATTACATACTTATTACAGTTTTTCGATACGTGAGTAGTATTTGGTAAAGTTTTGGAGGTGCGTAAACTCAGAATAACTATACACGACTCTAATTTTAACGCTGGCACTAAATGGAATGGAATGGAATGGAAGGCTTCTTGAACAAACATTAGCTTTTTCCCGCAACTTCGTACGTATTTAATGTATTTACATAAGTAGGTACCTAATTATACATATATCGCTTACATGTGTAAGGGGACTGCTATCGGCTGCTATCGACTGCTATACTGCTGCTATATGCACCTTTCAAACAAAAAAACCGCATTCAAATCGGTCCACCCGTTTGAGCGCCACAGGGGAACAGACAGACACACACACACACACACACACACACACAGACACGTCAAACTTATAACACCCCGTCGTTTTTGCGTCGGGGGTAAGTAAAAAGGAAATAGAAATTACAATCCCTACTTATTATTATAAATTCGAAAGTAGGTCGGTCTGTCGGTGTGTTAAGTACGCTTTCACGCCTAAACCGCTGAAGCGATTTTGATCACATTTGGTACAGAGATAGACTAGACCTTGGAGAAGGACATAGGCTATTATTCATCCCGAAAAATCATAGTTCCCAAGGGATTTTTATAAAACTTAAATCCACGCGGATGAAGCCGCGGGTATTAGCTATATTTTTTTTATAAATATTTTTTTTATTCCCTTAACATAATACATGTTAAGGGAATAAAAAAAATATTTATTTCAAAAAAGAAAAAAACAACAAAACATGTGATTCCGGCCAGGATCGAACTGGCGGCCTTCTGCGTGTAAAGCAGATGTGATAACCACTACACCACGGAACCAGGTGACAGTTATATCGAAATTATTTAACCGTTCCTTTAAACTTACATACATAATATAAAACAAATTCACTTTCAGCACACTTTCAGTCTGTCCCTATGTCACTATTTTGATGCGGTTTTTTTAATAGATCAGCGATTCAAGAGGAAGGTTTGTAAGTAGAAAAATTGTAGGTGGCGCAAATAGCGGGCAGGACGACGTCTGCCGGGTCCGCTAGTATTATTATAAATGCGAAAATGAGTTTGTTTGTTTGTTACGATTTCACGCCTAAACCACTGAATAATATTCTTAATTATAATAATTTAATTAATTAATTAATACTACCTGATGCCCGCTACATCATAGTTTTTAATAAATCCCTTGGAAACTCTATGATTTTTCCGTGATAAAAAGTAGTCCACGTCGTTCTCCAAGGTCTGGCCCTGGTCTGGTCTATCTCTGTAACGTCAAAATCGGTGCAGTGGTTTAGGCGTTAAAGCACTGAAAGCGCAAACATACACACAGACTGACGGAATTACTTTCGCATGTTTAATAGTTTAATATTAGTACTTATGGATTATGTAATATTATTATTAAACAAAATGGCTTTGATTATATTTTAGAGAGTAAATAAAAAATGTGTTGCCTTTTCGTCAGTGTGTCTATCTGTCGCAAAAGATCATTGGCAATGAGCTTTCATTTTTTGCTTGATATTCTGCCATAATTTTTCTGGGTTTACTTTGGTTTTTTGTTTAATAGTTAATAGATGAGTATCATCTATCTATGATCAATCAAATAAATCAAATTATTTGAAATTGGTACAAAACATCCTCAAGTTATTCATCTCCATTAATGTATTACACGCCATCTATACATGCAGACGTGAACTATGATGACACATCACCGGAGTTGTTAGTGCGCTGAACTAAATTTAGGACATAGTAATATTGTTTGTCACCAGATGGCGCTGAAATAAATTTCAAAACGTTTCACCAACTGTAACAATAGATGGCGTTAATAATCCTCTCATCTCATGTAGGTACCTACTTATATTTAACCGACTTCAAAAAAAGGAGGTGAGCAATTCGACATGTAGTATTATTGGTACTGCAATATATTTACATATAATATGTACTGTATGTACTCCGAAACTGTTAATCGGATTGTGACCATTCTTTTTTCATTGGCCTTACATTTACTTCAACTTAGGCAAAAGTGCACTGTGCAACCTGCAGGGAACAGTGTGAGTTGTATCAAAATTGGTTCAGCAGTTTTAAAGGTAAGGACACTTTTCCGTTCCTGTTTTTATTTCGGTACTAGCGGACCCGGCAGACGTCGTCCTGCCCGGTGACATACCGACATCAGCGTCACCTACCGAGACCCGGTAGGATACCTGTATCTACCCGCTAATTGTGTTTTCAAACCATCCAGGAACACATTGAAATATACATACAAAATTTCATCCAAATCGGTCCAGCCGTTTAGAAGCAGTTAGGTGCCAAACACACTTACAGAAGAATTATACATATAGGTACTGTGTGCTTAGTCTAAAGCGGAGCACTCGAAAACGAACTCGAAAACTATTGATCGATTTCAGAGTAAAATAGACCTAAAATGGCTTGTATTAAGGTTTGAGTTCGCCAATACATTCAGCATTCGAACAATGCTGAATGTATTGGCGAACTCAAACCTTAATACAAGACATTTTAGGTCTATTTTACTCTGAAATCGATCAATAGTTTTCGAGTTCGTTTTCGAGTGCTCCGCTTTAGACTAAGCACACAGGTATAGATGTAAGGCCGGAATAATACGAATAATACTAATCGGAATAATACGAAAAATCCGGTATAATTCTGTAAAATTCCAAAAATTCCGGTATAATACAGTTGGTTTTGATGACTATGTTTTTCATTTTCTTGATTTTACCGAGTACCGGATAAAGTATGTAAGGGTTTTTTAAATGTGTGATATATACTGATATTGATATATTTAGCGAGTAGATCAATTTAATATGTAAATAAACATTTTTTTCATTGATTTCAAACAATATACCTACCTATATTAGTCCATTGAAATGTTACATGTATGAGCTTTGCATTTATTAGAGGACGCAATTTTATTTTTGGGACATTTGTGGGGAGTCAATAGAAGCTTAACCTCAAGTTTGTGGTATCGCCACCCTTGTCCCCCGGCCGCCATCTTGGAAAAAGTGGTGAAAACACTTTTTTCGCGATATCTCAGAAACTATGCGTCTTACAAAAAATTTGTAAATACATAATGTGTAGCAAATTGTTTTGCCTACAAATATGTTTATATAACTTTTTGCCCTAAATTAAAGATTAAAGAAGTTATAAGCAAAAAAAGTGGGAATTTTTTTATAAAATCTTTTTTGCTCTATAACTTTTTTTTTATACATTTTACAAAAAAAAAATCTTCAGACCAATCTTGTAGATGATCTTTTGAGAAAAATTTTTCCCTGTAATTTTTTTAATTTCATTCATTTAAAACGCTGTTGCAGCGCTCCAAAGTAGACCGGGTTCGTTAATGCTCATAAGAATCCGGTCAAAACGAAATGTTCAACTTATTTTTGTTTTTTTCTTATCTATACATCTATACATATAATAAAATCGTAGAATTGCCGTATCTGTACATTGAAGATTTTTGCAAAATAATAACTGGGGGATGTTAGGGATAAGTAATAGAACGTCAAAAAGCTATTTTTGAAATTTTTGTCTGTTTGTCTGTTTGTCTGTTTATCTGTTTGTCTGTTTGTCTGTTTGTCTGTTTATCTGTTTGTCTGTTTGTCTGTATGTTTGTGCGCGCATCACGTAAAAACTACTGAATGGATTGAAATGAAACTCGGCATGATTTAACTTAATACTATGAAGTAACATATAGGATACTTTTTATCCCGAAATTCAGCACGGTTCCCTTGGGAGAGGGGATGAAAGGCAAAATGTGTACTTAGCTGTAATTCGTTAACGGGTGGTCCGATTTCATTCATTCTTTTTTTGTTAGAAAGTAGATACTTTAAAGACTACTGGCTAATCTCCGAAAGGCTGGACCGATTTTGATGGGACTTTCACTGGCGGATGTTTACATTTTGATGTACCTAAACATCCGCCAGTGAACTTTTAACAGTTTTTAGCAAGGTTTAAGCTCAAAGGAGCATAGGAAAAACAAAATGATTCCCACGGGATTATTAAAATCAATATCCACGCGAACGAAGTCGCGGGTATCCGCTCGTTGTAAATATATTGAAAAAAGCTGTGATAGCCTAGTGGTTAGGACGACCGACTTCTAATTGGAGAGATATAACTCCGTAGTCACTAACCGTTAAATTATTAAGTTGAGCAACTAACTAAAAACTTATATAACAAACTAGCTTATGCCAGCGACTTTGTCCGCTTGGATTCTTATAAATTTCATCCCCTTGGGGTAGTATTAGTAAGAATAGATAAGTATTGGTAGTTATACCTACATACTTAAGTTTCTGTGTAGTAGGTAATGTGGGTAGGTACTTTTTATTGATTTTCTATAAACTACCTAATTAAAACAAAATATGACTTCAGATGACCAAAAATTGCCCATAATGAAGATATGTAAAACACACTTCTTGCATTTTTGTAGGCGAGTATTATTCCGCATAATACGGTATATTTGAGGAATAATACCGCAAAATTTGGAATAATACGTATTATTCCGGTATTTTTACATCTATAGATACGGGTGAGAGAGTTTACCGTATCGACGGGATGAACTGTTTGACAGTTTCGAAACCTAAGTACTTAGGTATAAACATTTTGTATGTTGAAAATGTTTTTCTTTTATTTTATTTTTTCGTTAATTTTCCAATGTTTTTAATAGTTATTCTGCTTTTCGGGCGAAGACAAATACAACAAATCAAAAACTATGAAAATCGGCCCGGCCATTCTCGAGTTATAAGTGTTCGAACAAACCCGACTTTGTTTTATAAAATAGAATAGAATACTTACCTAGAATAGAAAAGTTTTTATTCAAATAAACTTTTACAAGCACTTTTGAATCGTCAATTGAATCTACCACTGGTTCGGAATGCCGTTCCTACCGAGAACCAGTAAGAAACTCGGCTAATATTAAAAGATATTGAAGTTGGTTTAATTTTAACCCCCGACGCAAAAACGACGAGGTGTAATAAGTTTGACGTGTGTGTGTGTGTATGTGTGTGTGTGTGTGTCTGTCTGTTCCCCTGTAGCGCTCAAACGGGTGGACGGATTTGAATGCGGTTTTTTGTTTGAAAGGTGAATTAGTCGAGAGTGTTGTTAGCAATGTTTGATGAAAATCGAAGCAAGGTGGCCGCCACTACAAAATGGCGGATTACATATTTTTTCACAACTCCCTTAATATGGGTATCAAATGAAAGAGCTTGACTAGTAGAAAAGCACTTTTGCAAATCCAAGATGGCCGCCGCTACAAAATGGCGGATTACATATTTTTTCACAACTCCCTTAATATGGGTATCAAATGAAAGAGCTTGACTAGTAGAAAAGCACTTTTGCAAATCCAAGATGGCCGCCGCCACAAAATGGCGAATGTCGGGGGTTTTTTAAATTTTAAATTTACCTACACTTGTTACATAAATTACCTAAGTACGATGTGATCGAAAAAAACGTATAGGTATAGGTAAGTAATAACTATTTTATGTAATAAGTAATAATATATTTGGGGGCCGAGGGCATATGACCGGAAAGAGGCGTTTAATGTGAATTGTCAAGTTCACTTTTAAAGGGCTATTAATAGGTGTAAGAGGACAGCTTTCCGAAACGAAGACAGCTGATATCTATTCTAGTACGGCAGCCGCCGAACAAAATTTTTAGTGATTAATAACAAGCTCTTGTATAATTAAATGGTCATAATATAGTCCTACAAAAGTGGAACGATTTCCCACCCGAGCGAATCGAAATTTTTAACACCTCCCCACTCGAGAAGCTACCTCCATCTAGAATTTTCATAGATAAAAAAGTTGGTCGTCTCGTCGAAACGAACCTACTCACGAAAATTCAGCTTGTTATTAATCACTAAAAATTTTGTTCGGCGGCTGCCGTACCATTCCATTTGACTGGATTCAGAAGTGGGCAGTTCAACTCGTGGACAATCCCAAACTAACCAGCTCATTGGAGGAATTAGAGGTTCACAGGGACGTTAGCTCCCTCTGCGTTTTCTATCGTCTCTTAACGGGGAATGTTCTGAGAAATTGTTCGACCTATAGGTACTCAGCTGATTTTTAATTCCGTGGAATTCTGACGTTTCGTAATGTTACTTCATGGTACTTCATGGTGATAATGTCATTCGACTTTCGTTTTTGAATAAATTTTTTCAATGTGCTTTTTTTGTTTTCTATTGCTGTTAGTGTGCACTTTCTAGTTTTCACTTTTGGTGTTTTCTAGTTAAGGGCGAAACGACTAATATATTCACGCGGCATATGGCTTATTATGATGACAGGGAATTAAAGTAGTTTGGGGTAAAATCGTACTTCGTAGATGTTGACCCTGTTCTCCATACAAATAACTCATCTGTAAATGACAGTGACAGCTGTCAGAATTCCACGGAATAAAAATCAGAGTATGATACCACCTATTCATTTCCAGCACCGCACCGCACGCCATCCAAAAAGCTATCGTCTTCACCACCTGGATCACTGGCATACATCAACCAAGCGGTGCGCGAGGTCTTTCCTTCCGCGCACTCAAAAACTGTGGAACCAACTCCCTGTGGAGGTGTTTCCACATAACTTTGACATAGGGTTCCAGAGTTATTCGAGGGGCGGATCAACATACTCCTTAAAGCCGGCAACGCATTACCTAGTTATTTTTGTGGTGCTGCAAATGTTCATGGGCGGCGGTAATCACTTAACGTCAGGTGACCTGCTTGCTCGTTTGCCCGCAATTGATATATGAAAAAAGATAATAATAGTAGGTAGGGATGATTACTGATACCACCAAAAAACGCGAAAAAAAATTAAACCCCTAAAATCCCCATAATAACATAATTTTATTTAAAAAACTATAAAAATAATAATTTAAGTGAATAATAAATAGGGCCAAGATTTTTGCTAAGGCAAAAATCTAAACCTATAATTTAAAAAATATAACGCCTCTGAAAAAATCCCTCCGTATTTGTTTACCCCTAAATTTGGAGGGAAAACCTCTAAGTTGGGAACCATGCGTTGAGCACAGTGAACTCGAAGACGCCAAGACCCGAGCACCCGCACCCGCACCCGCACCCGCACCCGCACCCGCACCCGCACCCGCACCCGCACCCGCACCCGCACCCGCACCCGCACCCGCACCCGCACCCGCACCCGATTCAACCATAGATAACAGAAACAATCTAATCAGTGGATTAACATAAATATGGCAAAACTAATAAAATTACTAAGGCAGCTGCCTGCTCTTGGATTGCGCCCATATTGCGCCGGTAAACTGGATGACCCTTTTTATTATAAATTGACGGTAATCTTGCCCTTTTTATTATAAGTAACATAAAAACGTATTCTTATGACAATACTAGTGACCGGCCCCGACTTCACACCGGTAGTGATTACCCGCTACTGTCCCACCATACATTGTTTTGTTATATTTCAAAGGCAGCGTTTTCGATGAAAGATCCCAGGCGGCTTTACTTCTTCCGACATTTTCAACAATTACTTATCGTCATATTTGAAGCAATTTTCACAGCAAATCATACACCTAAACCTTCCTCATGAATCATTCTGTCTATTGGTGAAAACCACGTGAAAATCCGTTCAGTAGTTTTTGAGTTTATCGCGAACAGACAGACGCGGCGCGCTGGACTTTATAATGCACTACAGAATGCCCGCGGCTTCGCCCGCGTGAATTTCGGTTTTGCACAAATCCCGAGGGAATCGTGGATTTCCGGTTCCCGTTCCCGCTCCCTTTTCCAACCTTTATACCTACTTTCAAGAAAGATTGCTTTAATAGTAATCTACCTATAGCTGTAGCTATAGATTTCGGTTTTTTCAAAATCCCGTGGGAACTGTGGATTTTTCCAGGATAAAAAGTAGTCAAGTCAGAGCATAATCTATCTCCATTCAAAATTTCAGCCAAATTGGTTCAGTAGTTGCGGCGTGATTGAGTAACAAACATCCATACATCCAAACATCCACACTTTCACATTGTAATATTAAGTAGGATATGTACCTACCTAGTGATTGCCGGTAAACTTGCCATTTTTATTATATACGTCACATTAACATATTATTCATGCTTGATATTAAATTCAGTGACAATGGTCTTGATCGCTGGTCAGTATGGGACCTCGATGGAAATACAGGGTCGAATCGATATACACAATTGCCAATAACAATTTATTATTTCATATCGTAGTACAATTGTATTTACCTGTTCTGTACATTTATTCCTTTCACGGGCGCACCAATCCGCGAGATTTGTCCCGCGGACCGTGTGTGAATGGTAGGGTTCGCGGTTCGTCACGACTCACGAGGCTCGCGGATTTGTCCGCGGCGACGCGAGCGGCGAGCCGCACCCGCGCCGAGCCCGACCAATCTATGCGTGTATGCTTTGCGCACACTGAATAATCAACTTTGACATACGGGGAAACCCTAAGATAATCTATACTAATAAATAAAATTGAAGTGTCTGTCTGTAATATCGAAATAACTACCTCATATTAAGCTCATATGGTTATTTGAACGCTACCATAACCGAATCACACGTTTTTAAAATTTTTGTCTGTCTGTCTGTCTGTCTGTCTGTCTGTCTGTCTGTCTGTCTGTCTGTCTGTCTGTCTGTCTGTCTGTTTGAACGGGCTAATCTTCGGAACGGCTGAACCGATTTTGACGGGACCTTCACATACAAGTAGAGAATTGACCAGGGAGTAACATAGGCTACTTTTTTAACCGACTTTCAAAAAAGGAGGAGTTGTGTTTTTCTACCTATGTACACCGATATCTCCGAGATTTCTGAACCGATTTGCGTAATTTTTTTTTTAATAGATAGAGAAACATTGCGACCCTGTTCTATAAAAAAATTGGATTCCAACTCCTCAATCATGATGCTGTAGGGGACCTAATCCCCAAAACTAATGGGTTTTAGAAACTTTCGGTTATTTAAATTGATATTGGGGGTACCAATTAAAGACTTTATCGTTGAATGAACTCGAGTAGGTACATATCCAACTCCTCAACCCTGATGCTGTAAGGAATTGTATTCCGAAATCGTGGGGATCCCACGGGATTTTTCCGTTTTGGGGACGGGTTTCTACAGATAAGCTACTTTTTGTTCGGGAAAATCAAAAGTTCCCACGGGATTTTTAAAAACCTAAAACCACACGGGCGAAGCCGTGGGCATCATCTAGTGTAATATATATTTATATCTATGGGAAACCTTTTATTAACGACGGGGTGTTATAAGTTTGACGTGTCTGTGTGTGTGTGTGTGTGTGTGTGTGTGTGTCCATATCCACATTAGCATGATGGGCTCCCCTACCATTGTAAGTGACCATTAATTATAGTGAACCTAAAAATTATTAAAAAATAAAATAACAAGTAAAGTTCGTAAACTAAAACCCGACTACGCTTAATAATTTAATAATAATTTAGTATGCAAAAGCGCGGGGCAAGCAGCTAGTGGCGCCATCTGTTATGCTTATCCGAAACTAATTTTGTAATCTGGAATGCCGTGCGAAGGTCACTTCTCGATGTTTTTCGTAAATGAAATGTAGCCTATGTCACCCGGACCGTAACAACGAATCAATAGACACCTAATTCATCAAAATTGGTCCAGTAGTTTAGGCACTACGGTGGTACACACAAAATCTCATACAAAAATCTGCCACAAACATACATACATACATAGACTGCTAAAATCATAACTGCTTTTTCGTAGTCGGGTAAAAACAGGATAACGTATGTCTGTCCGATCAGCAAGTTTAATTTAATTCCCGGAATTTTATAAGACGTGAACACAGGCGAAGTCAGGGTTAGTCACTGGGCTTTCCGGGTCTACATTACATTGCTAAATTACTCAGAATTATTGAAACGAAATTATAAACTTTTGTTTGCGTAGTAATTAAGTAAACAGAATTGCAATAAAACTAACTTTTACCGGGGCCTTTTTTGAATTTGACTAAAAGGTTTTTCCCTATTTCAACCTGCCTCGGTGCCTATGTGGTTTGGCGGCAGGCGGTTGGTCGACTGTGGATCACGGGGTCCTAGGTCAAAGAATCTATACATATAATAAAATCGTAGAATTGCCGTATCTGTACATTGAAGATTTTTGAAAAATAATAACTGGGGGATGTTAGGGATAAGTAATAGAACGTAAAAAAGCTATTTTTGAAATTTTTGTCTGTTTGTCTGTTTATCTGTATGTTTGTGCGCCCATCACGTTTAAACTACTGAATGGATTGAGATGAAACTCGGCATGATTTAAGTTCATACTCTGGAGTCTGGAGTAACATATAGGATACCTACTTTTTATCCCGAAATTCAGCACGGTTCCCTTGGGAGAGGGCATGAAAATCAAAATGTGTACTTAGCTGTAATTCATTAACAGGTGGTCCGATTTCATTCATTCTTTTTCTGAAAAAACTTTAAAGATTACTTACTGGCTTATCTCTGTGAAAGGCTGGACCGATTTTGATGGGACTTTCACTGGCGGATGTTTACATTTTGATCTATCTAAACATCCGCCAGTAAACTTTTAACAGTTTTTAGCAAGGTATGAGCTCAAAGGAGCTTAGGAAAAACAAAACGATTCTCACAGGATTTTTAAAAACCAATATCCACGCGAACGAAGTCGCGGGTGTCCGCTTGTTAGAAATAAGTGGTTAAGTATTATTGGCGGTTTTCCGTCAAGAAATTCTCAGTGCCAGCCCGGACTCCGGAGTTGAAAGTTGGCGGTGTTAGATACATCCCCGTGCCTCGATGAGCACGTAAGGCCGTCACTTCTGCGCCTGATCTCTCTCCGGTCGTGTCGCATTGGCGTCCCATCGGATTGTGAGAGTGAGGGAATAAAGAGTGCACATGTGTATGCGCACATATTTGTTCACTAAAATATCTTCAGCGTTTGGATACTCGAATTCGTTAACTGCGTCGTTGGTCTAGTGGTGAGCATATTCGAACGCAGATCACGAGGTCCCGGATTCGATTCCCGGGTCGGGCAAATACCTATTGGGGTTTTTCTGTCAAGAAATTCTCAGTGCCAGCCCGGAGTTGGTAGTCGGTGGTGTCTCACCCCCGTGCCTCGGAGAGCACGTAAAGCAGTCGGTCTCGGTTATTATCACTATCATGTGACAATAGTCGTTAAAGCCCGCCAACCCGCATTGGAGCAGTGTGGCGGGTCTAAGCTCTAAATCCCGCTCTCCTATGAGAGAGGAGGCCTGTGCCCAGCAGTGGGACGGTAAAAGGCTGTAGTGGTGATTGTGTGGGTGCACTGTAGGGATAGTATCCGCCTCGGTTGAATCTGACCATTCTGACGAAACTCATTCGAGATTATTATTATGGACGGAACCCTAATATACAGGGTCCTATACCCTGTATATTAGGGTTCCGTCCATAATAATAATCTCGGAACCTCTATCGAAAACTTAGCGCTATTATTATATTACCTATACACAATCCAATAATAATAACCATTTTGTCCTACACTTGTAGTATTAGTGGTTTAGTGTTTAATATTTTTCAAATAGGCAATGTATAGCGTGCACGACTCTGTCGGTAGCGCGAGTGGCAGGCGGCCGCAATTTCAGGTACTTATTTAGGCGTTAGCTGATTGCATTACATTGCAACTGTGGATTGAAAAATCCACAGTTTCCACGGGATTTTGAAAAAACTGAAATCTATAGCTACTAGATTACTGTAGCAAACTTCCTTGAAAGTAAGTATAAAGGTTGGAAAAGGGACCGGGAACGGGAACCGGAAATCCACGATTCCCTCGGGCTTTGTGAAAAATCGAAATTCACGCGGGCGAAGCCGCGGTCAGAAGCTAGTATCTACTAAATAAAATAAAATAAGTACTTAGCATAAAATAAAATAAAATACTAAAATACCTATTAACTAAACCACTAATACTGCAAGTATTTAAGACAAATGGTTATTGGATAATGGATTGTGTTTAGGTAGAATAATAATAGCGCTATATGTATACCTACCCTGTCTAAGTAAGTCATCATGATCAACCCATTACCGGCTCACTACAGAGCACGGGTCTCCTCTCAGAGTGAGAAGGGTTTTGGCCATAGTCTACCACGCTGGCCAAGCGGATTGGCAGACTTCACACACCTTTGAGAACGTTATGGAGAACTCTCAGGCATGCAGGTTTCCTCACGATGTTTTCCTTCACCGTTAAAGCAAGTGATATTTAAATACTTAAAACGCACATAACTCCGAAAAGTTAGAGGTTCGTGCCCGGGATCGAACCCACGACCTCCGATTAGAAGTCGGTCGTCCTAACCACTAGGCCATCACAGCTTATCACAGTCAAGTAATTTAATATTCGATTTCCTTATATATATACGGAGATAAAAGTAAACGCTGATTCGATTTTCTGTTTAATGTAAAACGAAAACGCCGCGTTAACGGTGGCTCGAGTATTTATTTATTTATTTATTATTTATATACATTATTCACTGACGCAGGTACCTTGAGTATATTATATGAAGTGATAATGTTCAAATTAGTAAGGTGTGTTGTGAAATACGACTGTGGTTTGAGAAATAAAAAGTTATTCGGTCATTCTGTCAGTGTGTGCGCGTTTTCTAGCCGGAGTAGCGCTTTGGACGGGTCTAAACAGTAAGTACCTACATCGTGGTTATCAAACGATCGACGTCCACTGCTGGACATAGGTCTCTTGAAGAGACTTCGACACGCCACGGTCTTGCGGCCCTTGTATCCAGCGGCTCCCTGCGACTCGTTTGATGTCGTCGGTCCACCTAGTGGGGGGTCTACCAACACGGCGCTTCCCGGTGCGAGGTCGCCACTCCAGCGCCTTGAGACCCCAACGTCCATCGGTTCTCCGAACTATGTGCCCCGCCCATTGCCACTTCAGTTTCGCAACCCGCTGAGCTATGTCGGTGACTTTGGTTCTTCTACGGATCTCCTCTTTTCTGATTTGATCGCGTAGAGAAACTCCGAGCATAGCTCTCTCCACCGCTCTCTGAGCGACTCTGAGCTTTCTTATGAGGCCCAAAGTTACCTACATCACACTAATATTATAAAGGCAAAAGTTTGTGTGTATGTATGTGTGTATGTTTGTTACTCTATAACGCCGCATCTATTGAACCGATTCGGCTGAAGTTCTGAATGGAGATAGATTATGCGCTGACTTAACACAGGCTTTTTATTCCGGAAAAATCCACAGTTTTCCCAGGAGATTTTGAAAAAACCGAAATCTATAGTTACAGCTATAGGTAGATTACTATAGTAAACTTCTTTGAAAGTAGGTATAAAGGTTAGAAAAGGGAGCGGGAACGAGAACCGGAAATCCATGATTCCCTCGGGATTTGTGAAAACCGAAATTCACGCGGGCGAAGCCGCGGGCAGAACCTAATATTTATATAAAGCAAAGTCCCCCGCCGCCGTAATTTTTAATAATAAAAAATAAATTAAAATTTTTATGACCTCATTAAATTCTTAATAACCAGCTGATTTTTTGTATCCACCACCACTACAGCCTTTTATCGTCCCACTGCTGAGCACAGGCCTGCTCTCTCATAGGAGAGAGGGATTTAGAGCTTAGACTCGTCACGCTGCTCCAATGCGGGTTGGCGGGCTTTAACGACTATTGTCACATGATAGTGATAATAACCGGGACCGACTGCTTAACGTGCTCTCCGAGGCACGGGGGTGAATTGACTGAGAATTTCTTCACAGAAAAACCCAATAGGTACCTAATAATTATTTGACCGACCCGGGAATCGAACCCGAGACCTCGAGATCTGCAGTCAAATATATTTTTTGTACGCAGCTACATAGTATAAAACATAGTCGCTTTCTCTGTCCCTATGTCCCTATGTATGCTTAAATCTTTAAAACTACGCAACGGATTTTGATGCGGTTTTTTTTAATAGATACAGTGATTCAAGAGGAAGGTTTGTAAGTAGAAAAATTGGACCCGGTAGGTGGCGCTAATAGCGGGCAGGACGACGTCTGCCGGGTCCGCTAGTATTTGTATAATGTAATGGCCACATAGTCCTACTTTAATGGTACGTTACGGCAATGGGCCTCATAAGAAGGCTCAGGGTCACTCAGCGGGCGATGGAGAGAGCTATGCTCGGAGTATCCCTGCGGGATCAAATCAGAAATGAGGAGATCCGCAGGAGAACCAGAGTTACCGACATAGCTCATCGAGTCGCGAAGCTGAAATGGCAATGGGCGGGGCTCATTGCTCGAAGAACCGATGGACGTTGGGGTCCCAAGGTGCTTGATTGGCGACCTCGCACCAGCAAACGAAGCGTGGGAATACCCCCACTAAATGGACGAACGATCTCAAGCGAGTCGCTGGCAGCCGCTGGAGTCAGGCGGCACAAGATCGTGTGCTGTGGCGATCCTTGCAAGAGGCCTATGTCCAGCAGTGGACGTCTATTGATTGAGACGAACGAACGAATCGTACGTTTTCTCACCTCAACGAATGTTTAACACCTGCGCACTACAGTAGCTAACTCCATCGAGAATTTTCAGAGAGGGAAAACTTGGTTGTCGCGTCAAAACGAACCTACTCACGAAGATTCAAACTGTTATTAATCACTAATAAAAATTATTTTGAAAAATAATAAAAAACCGACTTCAAATGGCACAAAAAATATAAAAATAACTTTCGTTTGTAGTACGAAAGTTATTTTTATATTTTTTGTGCCATTTGAAGTCGGTTTTTTATTATTTTTGGAAATAATTTCTATTATAAGCTTAAAAAGCTTAAAATAAAATTTGTGTAAGTTTATATCAATTCAAAATCAACAGTTCCTGGAACCCTACGAATTTAGCATATGTGTGTATGTTATATACTCTGTATGGTTAAAAGTCTTTACATACTCTGATCACGAGCGATTTGCTCTTATTTATTGAGGAGTTCCATTCACCTTTCAAACAAAAAAAAAACCGCATTCAAATCGGTCCACCCGTTTGAGCGCTACAGGGGAACAGACACACACGCACACACACACACACACACACACACACACACACACACACACACACACACACACACACACACACACAAAGACACTTCAAACTTATAACACCCCGTCGTTTTTGCGTCGGGGGTTAAAAATTAATCAAATCGGTCAGATTTGATGGAGTTATGGAGTAACATCACAAAAAAATAAAAAAATAAAAAAAAAATACGCGTCGAATTGAGAAAAAAATAGACGGCGATGAGCATTAGGCTTTTTGTGCGAATTAACAACAATGTCTGTACGCAGTGAATTGTTGCTGTTTTTTACCTAGTTTTTATCACACACTAATTATTGCTGAACCAATTACAATGGCAGCATTATCATAATTATCCAGCTGGGTTATTCTGTAACTTAGTTAGCAACTGAAAATAGTTGCCAACGAATTAGTTTGATATACATTGCTGCTTTACTGTGGGAAATATAAAGTGTTTTCATAATTTTACACAGTAAAGCAGCAGTGTATATCGAACTAATTCGTCGGCAACTATTTTCAGTTGCTAACTAAGTTACAGAATAACCCCCAGGTAGGCACTTATCCTACTAATCCTACTAATATTATAAACTAGCGGTCCGCCCCGGCTTCCCCCGTGGTACATATATAGCCTATAGCACTCAAGGATCACGTACATATCCAACGGTGAAAGAATTTTTGAAATCGGTCCTGTAGTTCCTGAGATTAGCGCGTTCAAACAAACAAACTCTTCCGCTTTATTATATTAGTATAGATGTGAAAGTGTGGATGTTTGGATGTTTGGATGTTTGTTACTCTATAACGTTGCAACTACTGAACCGATTTGGCTGAAATTTTGAATAGAGTTAGATTATTCTCTTAATTAACGGAAATTATGTATGTATGTATGTACATATGTATGTATGTATACTGTATGTATATATATTCGCTATTATTTCAAAAATCAATGAACCGATTTTGGTGATTTTTTTACTATATATTATACTACTATCTACATAATTTCAGAAAAGTTTTAGTATATTTAAACACATTATACTCTGATAATAAATCTTTTGATCTTTGACTACCTCATAAATAATCTTCCGTAAATAAAATGTGTGATTTTTAATGTTAACTTTAACTTACAAAGTTAACACTCGTTTAGTTTTTAGGGTTCCGTACCCAAAGGGTAAAACGGGACCCTATTACTAAGACTCCGGTCTCCGTTTGTCTGTCCGTCTGTCACTAGGCTGTATCTCATGAACCGTGACAGTTAGACAGCTTTCACAGATGATGTATTTCTGTTGCCGCTATAACAACAAATACTAAAAAACAGAATAAAATAAATATTTAAGGGGGCTCCCATACAACTAACGTGATTTATTGCCGTTTTTATAGAAAATGGTACGGAACCCTTCGTGCGCGAGTCCGACTCGCACTTGGCCGAATTTATTTCTCATCGGAATGTTTATTCCGGTGCTGAAGTGGATTATAACTGCCCTGTTGATCCAGTGGTTAGCTTGTGCGGCTGCGGGTTGTAAGGGCCCGGGTTCTATTCCCGGGTGGGGCCGAATGGCTAATCGCCATTTATGGTATTGTACAGTTTACATTTTACTCCATGCCACTAGGTACTCTTTACGGTTTTTGAAGTGAAACTTCTATAGGATCGTTGTGATTTGAAAATTCGATGAAAAGAAAAAGCGACACCAAAAAGAGATAAACATATTCATTTTAAGCCTGCGAGAGAATGAGATAGAATACAAGTCGGAGTCGGTCCCGTGTTTGAACGCAAATCGTATTTCAAAAACATATAAACAAGGTTTTAATGTTTAATATATAATATTTACATAATATTTTAGAATTCGAAAAATTCGAATATAATTTACACTTCTGTGGTGTGTGATGCAATTTACGGACACTTTTTTATATTTGTTTCAGGCATGATCAAGATAACGCAGGTAAACACAGGAAGCAGAGTATAGCTGAATATTATGCGGGGAAAAAAGTTTTCATCACCGGAGGCACTGGGTTCTTAGGAAAGGTAATGTGTTATAGACTTACAACTGCATCGTTACCACTAGTCATTTTACGTCCCACAGTTGGGCACAGGCCTCCTCTCTTCTATGAGGCCTATGCCCAGCAGCAAACACTCTGTAGGTACAATTCGACGTTGTAATTCAGCATAAGCAGAGTGCTTAGTCTAAGATCGGAGCACTCGAAAACGAACTCGAAAACTATTGATCGATTTCAGAGTAAAATAGACCTAAACTGGCTTGTATTAAGGTTTGAGTTCGCCAATACATTCAGAATTCGAACACAACGAGCGCCCCAAGCAGAAATGTTGTAAAATACATACCTATTCGAACTATGGAATTACGACTTTAAAATACGAGAATTTGAGTTCATTTTGCTCTGAATTCACTTGTGATTCGATCAATAGTTTTCGAGTTCGTTTTCGAGTGCTCCGATCTTAGACTAAGCACTCAGCAGAAAACAATAAAAGTTGGTAAAAGCTAAAACCTCGTTTTTTAACCCCCGACGCAAAAGTGATAAAGTTTGACGTGTCTATGTGTGTCTGTCTGTTCCACCGTAGCGCTCAAACGCGTGAACCGATTTGAATGCGGTTTTTTTCGTTTGAAAGGTGAATCAGTCGGGAGTGTTCTTAGATATGTTTGACGAAAATCGGTCCAAGATGGCCGCCGCCACAAAATGGCAGATTACATATTTTTTCACAACTTCCTCAATATTATGGGCATCAAATGAAAGGGCTTGACTAATAGAATAGCATTATGCAAATCCAAGATGGCCGCCACCACAAAATGGCGAATGTCGGGGGTTTTTAAATTTTAAATTTATACTTGTAACATTTAGCTGCCTTCTTCTTTCTTGTCCCAGGTGCTGATAGAACGGCTTCTATCAAGCTGTACCCAAATTGATAGCATTTACGTCCTGATTAGAGAGAAAGATGGACAGACTGTGGAGTCGAGGCTCAAGCAACTGCTGGATGTTCCCGTGAGTACAAGTCACGGCAAATAAGTCGAGCGGTGACCTTCAATGCGCAGAAGTCGAAAATGAGGTATCTCGAGGTGTGAGGGGGTCGCGGGGAGGGCGTGGGGATCGTTCGTAAGCACTGATTAGCTCTCGCGGATCCCTCGTAAGCGCTGATTGGCTCTCCAATCGTATTGTGTCCCGCTCACTCGTACGACGCTGCGCGCACTTGAAGGTCATCGCTCGACTTACGTGCCGGGAGTTATATTTTATGTATGATTGTAACTTAATAAACAAAGCAATAGTTTTAAAAGTAAATTATAGTCGCTGTAAAAAAACAATAAATATAACTCATGGGAAGTTGAAAAAATGGGAAGCTAAAAAAATTTTATAAATACTAGTTTCTGCCCGCGGCTTCGCCCGCGTGAATTTCGGTTTTTCACAAATCCCTGGGGAATCGTGGATTTCCGGTTCCCGTTCCCGCTCCCTTTTCCAACCTTTATACCTACTATCAAAGAATTTCGCTATAGTAATCTACCTATAATAGCTGTAGCTATAGATTTTGGTTTATCAAGGATAAAAAGTAGCCTATGTGTTAAGTCAGGGCATAATCTATCTCCATTCACAATTTCAGCCAGCCAGTTGCGGCTTTAAAGAGTTACAAACACATACACACACAAACTTTCGCCTTTATTATATTAGTGTGATTTGTGGCGAACACATTCCTCTGTTTCGCTCTTATGAGGGTCTCGGCCACTGCCATGACTAGTGTGATTGTATTGCAGCTCTTCGACAAGCTGAAGCGTGAGAGGCGAGGCTGCCTGAACAAAGTCATACCCGTCCGTGGAGACATCGTGAAGGAAGAGTTGGGGATCACGCGCGAAGACCAGGACAAGTTGGTTGAGGGTGTAAGTTAGATATCACTATATATTGTCCCAGGTGCTGATAGAACGGCTTCTATCAAGCTGTACCCAAATTGATAGCATTTACGTCCTGATTAGAGAGAAAGATGGACAGACTGTGGAGTCGAGGCTCAAGCAACTGCTGGATGTTCCCGTGAGTATATGTAAGTCACGGCAAATAAGTCGAGCGGTGACCTTCAATGCGCAAAAGTCGAAAATGAGGTATCTCGGGGTGTGAGGGGGTCGCGGGGAGGGCGTGGGGATCGTTCGTAAGCACTGATTAGCTCTCGCGGATCCCTCTTAAGCGCTGATTGGCTCTCCATTCGTATTGTGTCCCGCTCACTCGTACGACGCTGCGCGCACTTGAAGGTCACCACTCGACTTACGTGCCGGGGCCCCGGGGGTTATACCACTACAGCTTCTTAAGGTCCCACTGCTGGGCACAGGCCTCCTCTCTCATAACAGAAGGATTTAGATTGATATATCCCCGCCTTGGAGCAGTGTGGCGGGTGACCCCAAGCCAGCCGCACACCCACCACGACACCAACGGCGCAGATGTTATAGTGCACAAGTGTGTAATACACCACCACTACAGACTTTTAACGTCGCCTTGCTGAGCACACACCTCCTCTCATAAGAAAGATGGATTTAGAGCTTAGACCCGCCACGTTGCTCCAATGCGTGTTGGCGGGCTTTATCGACTATTGTCACATGATAGTGATAATAACCGGGACCGACTGCTTAACGTGCTCTCTGAGGCACGGGGGTGAAACACCGCCGACTACCAACTCCGGGCTGGCACTGAGAATTTCTTGACAGAAAAACCCATTACCTAAGTGCCATAACCCACTGGCGCGACACGTCGCGCGCGGCAAGCCGCGGGTTGTCGCGCGCGTTTTTATTTTCTATACAAACTCTATGCAAACGCTTGGCGCAAAACCCACTGGCGCGGCGCGATTTCGTGCCGCGCCAGTGGGTTTTGCACGTCAGTTTTACATAGTTTGTATAGAAAATAAAAACGCGCGCGACAACCCGCGGCTTGCCGCGCGCTACGTGTCGCGCCAGTGGGTTATGGCACTAACAATTATTTGCCTGACCCGGGAATCGAAATCGGGATCTCGTGATCTGCGGTTGAATATGCTAACCACTAGAGTCTAGTGACTAGACCAACGAGGCAAATATCACTACATATTATACAAGTATAAATTAAAAATTTAAAAAACCCCCGACATTCGCCATTTTTTGACGGCGGCCATCTTGGATCGATTTTCATCAAACATAGCTAACAACACTCTCGACTAATTCATCTTTTAAACAAAAAAAACCGCATTCAAATCGGTCCACCCGTTTGAGCGCTACAGGGGACAGACAGACATACACACACACATACACATCACACACACACACACACACACACACAAACACGTCAAACTTATAACACCCCGTAGTTTTTGCGTCGGGGGTTAAAAACAAAGTGTGTCCATTGATGAAAACCGCATGAAAGTAAGCTCAGTAACTTTTGAGTTTATCGCGAACATACAGACAGACGCAGCGGGGCACTTAGTTTTATAATATGTAGTGAATATTATTGCTGTACTTAATGCTAACATACAAACTTGACATCAGTAAGCGCTTTTTTAAGCATAAGAAGAAATATATGTACATGCATATAATAATACTTAAGTAGGTAAGTATATAGGTATATAGTTTTTACACGAATGGTATAATTTTTGAATTTAAGTAATTGAACAAATGTGGACATTTGCATTGATGAACTAAACATTATGTTATTGCGAGAGAACATTATTTAAAGGATTAACATTTAAAGAATCCTTAGATGACGTCTTGTAATTTTTAAAAATAAATTATTGTATTAAACAGGCAAAGGGGCCATGATAGAACAAGTATAGATTGAAAATTTAAAAAACCCCCGACATTCGCCATTTTGTGGTGGCGGCCATTTTGGATTTGCATAGTGCTATTCTACTAGTCAAGCCCTTTCATTTGATACCCATATTAAGGGAGTTGTGAAAAAATATGTAATCCGCCATTTTGTAGCGACGTCCATCTTGGATCGATTTTCATCAAACATAGCTAACAACTCTCGACTAATCCACCTTTCAAACAAAAAACCGCATTCAAATCGGTCCACCCGTTTGAGCGCCACAGGGGAACGGACAGACAGACACACACACACAGACACGTCAAACTTATAACACCCCGTCGTTTTTGCGTCGGGGGTTAAAAAAAATCTTCATAACGTTAACTAAAAGCACAGTAGGTATAGATATTAAAGTTGGGACATTAAAAACCATAAAACATTACGGATCATTGGGGTTGTGAGCACTGAATAGTTAATCAGTGGTTGTGACTTGTGAAAGCTCTCCCTGCCATCGGCCATCGACAAATCCATAATTACTGTTACACACAACACCAGAGAAACAGTTGTTGAAACTGAGTTGAGTACTAACTAACGAAGTAGCGATATTTTAGGGGCGTATTCTACAACTCATTCATCATCATCATCATCATCATGATCAACCCATTACCGGCTCACTACAGAGCACGGGTCTCCTCTCAGAGTGAGAAGGGTTTTGGCCATAGTCTACCACGCTGGCCAAGCGGATTGGCAGACTTCACACACCTTTGAGAACGTTATGGAGAACTCTCAGGCATGCTTTCACCGTTACAGCAAGTGATATTTAAATACTTAAAAAGCACATAACTCCGAAAAGTTAGAGGTGCGTGCCCCGGGATCGAACCCACGACCTCCGATTAGAAGTCGGTCGTCCTCTTAAAATAATACTCAAGCGAACCCGCCTTCCCCCTCCCAGGGACAGCTATTTCAATTTGGTCTGCGTTATGTATAAGAAAGTCTGTTGCTCGACAGGTCTTCAAATGACCTTATTCGATTGGATACCATATTTTCTACCACTAAACACATAACAATAGTGTAAAATGTTAAAATAACTCCATCAAAAATACTTACTTAGGAATAAATAAAAAAATTGCTCATAATATTGAAAACTACAAGTTTTTGTTGCACTTTGCAAAAACAAGGTCGTTAAGACCACATTGCTTAGTATTAAATCAATAGTTTTTTAGATAAACAATAAAACGATATAAAAACTTTGACTGTAAGTTAGTTCAAAACTACGGGGTGTTATAAGTTTGACGTGTCTGTGTGTCTGTGTGTGTGAGTGTGTGTTTTTTTTTTCCTTTATTTAAATTGTTTCACATAAATAAGTAGGTAAACATTACATTACATTACATTATAATATAAAAGCTATATGCAAGGTTAATATCTCAGAAGCATCTGGAGACCGCTGGCTTCTGCGATTTGATACATTGGCCAGCGGCCCCAGATAGCATATATGAGTATATATATGAGTATATAATATTATTAAATATATATAATAGCCCGATTCGACTAATTCACCTTTCAAACAAAAAAAAAACCTCATTCAAATCGGTCCACCCGTTTGAGCGCCACAGGGGAACAGACAGACACACACACACAGACACGTCAAACTCATAACACCCCGTCGTTTTTGCATACCTACTTAGGTTAAACTCAAAATAACATCATTTTTTGTATGTTACAAGTTCAGGCTATTTTTGGTAAAAATGATATTATCTACCTACGTAAGGAAATAATTAGGATTACCCATGCAATTAAATTAAGTTCTTATAATAGGTACTTAAGTGTAAAAACTAATGAGATAATTAGTATAAGTAGATATTCTATGATGTTTTAGTCTTACTCTCTAACCTTGCGAACGCGTGGTTCCGGGTTCTATTTTAAGTAACTTTTTAACCGACTTCAAAAAAAGGAGGTTATCAATTCGACAGTGTGTGTAATATTATTGGATAAGTATGGCAAAAGCGTACCAACTACCAATATAATGGTCTACGGACGATAATCGTCCGTAAATCGACTTTAAAGACAACCACAGACAACCAATTTTTGAAAAGTTCGCAATGTAACGCAATCAGCTGAATTTAGAGGTCAACGAATATTGAGTTAACCTAAAGTTGAAGCCGAGTTTTGCACGCTTTACATTGCCAGGAAAAGTATTAATTAAATACTAAACCACTACTACTTTTGGATTGTGTTTAGGTAGTATAGTAATAGCGCTAAGTTTTCGATAGCGGTCCCCTTATACAATGTATACAATTTTGCTGACACCTGCATACCTCGCATAGTTGGTTGGTTAACGTCCGATGATGGATCAGGAATGATGATGCTTATATGTCCATTTCCGGGACGCAAGCTACCTCTGTCGTATGAATCGGTTAAACGGATGGACTTGTAAGAATCCCTTGGGTACTCCTTAATTTTCCGGGATAAAAATGCCCGTCCATCCGTCCCCGGGATGTAAGTTACCTCTGTACCAAATTTCATCAAAATTGGTTAAACTTTTGGGCCGTGAAAAGCTAGCAGACAGACAGACATACTTTCGCATTTATAGTATGGATAGTATGGACGAATATTTTGCAGTTCCAATAATATTACATACATACTTACGTGTCGAATTGATAACTTCCCTTTTTGAGGTCGGTTAAACAGAACAATTTGCTATGAACACAATGACTTAAAGTTATAATGATAATAAAATTATGATAAAAACATAAATACCTACTAACAGTTTCAAAAGTGAATTGTTAAAATAATTATACTTAGTAGGTAAAAAAGGCAGCACTAATTTTATAAAGTGTAGATAGGTATCTTTTTCTCGTACTTAATGTGTTATTTTTAATGTCTGCGTAGTGCGTACCTACCCATTTAATTCGTGTAGATATATTATAATTGAATAATAATTATGCGTTCTAATTAAATTAAATAAAACAAATATACAGCACTCTTGAGCGGTCATAGCCTAGCGGTTAAGACTTCGGCCTTAATTAGGTATAGTATAGGTAGGTTTTGTTTAATTTTTTAATTTATACTTGTTAAATATGTAACTAAGACAACTATCATAAAGTTATATTTCATCAGTCAGACAAATTGTAATGACCAAACATCCACTAATCACAAAAATTATTCAATCGTGAGTATGAGCGCGAGAGCAGTTACCTTTCACACTTGATATCTCCATAAGTACCCCAATTACGAACTCCACAATTACGCAGTTATTCAAAGCACATGAGACACTACTGAGAGCCTAATATTTCATCTTTCCGAAAATAAGTTATGTCAGATCGCACTGGGATCTTGGTCTATAACTCCCGACGCAAAAACGACAGGGTTTTATAAGTTTGACGTGTAGAATAGCACTATGCAAATCCAAGATGGCCGCCACCTAAATGGCGAATGCCGGAGGTTTTTTTAAATTTTTAAATTTTACTTATTTTCACACTTTTTGTTCAGTGTAAATATCAATTTTCCAGGTGTCTGTGGTGTTTCACTCGGCGGCGAATGTCAAATTCACGGAGCCCTTTCGCACGATGATCGGCGTCAACTTGGAGGGCACAGCGCGGGTCATTGACCTCGGGAAACGGATGAAGAACTTAGATGTGAGTTGTACCTTCACGAGATTAATATATACTCCGATTTTTAATTCCGTGGAATTCTGACAGCTGTCATTGTCATTTACAGATGAGATATTTGTATGAAAAACAGGATTAACAATCTACGAAGTTCGATTTTACCCAATTTTACCCCAAACTACTTTAATTCCCTGTCATCATAAAACAGCCCTAAGCCGCGTAATAATATTATTCACTAGATGATGCCCACGGCTTCGCCCGTGTGGATTTAGGTTTTTAAAAATCCCGTGGGAACTCTTGATTTTCCAGAATAAAAAGTATAGCCTATCTGTAGTAACCCGTCACCAAAACGGAAAAATTCCGTGGGATCCCTACGATTTCGGAATGCAATTCCTTACAGCATCAGGGTTGAGGAGTTGAATATGCACCTACTTGAGTTCATTCAACGATAAAGTATTTAATTGATACCCCCAATATCAATTTAAATAACCGACAGTTCCTAAATCCCATGAGTTTTGGGGATCAGGTCCCCTACAGCATCAGGATTGAGGAGTTGGAATCCAAATTTTTTGTAGGACAGTGTCGCAATGTCTTTCTATCGATTAAAAAAAAAATTACGCAAATCGGTTCAGAAATCTCGGAGATATCGGTGTACATAGGTAGAAAAACACAACTCCTCCTTTTTTGAAAGTCGGTTAAAAAAGTAGCCTATGTTACTCCCTGGTTAATTCTCTATTTGTATGTGAAAGTCCCGTCAAAATCGGTTCAGCCGTTCCGAAGATTAGCCCGTTCAAACAGACAGACAGACAGACAGACAGACAGACAGACAGACAGACAGACAGACAAAAATTTTAAAAACGTGTGATTCGGTTATGGTACCGTTCAAATAACCATATGAGCTTAATATGAGGTATTTATTTCGATATTACAGACAGACACTTCAATTTTATTTATTAGTATAGATTTTGCCCTAAAATAGAAATCACTAAGAGTAGAAACTAGAAAGTGCAAACTAACAGCAATAGAAAACAAACGAAGCACACTGAATTTATTCAAAAATGAAAGTCGAAAGTCATTATCACCATGAAGTGCCGGTCAGGCTTTTGTCATATCTGGGCACTTCTCCGAAATTCTGGCAAAAAGAGACGAGGTTGAAAAAATTTTTTTTTTTTTTAATTTTTGATTATTTAAGGATACCTCCTCAAAGGGGTACCTAAATTGATATCGGTGATGAAGAAGGCCTTTATCGTACCCTGGTTTCCTAGGAGATATAACGAATTCGGTAATGATAAATTGCGATATGGTAATTATCTCTGGTATATGGCGATTAGAATATGCCTATGGTAATTTGTTATTAATCATGGTGATGAGAAACTCTAGTAAGCCATAGAAAAGTATCCGAAAAAGGTGTTTGCTTAAAGTCTAGGAAATCGCTGACCAATAAAACTTAGGACCTCGAGCGTTACAACCATTAGTATTCAGCCAAAGAACCTTGAAAGCCACTTTACGTAGCATAACAACTGAGGTGTAAATTCCAGAGTAAACCTGTTCCGGATGTTTGTGTGGACGAGTTTCATGTTGAAATCCTCTGAAAAAGACTCTGAGCTGCTGGACTCAATGAGTGTGCAGCTTTGAAGACCTAAACAGATAATTTTAGACTCAAAAAGGCGTGGTGTGAGCATAATTGAGAGTGAACAGGAGCATAATTTTTTTATATTTAAAAAAGTGGACAGAACACATTCTCGATTAAGAACCATATACCACGAAGACTCCACGATGTTATTGATTTCGAAAAGGGTACTGATAACAACAAAAAATTCGTTGATAGCAGATTGTACAGACATCTTACAAATATGACTAGTATCGTTTCTCTCGCTTTTACACACTATGAGAAAGGCTTTAAAATAATTGAAACTTAGGCTATGCAACGATCGCAAGTAGATTAGCTTGAAATCGAAGTGTTAAGATGTACAATTCAAGAAAGCTTCAATATCTGTTTGAATGCAGACAGTTAGACAAAATGGTGAAATCTAGGTGGAGTTGGACTTTCCAAGAAAATTTCTACAAATTGCTTCTCTCTGTTCCGCAGTAGAATGGTGGAGAAGGAACAATTTTGTAAAGTTCCTGAGAGCACATTTCAAATTTTATCCGATAGAAGACCGATACAAGCAACTTTGAGTCAGTGCCATAAACAAAGTAATTTTGCCTGTATTAGTGATTGAGCCAATGACTCTTCAAACACAAAAATGTACCAGGTTTATTGAATCGGTCTGGTATTCGGCAGAGTCATCACATAGCTGGTTACGGTGCTCCATGGTAGTTCAAATGGCATGTCTGTTAAAAGTGCGAGAGGCAGAAAACCTTTGCAAATTTGATATTGAATACGATTTTCATATCCAAGATCTCATTAGAATCGATAACGGATATACTTTTCATAGTAGGAACTACGGTGAACATGCCTGTGTATTCGCTTTATTGCAATCTGAAACAAGTTAATGCAATCCACCAAAGACTCTCTTTGCTCAAAATGCGCTGGAAGAATACTTCAAGATGCTTGATTATTAGAAGGGATAGAACATAAACTTTAACAAAGACTAACATTTTCTTAGACTTTTAATAGCTTCAGCAAATGCTCTATAACTTTTATGTGTCCTCCGAACATGTAGGTCTCCGAATGAACTTGTGGCTAATAAGATGATAAGTTAGTTAGTTGTGCCTAGCATCAGTTTCAAGAAGGAGTTTAAATCAAGAGTGCATATTATAATTTTTTTTCTTATAATAAAAAGCATTTGTATCCACAACAGAAAGGAAACGCTATATACGTTTGGGGAGAGAAAATGGTTATGTTATTTTTATGTGTTTATATGTTTTCATTTTCCTCAAATGGTGCTGGGCAGATTCAAATGCAGTTCATTATTCGCTACGTAGATTATAAATTACCTCAAAGCATATTTTTAGATATATTTTATGATTCTAGTATAGACTACCAGAAGTATAGCAGGAAATGTTTTTCTGTAAAATTGTGAGCCCAATTTTTTCGGAAACTACCAAACCGATTTGGATGCAATTTGTGGCATTATGTAGGTATTACATCAGAGCAAGTTTCTTAGTATTTTTATACTGATATAGGTCTCTATTTTTTTTTTAATTATTAATTTTCCATTTTTTACGGTCATTACATTGTATTTTTTGTTGTCATGTCGTCATTTCAGTCCAAATATATATTTATTTCATATATTTTCATAGCAAGTTAGGTAGTTTTTCTATTATTTTAAATATCACACTTGTATTATGCTTAATCTTCTTATAAACTCTTTTGTTTTCAGTATTTTTGTCATTTTTGACTTTTTTTTCAAATTTCTATAATTTAAATTGTTTAAACATCTGAAAATTCTAAAAATAATTATATAACGTCATTATTATCAAAACCATTCATAAATTATGATAAATGAGAGAGATACCCCCCATTTACTATTAAAATTAATTAAAAAAATCATGGTAATTATGGTAATTAGGACCATGGTAATGAAAATTTGCTAATTATTAATTTATTAAAAAATTTAGAAACACAGTAAAATTTTTGTAGGCTACTCGTGTGAAAAAGAAACACATTTGACATGACAAGAATAAATAACAACAAAATATAACGCGTACTTTAGGCCTGGCAAAATATCTATGAATGAGGAGGACTAAATGACAAAGTGCATTTTTACTACATTATTTCCCTTTATCTTCTCAACGTTATGAAGTACGCTTTTTCTTTTAAAACATATTGCTAGAATGACCAATGCTCTGTTAATTGATCTTATCATGATCGTTGTACTACATATAGTATCATTATTGTGATAGTGTTTGTGTCAGGTCATGGCAATTATGAAAAAGTCGTGTGACAGACTTCACTACCTTGTAATTTATTTATTTTTAGTTATATTTTCAGACTGATTATTTTATTCTAAGGGGTAGTTATCCATTAATTGACCATATTTTTTTAAGAATTTTTTAACCACTCAATTTCGAATTAAATGGGTTTGTATCCGACGACCCAAGCAATGTGACAGTCATGGTAGTGAGAAATTAGAGGTTCAAAAATTTTTTTAACACAGATCCCATCCCATTTATCTTCTTTTTCTTGATGGCAGATATAGAGGACACTGTCTAGTATCTACAAAAAAAATTACATAACCCTGGGTATTTATTAACCTACGTTCTCCAGCTTGTGACATGCTTTTGCCAGAATTTGGGAGAAGTGCCCATCTACATGCGGCAGTTGATTTTTATTTACATAAGTTTTAAATTTGTTATCTTTTTTTGTGGTAATTGATTTATCTCTGGTAACCATAACATTACGAAACGTCAGAATTTCACGGAATTAAAAATCAGAGTATAGAGTAAGAGCCCACAACGGCCAGACCTTCGTTATTTTATAAATGCTGAACGTGTCTCTGTGTATGTCTCCAACACAGGTAAGAACGACCAGCGACTAGAAGTTGTGATTATGGTTAGTTTGCGAGATAACAGATAATAAAAGTGTAAAAAATCGTACGTTAAAGTACGTATTAAAGTCTATTTTTTTTTATATTTTCTTCGGAACAGTATTAATAGAAATCACGTCACGTCAACTTAAAAGTTCAAGGGTGTCTGGCAGCGGGTTGCCACGACACTAAGTGTCCGGCAATTGCATGACGTGATTTCTAATACTATTCCGAAGAAAATATTAAAAAATTGGACTTTATACTTTGACGTAAGATTTTTTACACCTTTATTACCTGTTATCTCCCAAAGTAACCATGCTCTCAACTTCATAGTCGCTGATCGTTCCTCCTTGTTGGGGACAATACACAAAGGAACTTTCAGCTTTTATAAAATAACGGAGGTCTGGTCGTCGTGGGCTCTTGGGCTAATAGTACGGCTCACAAACGGCTCGAGAACAGCAAGGTGATTATAAGCGGTGCAAGATCGTGTTCTGTGGTGATCCTTGCAAGAGACCAATCTATGTCCAGGAGTGGACGCCTATGGGTTGAGAGTGACGACGAATGCCGGATAACAAACTTAACTATAAAACAATATTATACATTGTACGGAATCCTCGTTAAGTATATACGGAATTTGACGACCTCCCTGGCGCAGTGATGAGCGCTGTGGTCATATAAGTGGGAGATCTCGGGTTCGATTCCCGGCGGGGGAATTTGGGATTTTATAATTTCTAAATTGTCTCTGGTCTGGTCTGGTGGGAGGCTTAAGCCGTGGCTGGTTACCACCCTACCGGCAAAGCCGTGCCGCCAAGCGATTTAGCGTTCCGGTACGATGCCGTGTAGAAACCGATCAAGGGGTATACATACCTCTTCCAAGTTAGCCCGCTTCCATCTTAAGACTGCATCATCACTTACCATCAGGTGAGATTGCAGTCAAGGGCTAATTTGTAGTTGAATAAATAAAAATCCTCATTAGTCTAGTGGTTAACATATTCGACTGCAGATCACGAGGTCTTGAGTTCGATTCCCAGGTCGGCCAAATAATTGTTAGGATTGGGTTTTCTGTCAAGAACTTCTCAGTGCCAGCCCGGAGTTGTTAGTTGGTGGTGTTTCACCCCCGTGCCTCGGAGAGCACGTTAAGCAGTCGGTCCCGGTTATTATCACTGTCATGTGACAAGTCCGCCAATTCGCATTGGAGCAGTGTGGCGGGTCTAAGCTCTAAATCCCTCTCTCCTGAGAGAGGAGGCCTGTGCCCAGCAGTGGGACGTTAAAAGGCTGTAGTGGTGGTGATACGGAACCCTCTCAGGACTCGAGTCCTACTCACACTTGGTCGGTTTTTTTATTTTGTATTTTTTCTTCAGACGTTCGTCTACATCTCAACGGCGTTTTCCAACAGCGACAAACCAGTCATAGACGAAGTCATCTACCCGCCACCGAAGCCACTGGACGAAGTCTACAAATTCATCGAAAAACACGGCGATAATCAGGAGGAAATAGAAAAATTCGTAGGTTGGTACAGTTCTACGTAATCATCATCACTTACCTACATAATATAAAACAAGTATAAATTAAAAAAATAAAAAAAAACCTCGACATTCGCCATTTTGTGGCGGCGGCTATCTTGGATTTGCATAGTGATATTCTATTAGTCAAGCCCTTTCATTTGATACCCATATAAAGGGAGTTCTGAAAAATATATATTCCGCCATTTTGTGGCGGCGGCCATCTTGGACCGATTTCATCATTCATCAAACATAGCTAAGAATACTCCCAACTAATAATTCACCTTTCAAACAAAAAAGCCGCATTTAAATCGGTTCACTCGTTTGAACGCTACTGTAGAAGACGACACACACACACACACACACACACACACAGACACGCCAAACTTATAACACCGCGTCGTTTTTGCGTCGGGGGTTAAAACAGGGTCAAGTGGGCTGCTGCTGACTCAGACGCTTAGGGGCTGTCCATTAATCACGTGAGTTTCGAAAGGGGGGGGGGGAGGGGTTCGGTAAAAATCACGAAATATCACAAGAGGGGAGGGGGGGTATAATAAGATATCACGTGTACTTAGTTTTTCGTCAAACGCGTAATTTCTAAACTGAATTAATTTTCTAGAATTAAGGATTAGATTATATTTTACGCCGGTACCTACTTATAAAAATAATACCTATTATAAAAATTTTAAGATTCTTTGTAGGTAGGTACTAAAAAAGACACGTGATTTTTGGTGGGGTTTTAGTCTTAAACCTCACCATGTATCACCATGGGGGAGGGAGGGGTTAAAAAATGTTAAAAAAACATCACGTGATTAATGGACAACCCCTTATATAACCTTGTATGTCTCTGTTTAACGTCTACAATTTACATCAATCAGTTGGTTGATGAACTCCGCAGAACCAACATTGGCTGTTCAATTGATGGAATTATGATCAATAATTTGAGTTATGCAGACGATTTATGTATGTTTGTACCCAATTTTTGTTCCACCGTAGCATGTAAACTACTGGGCCGATTTTAATGAATGTGATGTCAATTGATTCGTTCTTATAGTCTGGTTGACATAGGCTACATTTTATATGCGAAAAAAAATCGCGAAGTGGCCCACGCGGGTTAAACTAGAATCGGATAGACATGGCGCCACTTGCTGCTTGTCCCGCGCTTTCTTCCAGTAGTACGCAGTTGAATACACATTTTTCTGCATATACTAAATTATTATTTTATACTAAGGTAAAGTCCCCTTATTCCGTGGTATTTTCATAAAAACTCGAAAGAACGTAAAAAATTAAGCATTTACTACACCTTTCTGAAGAACTGGCTATTTTTATCAGAAGCGTTATTTATTTAACTCTTGAAATATCCTAAAAGGACAACAATTACAACTTGATTTAAATGTAAAATTAAATTAAATATGAAGAAAGTCCGAATGCTCCAATTCCGAGGTAAAAATCCTAATTCCGAGGCAAATGGCTCCTAATTCCGAGGGTACAAAATTCAAAGGGAAACGAGTAGAATGAATTCTACATGGTGTTCAAAAATGAACTGTATTTATTAATAGATTTCAAAATCAATTCGATACGTATGTAATTGTTTAATTATGTTTGTGTGCAAAATATTAATATATGTATATTATTAATTATTAATATATATATATAGCTGTTCGTTCTGATTCACTGACTCATTCATCGCCTCTCCTGAACAATTTTGTATGAAATTTTTTTTTTTCAATAATGGTGTCGTATAGAGGATAAAAATTCATTAAGAGGAAAAATATGGAGAGAGCTGATGATTGAAGATTTCAGAGACGAGGGAATGGCATGCTTAAGCTATTGAAGATAGGTGGGGGGTGCTCGACCAAATGTCACTTGAAACGTCATCCAATTGGCAATGAGTTGAAAAAAAATTCAAAATGGCGAAAAAAAGATGGCCGCTATACAAATTTCGTCGGCGTCCAACTCGGAGGGTATAAAAGATGGAAAAGTGGTTTCTTCGCAAAAGATGATCAGGATCAGAAGATCTACTCGATGCATAGAAAAAAAATTCAAAATGGCGGAATTTATTTTTCCATAGAAAATGTATGGCGAATATTGAAGAGACTACAAGTTGTGAACTATGCAAGGCTTTGATTTTGCTATTGAGGCTATTGAAGGCGGTTCTTTGGAGAACTCTCAATGAAAAATATGGGAAGACATGATGATTGAGGGTTTGGAAGATGGTTTAGGAGCCCGGGCAGGGTATCGCAGATAGATGGGAGGTGCTCAAACAAAAATTACTCAAAACCTCATCCAATTGGCACTGAGCTGAAAAAAAACAAAATGGCGGATTCAAGATGGCGGCTATACAAATTTCGTCGGTGTTTATCTCACCAAGTATAAAAGATGGAAGAGTGGTTTCTTGGCAAAAGATGATCAAGAACTAAAGATCTACAATTTGATGAACAGAAAAAAATCAAGATAGCTAAATTTATTTTTTTCACACAAAATATATGGCGAATATTTCAATATTCGCCATATATTTTGTGTGAAAAAAATAGAGACTATAAGTTGGGAAACAATACAAGACTTTGATATGGTTCCTTTCCAAATATGTTTTTATGGAAGAACTCTCCTTCTGGCAAATGATTCGGAGAAAAAAATTTGGAGAGTGATGATGATCGAGGGTTTGGAAGATGGATGAGGAGCACGGCCAGGGTTAAAGATGCTGAAAATGATAGAAGAAGGTGGAGGCTGCTAAAACAAAAATAATACTGAAATCCCCGCGGTCCGCTTTAGCGGGCCGCGCAGCCAAGCGCCCTACTAGTTAATATATATATAGCTGCTCGTGCTGATTCATTGACTGACTCACTGATTGATCACCCCTCCTGTAAAATTTTGTATGAAAAATTTTTTTTTCACTAATGGTTTCGTATAGAGGACAAAAATTCATTCGGAACAAAAATATGGAGAGAGCTGATGATTGAGGATTTCGGAGACAGGTGAGCAGCACGCTTAAGGTATTGAAGATAGGTGGGGGGTGCTCGAACAAATGTCACTCGAAACGTCATCCAATTGGCAGTTAGCTGAAAAAAAATTCAAAATGGCGAAAAAAAGATGGCCGCCATACAAATTTCATCGGTCTCCATCTCGGAGGGTATAAAAGATGGAAGAGTGGTTTCTTCGCAAAAGATGATGAGGATCCAAAGGTCTACTTGATGAATTGAAAAAAAAATCAAAATGGCGGAATTTATTTTTCCATAGAAAATGTATGGCGAATATTGAAGAGACTACAAGTTGTAAACTATGCAAGGCTTTGATGCGATTCTTTGGAGAACTCTCAAAGAAAAATATGGAAAGACATGATGATTGAGGGTTTGGAAGATGGATGAGGAGCCCGGGCAGGGTATGTTAGATAGATGGGAGGTGCTCAAACAAAAATTACTCAAAACCTCATCCAATTGGCACTGAGCTGAAAAAAAAACAAAATGGCGGATTCAAGATGGCGACTATACAAATTTCGTCAGAGTCTATCTCACCAAGCATAAAAGATGGAAGAGTGGTTTCTGGGAAAAAGATGATCAAGACCTAAAAGTCTACTTGATGAACAGAAAAAAAAAAAGTTGGCGGAATTTATTTTTCTACACAAAAAAAAAATTATTGATGGAAAAATACGGAAAGAGCTGATGATCGAAGATTTTGGAGACGGATGAAGAGCACGGCGAGGGTATTGAAGATAAGTGGGACGTGCTCAAACAAAAACTACTCGAATCCTCGCGGTCCGCTTGCGGGCCGCGCACCCACGCGCCATACTAGTTAATATATATATAGCTGCTCGTGCTGATAGGGTGACTCACTCACTCATTGATCACCTCTCCTGAACAATTTTGTATGAAAATATTTTTTTTCACTAATGGGTTCGTATAGAGGATAAAAATTCATTCGGAGGAAAAATATGGAGAGAGGTGATGATTGAGGATTTCAGAGACGGGTGAGGGGCACGCTTAAGGTATTGAAGATAGGTGGGGGGTGCTCGAGCAAATGTCACTCGAAACGTCATCCAATTGGCAGTGAGTTGAAAAAAAATTCAAAATGGCGAAAAAAAGATGGCCGCCATACAAATTTCGTCGGCATCCAACTCGGAGGGTATAAAAGATGGAAGAGTGATTTCTTCGCAAAAGATGATCAAGATCCAAAGGTCTACTTGATGAATTGAAAAAAAAATTCAAAATGGCGGAATTTAATTTTCCATAGAAAATGTATGGTGAATATTGAAGAGACTACAAGTTGTAAATTATGCAAGGCTGTGATCCGGTTTTTTGGAGAACTCTCAAAGAAAAATATGGGAAAACATGATGATCGAGGGTTTGGAAGACGGTTGAGCAGCCCGGGCAGGGTATTGTAAATAGGTGGGCGGTGCTCAAACAAAAATTACTCGAAACCTCATCCAATTGGCACTTAGCTGAAAAAACCTCAAAATGGCGGATTCAAGATGGCGGCTATACAAATTTCGTCGGTGTCTATCTTACCAAGTATACAAGGTGTAAGAGTGGTTTCTTGGAAAAAGATGATCAATACCTAAAGATCTACTTGAAGAGCAGAATGATTCGAAGAAAAAATATGGAGAGTGATAATGATCGAGGATTAGGAATATGGGAGAGATAGGTGGAGGCTGCTTAAACCAAAATACCCGAAAGCGAAACCTCGCGGTCCGCTTGCGGGCCGCGCACCCACACGCCCTACTAGTTAATATATATATAGCTGCTCGTGCTGATTCATTCGCTCACTGACTGACTGACTGATTGATCACCTCTCCTGTAAAATTTTGTATGAAAATTATTTTTTTCACAAATGGTTTCGTATAGATGATAAAAATTCATTCAGAACAAAAATATGGAGAGAGCTGATGATTGAGGATTTCAGAGACGAGCGATGGGCACGCTTAAGGTATTGAAGATAGGTGGGTGCTCGAGCAAATGTCACTCGAAACGTCATCCAATTGGCAGTGAGCTGAAAAAAAAGTCAAAATGGCGAAAATAAGATGGCCGCCATACAAATTTCGTCGGTCTCCATCTCGGAAGGTACAAAAGATAGAAGAGTAGTTTCTTGGCAAAAGATGATCAGGATCCGATGGTTTATTCGATAAATAGAAAAAAAAAATCAAAGTGGCGGAATTTATTTTTCCATAGAAAATGTATGGCGAATATTGAGAGAGAGAAGTTGTGAACAATGCAGGCCTTTGATGCGGTTCTTTGGAGAACTCTCAAAGAAAAATATGGGAAGACATGATGATTGAGGGTTTGGAAGACGGTTGAGCAGCCTGGGCAGGGTATTGTAGATAGGTGGGAGGTGCTCAAACAAAAACTACTCAAAACCTCATCCCATTGGCACTGAGCTGAAGAAAAACCCAAAATGGTGGATACAAGATGGCGGCCATACAAATTTCATCGGTGATTATCTCACTAAGTATAAAAGATGGAAGAGTAGTTTTTTAGCAAAAGATGATCAAAACTTAATAGGAGTCAAATAGTGGCCTTTACTTCCTTTGACAGTACCGCGAGCCTCAATAAATTCAAGGCGGTGCGTACGAATGTAAGTTAACGACCTGTATGGTTAGTTCGAGCTTGCACACTTCGAAAACGGTACTAGATTTGTATATCGAAAAACTATAATATCAGAGCAAAATTAACCCTAATGCTCTTACAATCAAATAAGATTATAAAGTCATAATGTAGTGTAGGGTACTTCGAATATTTATTTTAAAAATTTCTGCTTGAAGCGTAGACGAATGGCTGAATATATTGGCGGACTCAAACCTTAAAACCAGCCAGTTTAGTTGCATTTCACTCTCAAGTCATGTTAGTCAATGTGTTTCGATACTCGTATTTCTATCATCGTTTCCCCAATGTACAAAGTCGGCATAAGGCCTCTGTACTCACTGGGTTAGCAATCAGCTGTTCGACAAAAATCTTAGATTTGATAACATGACAGGTTTAGGTATGACGGTGTGACTCTTGTTCCATGGAAGCAAAGGAGGTAGCTTGGATGGGATGCCACGTGTGTGGATACACTGGCACTGTCTCACATACAGGTGACCTCCGTGGCGGCCGGAGCGGCAGCCACTAAGGCGGAAAGGGCCAAGAGGCGCAAATATGAAAATATAGAAAATAATTTCATATTTGTGCCTTTTGGGGAGGAGACCATGGGTTCGTAGGGCGAGGATGCTAGGTCCTTTTTTAAGGGCCTGTCATCCCGTCTCGTGGAGTCCACGGGTGACCGGAGGGCAGGCAGTATAATATTGTACTCTGTATTACTACTGTTTAATATTGTACTACTGTATATATATATACTCCTACCTATCTAGAATGTGCCCCTGGCTGTGCCCCTCACCCATCTTTCAAACCTTCGATCATCATCACTCTCCGTATTTTTGCTCCGAATAATTTGTAAGGATGAGATTTCTTAAAAAAAAAACTAATTTTACATTTGTACAATCGTTTTTTTTAGCTCACTGCCAATCGGATGATGTTTCGAGTGATATTTGTTTGAGCACCACCCACCAATCTTCAATAGGTGCACTGGCCGTGCTCCTCATCCATTTCCTAAATCCTCAATCATCAGCTGTCTCAATATTTTTCCTTCGCATGATTTTTTGTCTTCTATACGAAACCATCAATGAAAAAAACAATTTGTACGGAAAAATAAATTCTGACATCTTGATTTATTTTCTATCCATTTAGTAGATCTTTAGGTCTTGATCATATTTTGCCCAGAAAATACTCTTCCATCTTTTATACTTAGTGAGACATCGACGAAATTAGTATAGCCGCCATTTTGAATCTGCCATTTTGGGGTTTTTTTCAGTTCAGTGCCAACTGGATGAGGTTTCGAGTAATTTTTGCTTGAGCACCTCCCACCTATCTACAATACCCTGCCCGGGCTCCTCAACCATCTTCAGAACCCTCAATCATCATATCTTCCCATATTTTTTTTGAGATTTCTCCAAAAAACCACATCAAAGCCTTGCATAGTTTACAACTTGTAGTCTCTTCAATATTCGCCATACATTTTCTATGGAAAAATAAATTCCACCATTTTGGTTTTTTTTCTATTCATCGAATAGACCTTTGGATCCTGATCATCTGTTGCTAGGAAACCACTCTTCCATTTTTTTACCCTCTGAGGTGGACACCGACGAAATTTGTATGGCGGCCATCTTTTTTTCGCCATTTTGAATTTTTTTCAGCTCACTGCCAATTGGATGACGTTTTGAATGACATTTGCTCAAGCACCCCTCTCCTATCTTCAATACCTTAAGCGTGCTCTTCACCCATCTCCGAAATCCTCAATCATCAGCTCTCTCCATATTTTTGTTCCGAATGAATTTTTGTCTTCTATACGGAATCATTAGTGAAAAAAAAATTTTTATACAAAATTTTACAGGAGGGGTGATCAATGAGTGAGTCAGTGAATGAATCAGCACGAGCAATAATAAGATAAACGTTTTAGAATATGAATGTTTGCGTGACTGAACGCGAATGATACTTGGTGTAACTGAAACCATACTGAAATATTGTGAGCATCCTGTATTTTATTTCTATACATACCACGTAATTAGAGGCTCATAGAACCTTATTCCGAGGTAGTATTTCTATCCATACCACATAATTAGGGGCTCATAGAACCTTATTCCGAGGTAATACCACGGAATTGAGTTTTGTAACAAAAAACACGTTTCCTAATTCCGAGTGTTAAAAAAGAAAAGATTTTTCCATAATAACAAATAATTTAAAGCTTAATTAGATTATCTTCGTAAATATGTACAATACTCTCTCAAAATTGCATCGAAATATGTATAAATTTAATTTTCTTTAAAATTAATTTTCTTTAGCTTTCCCATACAATCTATCAATAAATTACCTAAATAGGTAAACTTTGACACGGTATAGTTAGTGATTGAGACGCCAAAGTGTACCTCGTAATTAGGACTCTGTAATCTTATTGCCTATTTAAATATTCAAAACCGAAACAAGAAGTATTTAACATAAAACGACTCTAAAAATTGAAAAAGTTATGAAGTCTATGAAATCGCAATTCCGCGGTATACCACGGCGTTAGGAACCGGCTAAAATATTTGGCACCTAACGCCGAGGTATTTTCAAAACCTATTTTCACCTTAATTTCTTTACAAATATTCACAAAAGTTGATTGTTTTCGATTGAAAATATAGTCCTTCAAATATTCAAATCTAAATAAAAACAAATAAAGCTCAAAATTAACGGATAAACACTATTAAAAAAAAATGTAGGTATTTCGTGCACGAGGTCCAAAATGTATGAAACATGCATTCGGGCCGGCTGCTAGTGTAAAACTTGCCGGTTATTTTAAAACATATACATATAAAACTAACAATTTCGTCATTTATCTATGGAATGATAAACTATCAATTGATTAAGATATGTTGCAGTAAAAAATAGCTTGGGGATCGGTTGAAAACGCTGTTTTTCTATATACCTCGGAATTGGGTGCCAATTTTAGAATACCACGGAATAAGGAGACTTTACCTTATTATTATTATAAAAAGCTGTGATAGCCTAGTGGTTAGGCCGACCGACTTCTAATCGGAGGTCGTGGGTTCGATCCCGGGGCACGCACCTCTAACTTTTCGGAGTTATGTGCGTTTTTAGGGTTCCGTACCCGAAGGGTAAAAAACGGAGCCCTATTAATGTCACTCGGCTGTCTGTCCGTCTGTCCGCCGGTCACAGGTCTCTAGCTCGCAGACGAAATGAGTTACAAACCTGAAATTTTGGTATTTAGTGTAAAACGTTAACCCAAAATCAAATATTGAATTAGAAATTGAATTAAATTATTTTTCAGGGGGGCTCCCATACATGAAAAAGGAGCCGGAAAAAAAATTTTCTTTACCCTAGCTTGTGGGGTATCATTGTTTAGAACTCATTAAGTAGAGTACAAATATATATTTTTTTAATTTTTATCTCAAAAAATAAGGGAATGGGAGGCCATCAAAGTTGTCAGTTTTAGACCATTTTTGTGACGGGGGCTATCTCAAAAACTAAACTAGTTGGGAATATGATATTTCAGTATATTATGTACTATATGCTCTATTTAAACAACAAATACTGAAAACAACGATTTATTAAATAGTTTATAAGCTGTGACCAAAATAAACGAACATTTTTTGGGTTTTTCTTTCACGGTTTGTTGCGATGTCTAGCTCGGAAATTAAATATTTCTTAGACCCAAAATATTATATTGTTCATAATTATGTACGGAACCCTGAAAGAGCGAGGCCCGACTCGCACTTGGCTGATTTTTAAGTAATTAAATATCACTTGCTTTAACGGTGAAGGAAAACATCGTGAGGAAACCTGCATGCCTGAGAGTTCTCCATAACGTTCTCAAAGCTATGTGAAGTCTGCCAATCCGCTTGGCCAGCGTGGTAGACTATAGCCAAAACCCTTCTCACTCTGAGAGGAGACCCGTGCTCTGTAGTGAGCCGGTAATGGGTTGATCATGATGACTATTATTATTATATTAAATTATGGATAGTCGGGTTTTAGTTTACGGACTTTATCTCTTGTTCTCTGTTCACAGCTGGTTTCCCAAACACGTACACATTCTCGAAGGCGCTCTGCGAGACGCTAGTGCAGCGCGACCACGGACACATGAACACTATCATCGTGAGACCGTCCATTGGTAGGCGTTTGACATACATCCCGTATTACAAACACGTACACATTCTCGAAGGCGCTCTGCGAGACGCTAGTGCAGCGCGACCACGGACACATGAACACTATCATCGTGAGACCGTCCATTGGTAGGCGTTTGACATACATCCCGTATTACAAACACGTACACATTCTCGAAGGCGCTCTGCGAGACGCTAGTGCAGCGCGACCACGGACACATGAACACTATCATCGTGAGACCGTCCATTGGTAGGCTTTTGACATACATCCCGTATATCTATTTATTAAACGAATTCATGAGATTCTGTATACGACCTGTATGTCTGTATATATGCATGCTATTATTTCAAAAAGCAAGGAATAATTTTGCCTTTATCGTAATCTACATACTTTCAGGAAGGTTTTGGTATACAACACACTAAGGTACAATGTTATACACATAAATGTACCCATATGTCACCAAAATTTTTAATTGGTAGGTACGGAGAGGTAGGTACATTTCTCGGAGATTGCTGGACTTCAGTCCAGCAAATATTTTTCCTAAAATATAGTTTGTTACATTGATGTTCGCGTTGCAGTGACGCCGGCGCTGCAGTCGTCGCTGCCCGGCTGGTGCGACAGCTGGGTGGCCGCGACGGCGACGTTCAGCGACGTGGCGCGCGGGCTGACGCGCGCGCTGCACGGCCGCGCCGACGTCACGTGCGACATGATCCCCGTGGACTACGTGTGCAACCTGGCGATCGTGGCCGCCGCCCGCGCCCGCGGGAACCCGTGAGTAGAAACTTACTGACATAGCTGCTGCATTTATTCTTCACTAGCTTCTGCCCGCGGCTTCGCCCGCGTGAATTTCGGTTTTGAACAAATCCCGAGGGAATCGTGGAGTTCCGGTTCCCGTTCCCGCTCCCTTTTCCTACCTTTATACTTAAAATATCAAGCAAGGTCGCTATAGTAAATAGTAATCTACCTATAGCTGTAGATATAGATTTCGGGTTTTTCGAAATCCCGTGGGAACTGTGCATTTTTCCAGGATAAAAAGTAGCCTATGTGTTGCCAATGCATGCTACACAGCAAAGTATTGGAATAATGGGTTATGTGAGCGTGATTTACCTAAGAACAGTCAGCGCCCTCTGTGGCGTTTTGGAGGTCTATATCTATTTTAGTTAGGTTACAGGAATACTTTTCCGGGATAAAAAGTTACTTTATGTGTTAAATCAGGGCATAAGCTATCTCCATTCAAAATTTCAGCCAAATCGGTTCAGTAGTTGCGGCGGAGAAGAGGAACAAACATACACACAAACTTAATAACTTAATAACGCCTTTATAACATTAGTGTGATTGTTATTTTCCTCGCTAGAGAGCTCCGATAGCATACGCGTCCGATCGCTGCTAAATTCAAAATGCTATATGGGGAGAACTTTACGCACCGCCTCGGCCGGCCGGCTGGAACCGCGCGCCGCGCGTAAAGGCTATGTCCCGCAATTTTTAAATCTGTAATATCTTCGAAAATATTCATTTAAATCATATGCTGTAAAGGGCCATATAGATCTATAATAAATCAACAATGTACTTAAGGTATTTAATTAGATAAGGATTAATGCTGTATTGGTTAAAATCGCTTCTAAAATTAGCCATTATTTGTCGTAAAAAAGTAAATGACAAAAAAAGTTATTGTGGGATATCCATAAGAGATAGACATATACCATCGCGGAGTTTTCTATAGACCTTTTCAATGTGTACAATACTTAGTACATTATATTGATAAATCTCGTAGGGTTCAGCCTGCGTTTGCAATGTAAGCGGAAAAAATGTAATTATTTACGACATCACATTAGAAACCTCAAAAATAACAGTATTTCTCCACAATTTAATGGATGTTATTATACATATAAACCTTCCTCTTGAATCACTCTATCTATTAAAAAAAACCGCATCAAAATCCGTTGCGTAGTTTTAAAGATTTAAGCGTACAAAGGGATATAGGGACAGAGAAAACGACTTTGTTTTATACTATGTAGTGATATGAAACACCTATTGGCATGCCTTGGCAGTAAACCCGACTTGTATAACTTGAAAAGAGACGGACTTTCATACAAACTTTCATCCCGTTTCTAAGAACCGTATCCGCTGGATTTATTCTTGATGTGTAACACCTACAGGCGTCTTGACGGTAAAACTGACTCGTATATTTAACTCGAGAAGTGACGGAATTTAATTCTACTTTCATCCCCTTTCTAAGAACCGTAACCACTAGATTTATGTTTGATGTTGACCTACGGGCGTCTTGAATTCACTCGTATACTTAACTCGAGAAGTGATGGACTTTCATACGAACTTTCATCCCCTTTATATCTGCCTCCTCCTGAAATACATATTTTTTGTTTTTAAGCAAAAACCTAAATAAAATTTTGTTGGTTATAACTAATTCAAAAAGTGAAAAAAAAAAAACTTTTATCCCCTATTTAACCACCTTGAGGATAGATTTTCAAAAACCCTGAACACGTACTCTTCAGTTTTAGTTAGGCTGTAAGAGCCGAAATTAACGGTTATTTGCGAGCCCTTCCTACTCGGCTCACGGAATCTAGTGCAAACTTATGAGCACAGAATATAAAATAGTACATAGTAGTACAAAGTACTTACCGGTAAGAGCTAATATTCCGATACATTTCAGGTCTAACGAAGTGCTGGTGTACAACAGCTGTAGTAATCAATCGAACTCTATCTCCTGGAAACAAGGCGCAGATTTGTTCTTGGAAGAAAGTCTGAAGCATGGCCGAGGTAACCTTAATCTATTTTTTTTATTCATCAACGTTAGTTAAGTTAGCCCTTGACTGTGATCTCACCTGATGGTAAGTGATGATGGAAGCGGGCTAACTTGGAAAAGGTATAGGTTACCCCTGTTAGGTTTCTACACGGCATCGTACCGGAAAGCTAAATCGCTTGGCGGCACTTCTTTGCCGGTTGGGTTGTAACCAGCCATGGCTAAAGCTTCCCACCAGACCAGACCAGAGACAATTTAGAAATTATAAAATCCCTTGCCCCTGCCGGGAATCGAACCCGGAACCTCCCACTTATAAGACCACAGCGCTCACCACTGCGCCAGAGAGGGCGTCTAAAATCATCGTGTAGATGATGATGATGATATCGTGATGATGATGATGATATGATGGTGATGATGTTATGATGATGATGATATAATGGTGATGATGTTATTATGATGATGATATGATGATATGCTAATGATGATGATGATATGCTAATGATGATGATGATGATGTTCATCACCAGCCCCAGGCGCGCTGACGCCGAGGAAAGTCGCGACGTCCACTTCACCCTTGATGATTTCGTGGCTGACGTTCACGCGGCAGACGGTGCCAGCCTTCCTAGCTGACTTCTGGCTGCGCGTCAAGGGTGAAAAGCCAAGGTAACAACAAGAAACCCACCGCCACCACCACTACAGCCTTTTTACATCTCACTGCTGGGCACAGGCCTCCTCTCTCATGTGAGCGAGGGATTCAGAGCCCAGACCCACCACGCTGCTCCAATGCGGGTTGGCGGACTTTTGTCACAGGAGAGTGATAATAACCGGGACCGACTGCACGGGGGTGAAGCACCGCCAAATACCAACTCCGGTCTGGCCCTAAAAATTGCCTGACAGAAAAACCCAATAGGCTACTAGAGTACTATATATAACCCCCGGCACGTAAGTCGAGCGGTGACCTTCCAGTGCGCGCAGCATCGTACGATTGAGCGGGACACAATACGATTGGAGAGCCAATCAGCGCTTACGAGGGATCCGCGAGAGCTAATCAGTGCTTACGAACGATCCCCACGATCTCCCCGCGACCCCCTCACACCCGAGATACCTCATTTTTGGCTCCTGCGCATTGAAGGTCACCGCTAGACTTATTTGCCGTGACTTGTACACTATGATAAATTTCAAATCCATGAAGGCTGCCACCACAAAATGTCGGAGGTTTTTACATTTTTAATTTACACTTGTTCTTCACTGAAGTGACGTCACAAAGCATCACCCATTCGTGAAACAACTAAGACAACAGATTTAACATGATTCCTTTCAGGCACATGAAAATGCAGCAGCGGGCGGTTCTCCTGAGGGAACTGCTCCGAGGTTTCACTTCTACCAAATGGGTGATCAAGTCCGACAGGTCTCAAAGACTGATGGCTACCATGAGCGAAGAGGACCGCGCTCTGCTCCCGTGCGACCCCCGCACTATAAACTGGAGGGAGTACATGAGGACGTTTTACAGCGGCGTGCAGAAACACTTGTTGAATGGGAGTAAATGAATAAATAAATTATTTATGTATTTTATTGTAAATAGTCCCGAGAAATGCCTGCCATCGTGTGAATATTCTTTATTGCTAACAAGCTATATTTTAGGAAAAATTGAACCGACTTCAGTCCAGCAATCTCAGAGAAATCGGTGTACCTATCAAAAATATTAGTGACATATGGGTACATTTATGTGATACAATGTACAATGATAACTAAGTAGGTGTATTATATTCTAAAACCTTCAGCAATGTATGTAAATTACGATAGTGAAAAAATCATCAAAATCGGTTAATTGGTTTTTTAAATACTTGATCACAAATGGGTGATCAAGGTAAACCAGATAGCCCAGTCAAATTAGACTTAAAAATATTTATCAAATAACAATAACTCCGACAGAGCTGAATTTTGGTAGAGACCTTGGGTACGCCAGTAGAGGAATAAAGTGTCAAAAGTCCCCATTGATCCCATGTCTCCCAAAAAAAGTTATTCAAGATCAAAGTCCAAAATTTCGTTTTTTTTTCTCGAAAACGGTAAGTTTTATAAAAAATATTTTTCCAACGGAAATCTACTCTGAAGTCTTGAAAGACTTCAGAGTAGATTTAGAGAGAGAATAGCTTTCAAGAATTTCTTGGCAGAAAAACTCAACACGCTTATTACCGAACCGAGAATCGAACTCAGGACCTCGTGATCTACAGTCGACCACGCAAACAGTACACCACCGAGGCAGTTAACATAAAAGATATGCAGCTGTCATACTTCGTTTGTATGGGAAGCAGTCGAGAGCATGTGACTGTTCTAAACCTGTCTATGAATGAGTCAGTTAGTAACCCAATAGCTTTACTGTGTCTTTAGATTCCTTCGTATAATACTAAAAAGATTAGATCATTAAAATGTTATCACGTCCTTTAGCCCATCTGTTCGGACACCTGCATTCGGTAGATACAGCACATAGAGTTGCTAATGTTTTAGACAGTCCTTGGCACCAATTTTTAACCAACTTTAAAAAAGGCGCATATTATTTTTTCTATGTGTGTATAGTATTTAAGATTTCTGCCAAACTGGACCGGTTTGCGTTATTTCACTACAGCGCTCTAACTTCCCACTGCTGGACATAGGCCTCCATTCACATAGGAGAGAGGGATTTAGATGCGGGTTGGCGGGGTTTAACGTCTATCACATGATAGGGATAACAACCGGGACCGATGCGGGCCCCGGGCCCCGGGGGTTATACCACTACAGCTTCTTAAGGTCCCACTGCTGGGCACAGGCCTCCTCTCTCATAACAGAAGGATTTAGATTGATATATCCCCGCCTTGGAGCAGTGTGGCGGGTGACCCCAAGCCAGCCGCACACCCACCACGACACCAACGGCGCAGATGTTATAGTGCACAAGTGTGTAATACACCACCACTACAGACTTTTAACGTCGCCTTGCTGAGCACACACCTCCTCTCATAAGAAAGATGGATTTAGAGCTTAGACCCGCCACGTTGCTCCAATGCGTGTTGGCGGGCTTTATCGACTATTGTCACATGATAGTGATAATAACCGGGACCGACTGCTTAACGTGCTCTCCGAGGCACGGGGGTGAAACACCGCTGACTACCAACTGGCTGGCTATCTGGTACAACAAGTGTGCGCACTCTAAACGACAATTAAGCTAGGAGATATTATAGTGCACAAGTGTGTGCGTATACACAGATGCACTCTCTATTCCTTCACTCTCGTAGGCGGAGACTAAGCTAACTACGCAGGAGATATTATAGTGCACAAGTGCGTGCGCATACACAGATGTACTCTCTATTCCTTCACTCTCGTACGCGAAGACTAAGCTAACTACGCAGGAGATATTATAGTGCACAAGTGCGTGCGCATACACAGGTGCACTCTCTATTCCTTCACTCTCGTAGGCGGAGACTAAGCTAACTACGCAGGAGATATTATAGTGCACAAGTGTGTGTGCATACACAGGTGCACTCTCTATTCCCTTACTCTCGTAGTCCGACGGGATGCCAAGGCGACACGACCGAAGAGAGAATAGGCGCAGGACCGACAGCTTTACGTGCTCTCCGAGACACGAGGATGGAGGAAAATATCGCGAGGAAACCTGCACGCCTGAGTTCTAAATAATGTTCTCAAAGACGTGTGAAGTGTACCGCACCGCACTCGGCCAGTGTGGTGGACTACGGCCTGAACCCTTCTCTCTCTAAGAGGAGAACCGTTCCCTATGGTGGGCCGGTAATGGATCGATAATGATGATATTGTATTAAGCCCGCGTGAATTTCGATTTTTCACAAATCCTGAGGGATAAGTAGATTTCTGGTCCACCCGCCCCCCGCCGCGCGGCGGCGTACCGCGGTACCGCGTACGGTGGGCGCAGGGCGCAGGGGCGCGTGGCGCGGCGCGGGGAGCGCGAGCGTCCGCGTCGGCCGTCGCGATCGTGCGCAGCGAAAATACCTATCAGGGCGTTTTTAACTGTATTTACCGATTTCAACACAACTCTTTTTTTGAAAGTCGGTTAAAAAAGTAGCCTATGTTACTCCTTGGTTAATCCTCTACTTGTCTGTGAAAGTCCCGTCAAAATCGGTTCAGCCGTTCCGAAGATTAGCCCGTTCAAACAGACAGACAGACAGACAAAAATTTTAAAAACGTGTGATTCGGTTATGGTATCGTTCAAATAACCATATGAGCTTAATATGTGGTAGTTATTTCGAAATTACAGACAGACACTTCAATTTTATTTATTAGTATAGATAAATAATAATTGAGCACATGAGCGGCGGGGGACCTTATAATGTAGGAGGAAATATTTTTCGTGCAACCATAGGCACATCTAAAGCCGAATGCCAATTATTATTTATTCCATAGCTAACGACGATGACGGTGTCCTATCTATTTGATTCTTAGCACTATTAAATCACCGAAAAATATTGATAAAAATTAATCACAAAGATAAGTCGTACTTAGACGTCTAGAGTTCAATAATCGTCTTTTTACTTAACAATGTTGCTTGGACTGGCGGTTTTAATGTGGGGCTAATTAAAAATACGCGCTAATTAAAAACATTATCCTTTAATTAAAGCCGGATAAGACTTTTATGTTTTCTTGTCGCTCGGTTGTATTTTAACCTTGAATTAGAACCTCTCTTTTGGTTCGCAGTCGGATTTTAAACTCTCATCTTTTTTTAAATCGATTAAAAAGTGTAATGGGAGGACATACTCTAACTATTATATTTGGTAAGTACTTTATATGTTTTTGTAGACCTACGGCGCAGTGGTGAATAGTTTCATCATGGAACTGTTAATGGTAGGTACTAGTGGCAACGAAGTAGCGCATCAGGAGAAGGTCCTGAGTTCGATTCCGGGCGTGAGTAATTCGGGAAATTATAATTTCTAGTGTTTGTAGTGCGGTCTAATGAGGCCATGGCTATACCACCCTACCGGCAAAGACGTGCGGCCTAGCGATTTAGCGTTCCGGTACGATGCTCAGTAGAAACCGATAAGGGGTATGGTTAGCGAGCAACTTCAAATAGCTCTGGACTGTCGTCTGTCAGACGTTGCCAACTTCAGTATGTCGTTTTTTGTGTCACCCTGTGCGCGCGCATCATAAAAATTCACTCTCATTTTTAGAGTTCATTACCCAAAGGGTAAAACGGGTAAAAAATAAATAGACTCCGCTGTCCGTCCGTCTGTCTGTCCGTCTGTCACTAGGCTGTATCTCATGAACCGTGATAGTTAGACAGTTGAAATTTTCACAGATGATGTAGGTACTATTTCTGTTGCCGCTATAATAACAAATAACTACTAAAAAACAGGCTAAAATAAATATTGAAGGGGGCTCCCATACAAAAAACTTAATTTTTTTGCCGTTTTTATAGATAATGTTGCGGAACCCTTCGTGCGCGACTCGCACTTGGCCAGTTTTTTTTTCATAACGCGCCTAAAGAATTAAGTATAACTTCAAAAACTTATTGCAGGACTGTTCCTGAGCAGTCCCTTGGCCCTATCAACGATATGGAGGTGCACACAAGACGCAGACTGCGACAGTCGCAGCGGGAGCGTGTGCGACGTTGCGACAGGCGCATGTGTGTGCGCGCCGGGACAGCAGCCGGTGCTGAGCGGCACGGCTTGTGTTGACGGTGAGTGATATATACATAGTCGTAGTCATAATTCCAGACATAGTCATAGTCATAGTCAATTTATTGGTAAAATCTTATTAAAAGTCATTTGGAATACAACATAACACCTATTTTTAACCCCCGATGCAAAAACGACGAGGTGTTTTATGTTTGACATGTCTGTGTGTACGTGTCTGTGTGTGTGTGTGTGTGTGTGTGTGTGTGTGTGCGCGCATGTGCGCGCATGTGCGCGTGTGCGTGCGTCTGTTCCACCGTAGCACTCAAACCGATTTGAATGCTGTTTTTTTATTTGAAAGGTGAATTAGTCGGGAGTGTTTTTAGCTATGTTTGATGAAAATCAGTCTAAGATGGCCGCCGCCACAAAATGACGGATTACATATTTTTTTCACAACTCCCTCAATACGTGTATCAAATGAAAGGGCTTGACTAGTAGAATAGCACTATGCAAATCCAAGATGGCCGCCACCACAAAATGGCGAATGTCGGGGTTTTTTTATTTTTTTTATTTAAACTCGTCGTTTGGTTTCAGTGGCGCCGTATCTAACCTCTCGGTGCGTGGACGACAACCAGTGCTCCAGATTGTTCACGGATTTTGCGTGCCGTCGCACGAATGAAACAAACATAGGTACGAGCTTAATATGTTTAATAAACTTAATAGTTTCTGTGATAATGGTAATAAAAACTTTCGCAGTAATGAGGTGATTATTTAAGTATGAACACATGTCGGCTTCCTAAGACAGTCCGAAGACGATTGAAAAAAAAGACGGTGCTGCTTCGTTACTTTCAATAATTTTTAAGCTATGAAAAATAACGTTAAAAAAATAACGTTTAAAAAATCTATGATTATTTTTTTAAATAAATGTAGGTAGCTAATATGGTGCCGGTAGCGTGGTACCTAGCCATGGTTGAAGCCTCCCGCCGGACCGGACCAGAGACAATTTAGAAATTATAAATTCTTAAAATTGATCCTGTTCGCAATCGAACCGTTAAGTATAGGAAATTAGGTGTGGAGGAATGAAACAACTTGTTGGCTTAATCACTGAGTAAAAACTTAAATTATTGTGCAAGAAAGAGCACATGTCCGCTTCCTAGCACACTCGGAAGTCGGAACACGAATGAAAGAAGATGGTTTGTTTGTTATTTTAAAACAATATGGTTTTAGGTTATGAAAAATAACGTTAATTTGTGTAAATATTTATGTAACGTTAAACCAACACCCGGGACCTCAAAAATGCTAATGCGGTTTGAATTTCCAGAGGGCAACTGCTTCTGCAGTCCCGGTCACCACTACCATAGAGGTCGCTGCTGGCGGCAGGTCGACTTCGGCGAAGCATGTACCAGGGACGAAGAGTGCATGGGAGTTGTACGGGACCCCTTCAGCATGAGCTGCAGGGGGTCGTGCCAGTGCGCTGAGGGGTACTACGAGAGACAGAGGGGTGACTGCAGGAAGATCGGATTGGGTGAGTGAACTACGGTATTTAGTATTTTTTCAAGCCGGTAATGTATAGCGTGCAAAACGGGTCGCCACTACCACCGCGGTCGCTGCTGGCGGCAGGTTGACTTCGGCGAAGCATGTACCAGGGACGAAGAGTGTATGGGAATTGTGCGCTGAGGGGTACTACGAGAGACAGAGGGGTGACTGCAGGAAGATTGGTTTGGGTGAGTGAACTACGGACATATACTCTAATTTTTAATTCCGTAGAATTCTGACGTTTCTTAATGTTACCAGAGATAAAACAGTTTCCACAAAAAAGAGCATAAATTCAAAACTTAGATACATATAAATGAAAATCAATTGTCTCATGTAGATATATGACATGGATATATGACAAATGCCTGACAGACACTTCAGGTACTTTAGTTTGGGGTAAAATCAAATTTCAGGTGGTAACCCTGTTTTTCATACAAATAACTCATTCTATTTTCAAATAATAACTAATAACTGTCAGAATTTAATCGAATTAAAAAGCAGACTATAGTTATGCCGCATGGAATAGAATATAAAAGTTTTTTTACTCGAATAAAATTAAGTGCTGTGATAACTAGGTCTCTCTCTCGGAGGGACCAAGTTCGATGCCCGGCACGCATCTCTAACTTTTCGGAGTTAACTATATGTGCGTTTTAAGCAATTGAATATCACTCGCTTTAGAAAGAAAACATCTTTAGGAAACCTGCACGCCTGAGAGTTGTCCGTGATGTGGTCACGCGGCGTGTGAAGTGTACCGCACCGCACCCGGCCGGCGTGGTGGACTGCGGCCTGAACCCGCCCCACTTTGAGAGGAGCCCCGTGCCCTGCAGTACCCTTTTCCCCTCGTTTAAACAATCTACTATTTTTATGTCCATAGCGGTTGGTGATGGCTGCGTTCTGGACATAGACTGCCAGTTCCCGGGGGGAGTTTGTGATCCGTTCATACTGAGGTGCACTGACAATGGTATGTTATAAATATTATGGATTCCTTGGATTTTTATTTTATAGGAATAGCGGGCAACTGAGCAAGCGGGTCACCTGATGTTAAGTGATTACCGCCCGCGCCGCCCGTGAACATTAGCAGCACCTGAGGAACCACTAATGCGTTGCCGGCTTTTGAGGAAGGGGACTGGCTCTTCAGCTCGCTGCCGGAACACACGGATGCTTTGCGGCAGATTACGGCTGAAGTGTGGTCGCTAGCCACATTGTGGCGGATTCGGGGTAGGATCCTACCACAAAGCGGTGATACCATCCAGATTAAGTTGTGTGGTATCAGGCACAACGACCCGTAGAGGGGACTGAGAGCGTCAGGGCCTCGTTAGCATACTGGCAGGGTGCACCGCGCGCAGGTGAGGTTGACTTTGGCCACATAGGTGGAATTTGGGCCACTTACACCCCAAAATGCAAAATGCAGAATATCGGTAGTTCTTAATCAAGGACTATCTGGCTAATAATTTAACAAACAAAAAAACCGCATTCAAATCGGTTCACCCGTTTGAGCGCTACGGGGGAACAGACAGACACACACACACACGTTAAACTTATAACACCCCGTCGTTTTTGCGTCGGGGGTTTAAAAGGGGAACTTATTATTGCTGCATCCACCACTACAGCCTTTTTAGGTTCCACTGCTGGGCACAGGCCTCCTCTCTCATAGGAGAGAGGGATTTAGAGCTCAGACCCGCCACACTGCTCTAATGCGGGTTGGTGGGCTTTAACAGCTATTGTCACATGATAGTGATAATAACCGGGACCGACTGCTTAACGTGCTCTCCGAGGCACGGGGGTGAAACACCGCCGACTACCAACTCCGGGCTGGTACTGAGAATTTCTTGACAGAAAAACCCAATTATTAGCTCGAACCGGGAATGGAACCCGGGACCTCGTGATCTGCAGTCGAATATGCTAACCACTAGATCAACGAGGTAGTTTATTTCTGCATCAGGTCAAACTAATTTTCCCTCATTATCTTAATGAGTTTCAGCGTCTATTTTTGCTTTAGATTATTGCAGCAATTAGACATTATTACTACAACACAATAGACTGAGAAAAGTCAACAATAAATAGATTAGTTAATTATATATTATCATCGCACTAATATTATAAAGGCGAAGGTTTGTGTGTGTGTATGTTTGTTACTCTTTAACGCCGCAACTACTGAAACGATTTGGCCGAAATTTTGAATGAAGATAGATTATTTATGCCCTGACTTAATACTACTTTTTATTCTGGAAAAATCCACAGTTTCCACGGGATTTTGAAAAAACGGAAATCTATAGCTACAGCTATATGTAGATATATGTACTACCTATAGCAAACTTCCTTGAAAGTATTTATAAAGGTAAAGGGGGCGGGAATGGGAACCGGAAATCCACAATTCCCTCGGGAATTGTGAAAAACTGAAATTCACGCGGGCGAAGCCGCGGGCAGAAGCTAGTAGTGGTAGTTTGATAAATCAATTATGCAATTATTGCCTTGTAGGAGTTGTAGGAATACAAAACCTATTGCTTCGCACGGAAGTCTGTCATTAAGGAGTTTAGGTATTAATTATGACTCAATAAATGTATTTTTAAGTAGTTAGTTCTTAATGCAAATCAATTAATTGGTCCGTCCGTTTACCTCTTATTATCACTATCATCAAGGTAATATTATAGTCATTAAAGCCCGCCAACTCGCATTTGAACAGCGTGGCGTGTTTAAGCTCCATGCTTAGCGGATAAGATGATGATGATGAAATCTATTGGACCATACCTACAATAGTATGGGAGAGAGTACTTATCTATATTATCTATACTTACTAATATATATATATTTTTTTATAAATATAAATATACACACATACACACACGGTCGGCTGTTCCTAAAGTAGGCAACTTAATGCCTGTGTTATAGGTAACAACCGACTGATATACATAATATTTACATATATTACACATATAAATATTTTAATAAATGTATAAATACATAATACATACTTATATAAATACACCCAGACTCGGGACGGGAATCGAACCCGCGACCCGGGAGAGGTAGGCAGGGTCACTGCTAACCGCGCGAACGGGCCAGTCAAGTAAAATTAAAGTCTGTTTGTAATTTCGAAATAACTACCTCATATTATGCTTATTTGAATTGTACCATAACTGAATCACACGTTTTTAATATTTTTGTTGTCTGTCCTCTGTCTGTTTGCACCCGCTAATCTTCAGAACGGCTGAACTGATTTTGACGGGACTTTCACAGACAAGTAGAGGATTGACCAAAGAGTAGGTACATAGGCTACTTTATTAACCGACTTTCAAAAATGGAGGAGTTGCATTGTCTACCTATGTACACAGAAATCTGCGAGATTTCTGAACCGATCTGTGTAATTTTTTTTAATCGATTGAAAAACTTTGCGACAATTTCCCATAAAAAAATTGGATTCCAACTCCTCAATCCTGATGCTGTAGGGGATCTGATCAGAAATGATGAAAAGATTTAGAAACTGTCGGTTATAAATCTATACTAATATTATAAAGCGGAAGAGTTTGTTTGTTTGAACGCGCTAATCTCAGGAACTACTGGACCGATTTCAAAAATTCTTTCATCTTTGGATATGTACGTGATCCTTGAGTGCTATAGGCTATATATATTATGTACCACGAGCGAAGCCGGGGCGGACCGCTAGTTGATAATAAAGGTACCTGTCAATAATCCTTGAATTCGAAGATTCAACTCCTCAACCCAGATGCTGTAAAGAATTGCATTCCTAAATCATGGGAATCCCATGGAATTTTTAAAGAATCGCGAGTCCGTTTCGCAGTCGGGTTACTACGAATAGGCTACTTTTTGTCCTGGAAAGTCAAAAGATTCCACGGAATTTTTAAATACCTAAATCCACGCGGGCGAAGCCGCAAGCATAAAAATATTTTAGTACACCGATTTCTCTGAGATTGCTGCACCGAAATCGGTTTAAGTTTTCCTAAAATATACTTAACTTGTTTCGTCAGCTACCGAATCGGAATCGAAAACGTCAGTACAAGAGCCAGCGAAAGAAGAACCCCCAGCCCAACCGTCACCACTGAGCACGAGGGTACCACGCGTGGTATGCAACGCCACTACAGCATGCGGGGACCCCTTCGAGTGCTCTCCCTACGGGGTCTGCATATGCCCCGTGGGATACTACGAGAGCGCTGATGGACAGAGGTGTTTAGCTGGTAAGTACACTGTTACTATAATTGTCAGTTTCACTATTCTTATTTTTTTTTTATTCAACTACAAGTTAGCCCTTGACTGCAATCTCACCTGATGGTAAGTGATGATGTAGTCTAAGATGGAAGCGGGCTAACTTGGAAGAGGTATGCATACCCCCGATCGGTTTCTACACGGCATCGTACCGGAACGCTAAATCGCTTGGCGGCACGGCTTTGCCGGTAGGGTGGTAACCAGCCACGGCTAAAGCCTCCCACCAGACCAGACCAGAGACAATTTAGAAATTATAAAATCCCAAATTGCCCCTGCCGGGAATCGAACCCGGGACCTCCCACTTATAAAACCACAGCGCTCACCACTGCGCCAGGGAGGTCGTCGTCTACTATCATTGCCACTGTATAGCTGTCACCGACACTGTCACTGAAAATGTCCATGTTGGGCTTCCAAACAAATATACAAAATTTCAAAAGTGTATGTATGTTTGTATGTGTGTTTGTTTGTCCGCGGATTTCTCCAAAACTATTAATCAGATTGTGACCATTATTCTTTTGTTGGCAGTTTCATCAAAACTGGTTCAGTAGTTTTCAAGATATGGAGTGTTAAGTGTGTGGTGAAGTGGGTTTAACTTTCAGTCTTTTAGATTATCACTTCTCTGTTGTGTTTCAGAGCTGGGCTCCCCAGCAGTGGACGGGCAGTGCGTGGGCTTGCTGGCCGTGATAGTGGACGGCGTCTGCACCTGTCCCCCCAACATGTTCTTCGAGGAGAACATGAGGGATTGCGTCAGAGGTACGTACTAGTCTGAGTTAGGCCACATGAGTAGATATCCCTACAGAGGGGAAGCTTCATACAAGCGGCCCGCTGTAGGTACACTCACACATAGCGCAGCTCACGCACACACGAGCTCTCATCAACGGTTCACGGACGCTCCGCTGGGGCTCAGCAGGCAGGGCAGAGCCATTTTCGAATTATAGAGAGTGAATTCGAGATGAGTTTGCTAATTTGTACTCTGTAAAACTCGATAGTACAGGTCTTCTCACTCAAACTCACTTCACTTCGCAAGTGCGTAGCAGATGTTTACAGAATATACAACCAAGGTGAAGTGAGTTTGCTTTCGAAGCGAGTTATCTCACTTGAGTGAGCTTCGATATCGAGATGGTATTTTAGAGAATAGCCCTACAGTTGGGAGGCAAACGACAAGTGAGGCTCGTGCGCATTAAATTAATACTGAGAATAAAGTGTTTGGCAATAGTTTAGAGATTGTGTAAAATAGTGTAAATTTTATAAAAAAAATTGACTTAAGTGTTGTATTAGACAAAAATGCCTAACCATTGTACATTTAAGTTCACATGCAATAGGTGAAAGCCTTATGAGAATAGGTACTTATAAATTTTGTACGTTGTTAAAAAGCTTCCCCTCTGTTCATGTGGTGATGGCTACTCGTGTTATTGCTGCTTCCCACTTAATGAATTACCTTTTGCTCTACAGCAACCCGTCGCCTGACGGACTCCTGTGTCGCCGACAACAACTGCCACACGTTCGGGCCGGCGGCGCGCTGCGGGCCGCCAGAGGAGACCTGGGGCTTCAGGTCCTGCGAATGTATCACCGAGTACGCCGTGTGGGACCCACGCCAGTCCTACTGCAGGTTCTTCTCTGGTGAGAGAATCTTCTCTGGCTATTAGAAGTTCAATACAGGTTCTTCTTTAGTGAGACAATTGCAACTGCCACACGTTCGGGCCGGCAGCGCGCTGCGGGCCGCCAGAGGAGACTGAGGGCTTCAGGTCCTGCGAATGTATCACCGAGTACGCCGTGTGGGACCCACGCCAGTCCTACTGCAGGTTCTTCTCTGGTGAGAAAATCTTCTCTGGCTATTAGGAGTTCAACACAGGTTCTTCTTTAGTGAGACAACAACTGCCACACGTTCGGGCCGGCGGCGCGCTGCGGGCCGCCAGAGGAGACCTGGGGCTTCAGGTCCTACGAATGTATCACCGAGTACGCCGTGTGGGACCCACGCCAGTCCTACTGCAGGTTCTTCTCTGGTGAGAGAATCTTCTCTGGCTCGCTAGAAGTTCAATAATTCAGACAGAGGAGATAAATAGAACAAAATTTCAAAATTCAAAATTCATTTATTCAAAGTAGGTACACTGTACACTTTTTGAACGTCAATTTAGGAACAGGCAATGGTGATAATTACTTACAGAAACTTAAAACTAAAGCTACGAGGGTTCCAAACGCGCCCTCGGTCTGAGAAGAGCCCACAACAAACTCAGCTGGGTTTATTATTATTTTTTTTATTATCACCATCTTACAATATGGTATAGCCATAAAAATTATTTGAACTGTTGGCTTTTAGAGCAATTTTAGGGCAGAACGAACAGGATATAACTATAGAAATATAAGTACCTACAAGGATTGAACTAAAAAAATATGACGTTCCCATCAGTTGGATATGAGATACTTATGACACGCAAGAATTCCTCTCAAAGTCAGCTTCTTTCTCTCTCGGGGTAACTATATCTATCTCAGATTATGTGAGTCACAAACACCACCAACTTCGAATCGGTTTGTTGGAAGCTGTGTGATTCCCCAGCTTAGCCCTAGGACTTGCAAATATCAAGTTGACTATCATTTCACATATTAAAAAACGAAGTTCCTGTTAAAACGAAACGAAAATGTGTTAAAAATTTGATTTTTCCAGGTGTCGGCGGCACCTGCGAGGTGGACAGCGACTGCCAGGCGGGCGAGCTGGAGATTCACTGCGTGAGGAACGAGGACGGCCAGGGGATCTGCTCGTGTCCTGGCGACCTGGAGGAGTTCGAGGGGCTGTGCCTGACCACTGGGCTGGGTGAGCGTCTGTCGAATTAAGCGTGATATGAATGAATGAATGAATCCTGCGAGGTGGACAGCGACTGCCAGGCGGGCGAGCTGGAGATTCACTGCGTGAGGAACGAGGACGACCAGGGGGTCTGCTCGTGCCCTGGCGACCTGGAGGAGTTCGAGGGGCTGTGCCTGACCACTGGGCTGGGTGAGCGTCCGTCGAATTATGCGTGATATGAATGAATGAATGAATCCTGCGAGGTGGACAGCGACTGCCAGGCGGGCGAGCTGGAGATACACTGCGTGAGGAACGAGGACGGCCAGGGGATCTGCTCGTGTCCTGGCGACCTGGAGGAGTTCGAGGGGCTGTGCCTGACCACTGGGCTGGGTGAGCGTCCGTCGAATTAAGCGTGATATGAATGAATGAATGAATCCTGCGAGGTGGACAGCGACTGCCAGGCGGGCGAGCTGGAGATTCACTGCGTGAGGAACGAGGACGGCCAGGGGGTCTGCTCGTGCCCTGGCGACCTGGAGGAGTTCGAGGGGTTGTGCCTGACCACTGGACTGGGTGAGCGTCTGTCGAATTAAGCGTGATATGAATGAATGAATGAATACTGCGAGGTGGACAGCGACTGCCAGGCGGGCGAGCTGGAGATACACTGCGTGAGGAACGAGGACGGCCAGGGGATCTGCTCGTGTCCTGGCGACCTGGAGGAGTTCGAGGGGCTGTGCCTGACCACTGGACTGGGTGAGCGTCTGTCGAATTAAGCGTGATATGAATGAATGAATCCTGCGAGGTGGACAGCGACTGCCAGGCGGGCGAGCTGGAGATTCACTGCGTGAGGAACGAGGACGACCAGGGGGTCTGCTCGTGCCCTGGCGACCTGGAGGAGTTCGAGGGGCTGTGCCTGACCACTGGACTGGGTGAGCGTCTGTCGAATTAAGCGTGATATGAATGAATGAATGAATCCTGCGAGGTGGACAGCGACTGCCAGGCGGGCGAGCTGGAGATACACTGCGTGAGGAACGAGGACGGCCAGGGGATCTGCTCGTGTCCTGGCGACCTGGAGGAGTTCGAGGGGCTGTGCCTGACCACTGGGCTGGGTGAGCGTCCGTCGAATTAAGCGTGATATGAATGAATGAATGAATCCTGCGAGGTGGACAGCGACTGCCAGGCGGGCGAGCTGGAGATACACTGCGTGAGGAACGAGGACGGCCAGGGGATCTGCTCGTGTCCTGGCGACCTGGAGGAGTTCGAGGGGCTGTGCATGACCACTGGGCTGGGTGAGCGTCCGTCGAATTAAGCGTGATATGAATGAATGAATGAATCCTGCGAGGTGGACAGCGACTGCCAGGCGGGCGAGCTGGAGATTCACTGCGTGAGGAACGAGGACGGCCAGGGGATCTGCTCGTGTCCTGGCGACCTGGAGGAGTTCGAGGGGCTGTGCATGACCACTGGGCTGGGTGAGCGTCCGTCGAATTAAGCGTGATATGAATGAATGAATGAATCCTGCGAGGTGGACAGCGACTGCCAGGCGGGCGAGCTGGAGATACACTGCTTGAGGAACGAGGACGGCCAGGGGATCTGCTCGTGTCCTGGCGACCTGGAGGAGTTCGAGGGGCTGTGCCTGACCACTGGGCTGGGTGAGCGTCCGTCGAATTAAGCGTGATATGAATGAATGAATGAATCCTGCGAGGTGGACAGCGACTGCCAGGCGGGCGAGCTGGAGATACACTGCGTGAGGAACGAGGACGGCCAGGGGATCTGCTCGTGTCCTGGCGACCTGGAGGAGTTCGAGGGGCTGTGCCTGACCACTGGGCTGGGTGAGCATTCGTCGAATTAAGCGTGATGTGAATGAATGAATGAATCCTGCGAGGTGGATAGCGACTGCCAGGCGGACGAGCTGGAGATACACTGCGTGAGGAACGAGGACGGCCAGGGGGTCTGCTGGTGTCCTGGCGACCTGGAGGAGTTCGAGGGGCTGTGCCTGACCACTGGGCTGGGTGAGCATTCGTCGAATTAAGCGTGATGTGAATGAATGAATGAATCCTGCGGGGTGGACAGCGACTGTCAGGCGGGCGAGCTGGAGATTCACTACGTGAGGAACGAGGAAGCTGGCTTTAACCGACGCGCGTTACACAGCTGAGCGCGAGGGCTCAGTCTCATTCTAATACCCACAAAATAAAGTGCTCAGCGCCAAAAGAAGTTTTCACTCAAGACACTTACTTTGTAATGGCCTTAGAAGTCGGTTTTCTGAGAATAATCTCTTGACATAATTGCGTTTATTGTCCACAGAACTCGGCGACAGATGCCAGCACTCGCGCGAGTGCAACGGCGCTGCCAACATGGCGTGCGACCCGCGCACCCAGCTGTGCGCCTGCGCGGAGGGCTACCAGCCCGACGGTGGCGTCTGCTCGCCGGGTGAGATATCCATTTACCATTTAATTTTTACCCGACTACGGCAAAGCCAAAAGGAAGGGTTATGATTTTAGCAGTGTATGTATGTATGTATGTACATATGTATGTATGTATGCATGTTTGTGGCCGATTTTTGTATGAGATCCACCGTAGCGCCTAAACTACTGGACCGATTTTCATAAATGAGGTGTCTATTGATTCGTTGTAATGGTCCGAGTGACATAGGCTACATTTTATTTACGAAAAAATCGAGAAGTGACTTTCGCGCGGCTTTCTAGATTAATAAATTAGTTTCGGTAATCACATAACAGATGGCACCACTAGTTGCTTGCCCCGCGCTTTTGCACATTAAATTATTATTAAATTATTAAGCGTAGTCGGGTTTTAGTTTATGAACTTTATACTTGTATAAAGGGTGTATTCAGACATGTTTTCCAAAACGCGTCCCACGGATTCAGTACATGATTCTAGGTTCCCCAGTGGTGAAATTTTTCGTCGAATTTTCCATGAAATTTCCGATATTTTTTACCTCATTTTTAACTGAATACTGTATAAAATCATTATTACTATCTGTCTCAACGCAATTATAAATGAAAAAGTAATTATTTCATTATTTTCACTTAAAACGGTAATGTTATCAAAGGACAGTGCCTGCCTACCGATTAGGAAAATTGTGCAGGATTTCTGCTTTTACAGTAAGATTCAAAAATTAAAGCCTAATTTAATATGCATTTATTATTCCGAAAAACGCCATGGTTTAAAATATCTAAAAAAACAGTATGTTTATTGATTCCGCTTTTTCCTTTTATTTACTACTCCATCAGAATTGCCAGAAAGGTATGAAATGTACGAAATTGGTATTTTTTAGGTGATATTCGTACCTTCGGTCTTATTTTCAATCGAACTTTTATTTATACATTCTTTGACGTTTCCATTGCTACCAGATTTTTATAAAAAAAAATATTGCTGGGGACAAAAAGAGATTGGTATGAATCACTAGCTCGGTTGCTACAGTAGCTATGAGTAACTTTAGAAAGGTGTCAAATATTATGAGTCTTTTTTTAAAATAAAAATAGCGAGCAAACAATAACAAACCATTATTATTAACAGAATAAGAACTTGGTATTGGATTTTGTACCTGGAAGTCCCTTAATGAATGACGACCTCTGACTCCTGACGTTCTCTTTCGTTCAGAGAATATTGACTTTTTGTTACGAAAGTCACTGGCACTACAGCTTCGTACTTTATCTAGCTTTCGAACTTTTTCAGGGTCTCATTCGTAGGATTCACGACATATCATCTGGCAACACTACACCATTTATACAAATAATAATCATTTATGAAAGTTTTACGAAATAACTCTGCCTCTCGATACTAGATGGCGCTAGGCAATGTGTTCATCAAGTATAAAATGTAAAAAAATGATTTTCTACTATTCAACGTCATCTATATAGGTGGAACTTTGCTATAAAAAGTAAAGCTGTCTATTATTTGTTCAGAATAATTTAAATTATTCAGATTTGCTTGAAATGCCTATCGCCATCTAGTATCGAAAAGCAGAGTTATTTCGTTTTAAAGTTTTACGAAATAACTCTGCCTCTCGATACTAGATGGCGCTAGCATTACAGCCAAATCTCAATTATTTAAATTATTCTGAACAAGTAATAGAAAGATTTACTTTTTATAGCAAAGTTCCACCTATATAAATGACGTTGATATAGTAGAAAAACATTTTTTTTTTACATTTATACTTGATATTCCACAATGCTTAGCGCCATCTAGTATCAAATGGCAGAGTTCTTCGTAAAACTTTTCTTTATTTTTCTCAGTTTTCTGAGCCTTTAGATCCCTGAAAGTTTTTTATCTGAAAACTAGAGAATATATGAATTCCAAAAATAAAACAATCTTTGCTGCACATTGATTTTTGACACCTGGGCAAGTGCCCATAGTGCCACTGGTCATGTCCTTTAAGATTTTCGTCGAACAGCTGATTGCTAGTGGACTAGTGTGAATACAGGTCGTTAACCTATATTCGTACTGGCCTTGAATTTATAATGAGGCTCGCGGCACAGTCAAAAGAAGTGCCGGGCGCGCGACGTCAAGACCACGCTTTAACTCATAAAAGTCTCATATTGTGAATTTTGCGCGGAGCGTTGCGTGCGTTGTGATCGCGTTGTATGCAATACATTGCGCGCTCAAAAATGGCAATATTTGAAACCAATCATTTCTGACATAAATGATTTCAGTATTTTCACATAACACATTAAATGCAACCTTACCTCAAAGTTTTCATTAAGATGTCATTTACACCCTGTATACATTTAACTTTCACCCAGAAAGTTATTCAGCGTCTTCTAGGACGCTCTGAAACTGACGCTTCTGAAAAACCGTAATTCATGCGAGCGAAGGCGCGGGCAAAAGCTACTTAAATAACTAATTTTTTAATTCACACTATTGTTTCCAGTTATCGGTGGGACCTGCTCTCAAGATTCAGACTGCGTGATACAGAACACGGAATGCAGGAGCAGTGCGTCGGGCCTCACTTGCGAGTGCAGGGACGGGTTCTTGGCTTACGAGGAAGCGTGTTGGCCGGGTGAGACCTTCTTTTTTAACGTGTCTGTGTGTGTGTGTGTGTGTCTGTCTGTCTGTCTGTAGCGCTCAAACGGGTCAACCGATTTCAACGGGTTTTTTTTTTTTGTTTGAAAGGTGAATTCGTCGAGAGTGTTGTTAGCCATGTTTGATGAAAATCGATCCAAGATGGCCGCCGCTACAAAATGGCAGATTATATATTTTTCACAACTCCGTTAATATGGGTATCAAATTAAAGGGCTTGACTAGTAGAATAGCACTATGTAAATCCAAGATGGCCGCGACCACAAAATGGCGAATGTCGGGGGTTTTTTAAATTTTTAATTTATACTTTTTTGATATATTATGATAGGTTAGGCTTGACAACAATCATGCCTGGTGAAGAGCAATAATGAGGTCTAAGCTGGAACGTGCTTGCCTAGAAAATGCCTATTCACTCTTGCCTTGAAGGTACTCAAGTTCGTACCAGAAACGTTGGCCGAAAGCGTTTCGTGCGAGTAGACAGACTGATCTCCTTTTCTTCATATCACCTCTTCGAAGTCAACATTGCCTATCATCATCATCATCATCATTATCACCATCACCGGGCCACTGCGGGGCACGGGTCTCCTCTCAGAGTGATCAGGGTTCAGGCCGTAGTCCACCACGCCGGCCGAGTGCGATACACTTTAAGGATGTTTGTTATAGTAATCTACCTATCCCGTAAAATCCCGTGGGAACTGCGGATTTTTCCAGGATAAAAAGTACCCTATGTGTTAAGTCAGGGCATAATCTATCTCAATTTAAAATTTCAGCCAAATCGGTTCAGTAGTTGCGGGGTCAAAGAGTAACAAACATACACACACACAAACTTTCGCCTTTATAATATTAGTGTGATTAGTGTGATTTTCAACTCCACAGAGGTGTCAGGCATCAACTCAAACTGCTCTGTCACACCACAATGTGTCAAAGCGATGGGTAAATCGGGCGTCTGTGAAAACAACCTGTGCGTGTGCGCCAGTGGACATCATTTCCGAGACGACAACTGCTGGCCTATCACTCGTGAGTACAACTTGTCCAAGAAAGCGTGTGGCTTCCACCACGATCTCATTAGTATTCTGTGGCGGTATCCACGGATAGTTTTCTTATTAAAAGACTGGTTTCATTAGGAGTCACTCGTAAGGTTCATTTATCCAAGAAAGCTTTCGCGATTTCATTATTATTCTGTGGCGGCATCCACGGATAGAAAGATTTTTTGTTATTTTGTGGCGGTATCCACGGATAGAAGAATTTTTACTATTCTGTGGTGGTAGTTATCCACGGATAGAACAATTGGGATGATTTCAGTGGAATTGTTCTCAGCTATTGATGAAAATTCGTTCAGCTGTTTTGTCATTCAATACAATATAGAAGCATTGATTCCACGTTTCGGGGGTGATTTAAATTTTCAATTCACACTTGTTTTATACGCAACCCTTGCTCTTCCAGGTCTCATGGAGCCCTGCACCAGGGTCAGCCAGTGCTACCTGAGCGGCGCTACGGAGAAGGTGGTCTGCAGGAACGGGCTGTGCCAGTGCGACTTCCGGTTCCATTACTCCGAGGAGCTTCAGACTTGTTGTGAGTATACAGGGTGTAATGCAGCGGATACATTAACGAGAAATGCCATTGAACATAGCGATACGATAACCCAGATGTGTGGCCGCTATGCGATAAATCTGCCATTGAACCTCTTTGATCTACCAAAATTTACCGCCACCCGACCCAATGCTCAGTGGCATTTCCCGTTCTTCCCGTCCCGTTTCTTCCGTTCTAATTCTATATTAGTACGCAGTTGAATACACGTTCTTCTGCGCACTAAATTTTATTATTTTATATTATATTATTAAGAGTAAGTAGTCGGGTTTTAGTTTACAAACTTCATCTCTTGTTTCAGTACCTACCACCGCGTCAGCAGCATCAGCAATGAAGACGAGTATATTCCTCGTCTTAACAGCAATTGTCGCGTTATTGAACAGTTGAAATAAATTTTATTTTATACTATCATGCTATTATTACTTAGTAGATATTAATTAAAAACATGTTTAAGTAATACTTATTACACCTCACTGTTTGTAGGTATAATAAATTGAAAATAATTTAAAAGAATATCTTTGAATTTTGATAAGTATTTATAATAAAATGTTATTATAAATTTAGTTTTTCTTATCAAACAACCTAACCGATTCGTAATTGTAATAAATATTTAGTTACAACTTACAACTAAGAATCGTCTAAAATAAATAGACTGACTGACGTAGATTACCATTACCAGACATAAAAAAAGGTATGCATAGTAAGTATGTAGGTACCTATAGGTACCTTAATTTTACTTCAAATCTACATACGTATAGAAGTAACGAAATAAAGTCATACAGTCATTAAATGTCGGTTAAAAACGAGTACATAAATTGAGTTTTAATGGCCCAAAAAAAATCACAATTTGTAAATTACAAGTTCTAAGTACATCAAATATTAGGTACATAAATTTTGATTTACCATCTACTTAGTTGATTCATGCGACTTTATCTGTTTATTACTAAAATAAATTTTAAATACTGGGGTTTTCTGTGAAATTATCAGTGCCCGCCCGGAGTTGGTAGTTGGCGGTGTTTCACCCCCGTGCCTCGGAGAGCACGTTAAGCAGTCGGTCCCGGTTATTATCACTATCGTGTGACAATAGTCGCCAACAACCCGCAGCGTGGCGGGTCTAAGCTCTATATCCCTCTCTCCTATGAGAGAGGAGGCCTGTGCCCAGCAGTGGGGTCTTAAAGGACTCTAGTGAAGTGGGATTGGGTGATTTTTTTAGCTAGATTTTTAGATTTTTTTACCCCTGATCGGTTTCTACGCGGCATCGTGCATCGTACCGGAACGCTAAATCGCTTGGCGGCACGGCTTTGCCAGCAGGGTGGTAACTAACCATGGTTGAAGCCTCCCACCAGACCAGACCAGATGACAATTTACAATAGAAATTACTAGTTTTTGCCCACGCTTCGCCCACGTGAATTTCGATTTTTCACAACATCCCGAGGGAATCGTGGATTTCCGGTTCCCGTTCCCGCTCCCTTTTCTAACCTTTATACCTACTTTCAAGGAAGTTTGCTATAGTAATCTACCTATAGCTCTAGCTGTAGATTGTTCTAGCAAATTTCGGTTTATTCAAAATCCCGCGAGAACTGTGGATTTTGCCAGGATAAAAAGTGGCCTGTGCATGTTTTAAATTTCAGCCAAATCAGTTCAGTAGTTGCTGCGTTAAAGAGTAACAAACATACACACATACATACATACACACAAATTTTCGCCTTTATAATATTAGTGTGATAAAATCTCAAATTGCCCATGCCGGGAATCGAACCTGGGACCTGCGCTTATAAGACCACACGCTCACCACGCCAGGAAGTTCATCGTCAGTCAAAGAAGAGAATAAATGGACGTACAGTATAACAATTTTATTAGTTACTATACCTAAACTTAGGTTAGCATTTTAATTTCGTTCGTCATGGCCTAAATGACTGATTTTCGTTAGATTGGTGAATTTCAATTACAAATTTTTCATTATTCAAGAGCACATTTGCTTTTCATGGAAATATTAGTGACAGCAACGAATATCATTAGAAAACCGGCCATGTGAGTCGCGCCTCACTCGATTAGGGTTCCGTACTTTAATCCCTTGGGAACTCTATGATTTTCCGGGATATAAAGTAATGTCCTTCTCCAAGGTCTAGTCTGTCTCTGTACCAAATTTAGTCAAAATCGGTACAGTGGTTTAGGCGTGAAAGCGTAACAATCAAACAAACTCACTTTCGCATCTTCTATACTAATAAATAAAATTGAAGTGTCTGTCTGTAATATCGAAATAACTACCTCATATTAAGCTCATATGGTTATTTGAACGATACTATAACCGAATCACACGTTTTTGAAATTTTTGTCTGTCTGTCTGTCTGTCTGTCTGTCTGTCTGTTTGAACGGGCTAATCTTTGGAACGGCTGAACCGATTTTGATGGGACTTTCACATACAAGTAGAGAATTAACCAGGGAGTAACATAGGCTACTTTTTTAACCGACTTTCAAAAAAGGAGGAGTTGTGTTTTTCTACCTATGTACACCGATATCTCCGAGATTTCTGAACCGATTTGCGTAATTTTTGTTTTAATCGATAGAGAAACATTACGACACTGTCCTACAAAAAATTTGGATTCCAACTCCTCAATCCTGATGCTGTAGGGGATCTGATCCCCAAAACTAATGGGATTTAGGCACTGTCGGTTATTTAAATTAATATTGGGGATACCAATTAAAGACTTTATTGTTGAATGACCTCGAGTAGGTACATGTCCAACTCCTCAACCCTGATGCTGTAAGGAATTGCATTCCGAAATCGAAAGGATCCCACGGAATTTTTCCGTTTTGTGGACGGGTTACTATTATACTTACTACAGATAGGCTACTTTTTGTTCGGGAAAATCAAAGTTCCCACGAGATTTTTACAAACCTAAATACCTACACACGGGCGAAGCCGTGGGCATCATCTAGTTTATAATATTACTTAGGATATAGTTATATGTATAGGTGATATCATCTCTGTCGATCTTCCTGGGTGAAAGAACCTTTTCTATTTCTAGTTGAAATCTTTTTTTGAGGGTCAAAAAACCTTTTTTCGGTACAACCTGCCTCAAAAACAACAAACGATAAAAGAAATGTTGAAAATCATATTTTTTAAATAAGTAAGTAGGTATATATATGAAACATTAATTACTTACAAACATTAATTAGTATATGAAAAGTAAACTTAACGACTAACAATGCTTGCGTGTTTCTAATTTTTAACCCCCGACGCAAAAACGACGGGGTGTTACAAGTTTGTCGTGTCTGTGTGTGTTATGTGTGTGTGTGTGTGCTTGTGTGTGTGTGTCTGTGTGTCTGTCTGTTACCCTGTAGCGCTCAAACGGGTGAACCAATTTTAAAAATCGGTCCAAGATGGACGGCGCCACAAAATGGCGGATTACATAATATTTTTTCACAGCTCCCTCAATATGGGTATCATATGAAAGAGCTTGACTAGTAGAATAGCACTATGTAAATCCAAGATGGCCGCCACCACAAAATGGCGAATGTCAGTGGTTTTTTTAAATTTCTAATTTTTTTAACTTGTTCAAAGTTTGAACACACTTTTGCAGTTTGCCATTCGGTATCGGTTTTTCAAGCGTACATCAAGCGTTCAAAGTTCAAATTCAAATGAAGCCAACATATTTCCAAAGTCTGTCTGACCGGTAAGCAAACCTGTATCCAAATGAGTGAAAGTCCTTCAGTCTTATGAGAGCCCGGATTATGAGAGTGAGGGAATAGAGACCTGTGTATGCTCGTTAGGTTACGCCTCGGTTCACAGCCTAACCGTTGAACAGTGCCGGTAGTCTCTGCAGTTTGTTCAATAGTGGCAACGATGATCGAAATTCGAGTTTCGACACACATAATGAGTTCAGAACAAAATGAACCTTATATTTAAAGTCGTAATTCAATAGTTCAAATATTTATTGTACCTACAACATTTCTGCTTGGGCGCTGGCTGTTTTCGAATGCTGAATGTATTGGCGAACTCAAATCTTAATGTAAGTCATTTTAGGTCCATTTTACTCTGAAGTCATTGTGATTCGATCAATAATCACTACATAGTATAAAACAAAGTCACTTTCTCTGTCCCCTGTATCCCTATGTCCCTATGTCCCTATGTATGCTTAAATCTTTAAAACTACGCAACGGATTTTAATGCGGTTTTTTTTAATAGATAGAGTGATTCAAGAGGAAGGTTTATAAGTAGAAAAATTGGACCCGGTAGGTGGCGCTAATAGCGGGCAGGACGACGTCTGCCGGGTCCGCTAGTATACTATAAAGTTTTGGAGCGCTGCAAAGTGGGACTATAAGCATACTGGTTGCGAGGTTGTCATACCAGCACTTTGGGACTCCAACATAGCCCACTACCACCACTACAGCCTTTTTACGTCCCACAGCTGGGCACAGGTCTCCTCTCGCATAGGAGAGAGGGGGCTTAGACTTAGACCCGCCACGCTGCTTCAATGCGGGTTGGCGGGCGTTAACAACTATTGTCACAAGATAGTGACAATAACCGGGACCGACTGTTCAACGTGCTCTCCGAGGCACGGGGTGAAACACCGCCAACTTCCAACTCCGCGCTGGCACTGAGAATTACTTGACAGAGAAACCCAATACCTAACAAATATTTAATTTCCCGGTACACGCGGTCCCGGGAATCGACCCCGGGACCACGTGTTCTGCAGTCGAATATGAAATTTTGTATATTTTTTTGGAAGCCATTATAGATTATCGTGTATGAATATTTTGTAGTTCCAATAATATTACATACATACGAGTCGAATTGATAACCACCTTTTTTTGAAGTTGGTTAGCAATAAATAAATAAGTACTACATAACATCCTGAATTCATTAATATATGCACAAGCCGTAACATCGACTTTACCGAATTTTGTTACGTTTTTCTTTTAAATTAACATGAAAAGGGCACACGCACAGGCCACCATTTAAAATGACCGATTAAAAAAAATAAACAGGCTCGCCAACCTCACAACGTAACATCCCCGTTACCACACTAAGGGAAATTAAACTTTATTTTCATAGCATTAAAGTTGGTTCTCTTTTGTTCGTGCGTGCGTAAGTCATTTTTTAACACATAATAAGCTAAAAGCCTTTCGTGTAATGCCATAGGTCGTTACTCATTACTTGCCCTTAAAAAGTGGATTTATACGTTAGTAGTGAATCGATAGCGCTAGTTTACTACTAATTTGTTGTTTAGGTGTAAAGTGGCGGGCTATTAATGTCCCACTGCTGGGCAAAAACTCGGCTTTTTGTGTTTGTTCAGCAAAGGAATAGGTTAGTTAAGCGAGCGAAGCGAGATCTCTCAGTCTTGGGTGAATTTGCACTTGTACGTTTGTCTATCTGTCCGTCTGTCAGAACTCAGAGCCTAATAACTTCTAAATGAATGAACATAATTACCTACTTCAAATTCATATTTACATATTATGTATAAATCGAGGGATCGCAGCCGAAAGTGCGTAAAAACGTTATTTGGATTGGTTTGTGGGGTAAGTATCGCTGAAAATATTTTTTTAATCAGAGTTAACTAAGTACCTAGTTAATTTACTTAATTTTTTTTTTGTAATTTTATACGCCCTTGCGACGGTAACCTATTACATTTTGATTCCGCAGGAATAAAACGGTTGTGACACATAAACAGACAGATAGACACATGGACTATACGAAATTATAACGTTCCTTGGTTTACTAAACCCTCAAGTTTAACTGTGTGAGTCCATTATGTAGAAATGTACCCTAAGGGACCTTTCAGATAGACCGGCGCGGAGAGCAGAGCAAATTTTAATCGCATTTAAAATAGAATCTTAAGACATTGAAATAAGCTTTATTTTTACGTTTTATCTCTTTTATGATAAGAGGATGCTCGAGGATGCTCCCAGTACGCTCTGTGTGAAATATTAAGAGCAGCCGCTCGGCTGCTCGTCGAGTCGGTCGGCTGCTCTATGCTCATGCTCTTTCGTGCTCGAGCATCCGACCGGCTCCGTTCGCGTGCTCTTTCATGCTCGCACAGCCGACCGTAGGCCGAATTGCTCTGCCGTCCGGCCCAAGAGCGTACGCTCGGCTCCGAACGCATCCGCGTGTCCGTTCACACAGACCGGCTCGGAGAGCAGAGCAAACTTAAACGGCCGGTCTGTGTGAAAAAAGAAATGCTCTCCGATCAGTGGCGTAGCGTACCTTGGCGGGGCCCCGTATAAAAATTTGTTTGGGGCCCTTATGAAGGGTAAGGATTTCTCGCAAAAGAAAAAAAAATGTTTGCATAAAATTAAAATCAATATTTATTCATCATAATTATTTATCTGTCACTTTTTCTAAAATTTTTTTGACTTGGACTTTGAAATGGACAACATTTTTTGACTTTTGTCATTTCTGAAATAAACAAAAACTTGGGAAGTTTTTGTTAATTTTTGCTTACGCAGATCGGGGGCCCCCGTGGCATGGGGGCCCCGTATAATTGATACGGCATATACGGCGGTAGCTACGCCCCTGTCTCCGATGCTCTCCGCGCCGGTCTATCTGAACGGTCCCTTAATGTCACTAATATTTTTGATTTGAAACCTACACTGATTTTTCTGTGATTGCTGGACCGGAGTCAGTTTAATTTTTCCTAAAGTAGCTATACTTGTTTTCAAAACAATTTACATCTATTATCCACTTTAACTTGTCAAACATTTAACTTTAATTACATAAACTATCGTCAAAATGGAGCGCGGCCGTGTAGCGGCCATGTTGTCTGAGCAAACAAGATGGCGGGCCGTCGCCTGTCACTCTTTCCGCGCTTTTTACCCGATTAAAATCATTCTGCATTATATAATACAATACACTAGCAACCCGCCCCGGCTTCGCACGTTTAGAAATTACCCGCTACGATCCCATTAAATAGTAATAATAATCGATATATGTATTTAAAACAAAGTTGTGTTAGTTCGAACACTTATAACTCCAGAACGGCTAAAGCGATTTTCATGGTTTTTAATTTGTTCTATTTGTTTCCATCCCCAATACTTAGTAGAATAACAATTAAAAACATTGGAAAATTGTCAAAAAAATAAAATAAAAGGAAAACATTTTCCCATACAAAATGTTCACGGGTTTCGTAACTGTCAAACTGTCAAACATCCCGTCACGTCATACGGTAAACTCTCTCACCCGTACCTATACATATAGTCGGAATTATAATTCGATTCCACATTTGACATTAGCTACTGTCATTTTGTAAAATAATGATACCACATATAATAGTGTAGTGATGAACACAAAAATCGATAAACAATCGATTTAAGTAGAATTGTAAGCACCATTCCGAACCAGTGGTAGATTCATTTGTCGATTCAAAAGCACTTGTAAAAGTTTATCTGAATAAAAAATATATCTTAGACTTGCCTTTACACAAGTTTAAGAATTCTATTAAAAGTATGCTCATAAAAAAAGCTTATTATACAATTGAAGATTATATAAACGATAAAAAAGCTTGGATTTAACTCGTTCCAGCAATGCGCGAGACGGCATTTCAATCATGTACATTAATAATAATAATTGTTATAATGTTATTTTAAAAAAAAGAGCAACAGCCGAGTTTCTTGCAGGTTCTTCTCGGCTGGAACTGCATTCCGAACCTGTGGTAGATTCAATTGACGATTCAAAAGTACTTGTAAAAGTTTATTTGAATAAAAAACTTTTCTATTCTATTCTATTCTATTCTATTCTATAGTATGTTTATGTAATCATAATATTGGTGTGCCAATTAAAGGCTAAATTATTGATTTTTATTACCATTGCGAACTGAAAACCCTATCGAATTCATATGGGCGCAGTTAAAGGGGCATGTAGCTCAAAATAATAAAACCTTCAAATTGACAGACGTGAGAAATTTATTTGAGGAAGGCATTCAAAAAAATACGGCTACCGAATGGTCTAAATGCGTATCCCATGTTGTCAAAAAAGAGGAAAAAATGAGTAGGCTAGATATGTTAATTAGCTGGGTCCACACCAGACGATCCGTCGCGCTCCGATCGCACGCGGCAGGAGCGCGATCCAAATGTGCAGGCGGTGTGGACGTGCCGCGCGCGATCCATGCGCTTGTATTGTATTGTACACCGCCTGCACATTTGGATCGCGCTCCTACCGCGTGCGATCCGAGCGCGACGGATCGTCTGGTGTGGACCCAGCTATTCACAATAAGTATCAGACACATTTATAATAAATGTTACAGAAAGTGATAGCGATAGCGATGACGATTTATAAAATAAAATATTACCATAATACATCTATTTGTTTTATATTTCTCATGTTCCTTCATGATCACATTTTTTTATTTATTTCACACACAATTATTAAAGAAAACTCTCAGATCCTTAATAAAATTAATCGTCATAACTAAATTATCCGTTCAGAAATATTTAATTTCCAGATATACTTAGTTTCTATTAAAGTAGTAGTTGTTTAGATATTGCACTACTATAAACGAGAGGAATCGATACGGAAATATTCCATTTTCGTATCGAATAATTTCGCAACGTCACTATTTAGTACTTGTCATAACGTTGCAACACTGAAATTGTCAAATCTGGAATTGAATTAAAATTCATACTATAGGTATTATAATTGTTCTGTACGGGGTTTGTTACCTAACTCCTCTTAAACGGCTGGACCGATTTGGATGAAATTTTGTGTATATTTCAATGGTTTCCTGGATGGTTTGAAAACACAATTACCTGGTAGGTACAGGTAACCTACCGGGTCTCAGTAGGTGGCGCTGATGTTGGTATGTCACCGGGCAGGACGACGTCTGCCGGATCCAGTAGTGAATAAATAAATACTTACACATACCTACACACACGGTCGTCTGTTCCTAAAATATGCAACTTAATGCCTGTGTTATAGGTAACAAGTAACAACTAACAACCGACTGATATACATATCAATATATATTACATCTATACTAATATAATAAAGCGGAAGAGTTTGTTTGTTTGAACGCGCTAATCTCAGGAACTACTGGACAAATTTCAAAAATTCTTTCACTGTTGGATATGTACGTGATCCTTGAGTGCTATAGGCTATATAATATGTACCACGGGCGAAGCCGGGGCGGACCGCTAGTATTATATATTTGTGTTGTTAAGTATATTATCTCAAAGGGATTAGGCAGCGTGTTCGATGAAAGCTCACAGGCGGTTGAACTTTTTCCGATATTTCATCCAATTTACACAAAACCTAAGCAAATTCAGAGCAAATTATACACCTAAGCTTTCTTCAATAACTACTCTGTCTGTTATTGAAACCCGCATGAAAATCCGTTCAGTAGTTTTTGAATTTATTGCGAACAGACAGACAGACGTGGCGGGCGATTTTGTTTTATAATATATAGTGATAGTGATGGCTACTCGTGTATATTGCTGTTTAATTTGTTTACCTGATTACAAATTTGTAACAGTTTACGTAGTTAGCTGGTCTATATAATATTATGAAAAACAACTAAAAGTTCCGTACCTAATCCAAAGGGCAAAACGATGCCCTATTAATGTTATTCTGCTGTGTCTGTCTGTCCGTCCGTATATCACGCATCTCTAGCTCGTATACAGTATGAGTTAGTTCGCTATAGAATGTTGACCCAAAATCGAATACCTACCTACTTAATGAAAAAATATTGAATTAGAAATTCAATTATTCTTCTATCTACAAGAAAAAAGGTGTCCGTCAGATCCACGGACGGTAAATATTAAAATCAAGTGAAACCTTATCTATAATTTAGTAGTTTTTTAGTAGTATTTGGTAGCTAAGCTAAAATATTTAGTAGTTCAATATAACCAAAATTAAATCTATACTAATAAATAAAATTGAAGTGTCTGTCTGGAATTTCGAAATAACTACCACATATTAAGCTCATATGGTTATTTGAACGATACCATAACCGAATCACACGTTTTTAAAATTTTTGTCTGTCTGTCTGTCTGTTTGAACGGGCTAATCTTCGAAACGGCTGAACCGATTTTGACGGGACTTTCACAGACAAGTAGAGGATTAACCAAGGAGTAACATAGGCTACTTTTTTAACCGACTTTCAAAAAAGGAGTTGTGTTGAAATCGGTAAAAAACGCCCTGATAGGTATTTTCGCTGCGCGTGACGGCCGACTGCGACGCTCGCGCTGCACGGAACTCCCCGCGCCGCGCGGCGGGGGGCGGGTGGACCAGAAATCTACTTATCCCTCAGGATTTGTGAAAAACCGAAATTCACGCGGGCGAAGCCGCGGGCAAAAGCTAGTGAAAAATAAATTGCGCCGCCAAGCTGACGTCAGGTTGGCGGGTGGAATTTAAACGGCGTACAATACTTTGAAAATATATATGTCAAATTTTAGTAGTCTTTTGGTAGTTTAATAAAATTACGTTAAATCTTATTCACGCCTTTGTTTATAGACTGGAAAATATATTTTCTTTTTCTTCATCGGAAACGCCTGTGGAAATTATCATAGCAATCTTTCAGCAGAACTAATTTAATTTCCACAGGCGTTTCCGATGAAGAAAAAGAAAATATATTTTCCAGTCTATAAACAAAGGCGTGAATAAGATTTAACGTAATTTTATTAAACTACCAAAAGACTACTAAAATTTGACATATATATTTTCAAAGTATTGTACGCCGTTTAAATTCCACCCGCCAACCTGACGTCAGCTTGGCGGCGCACTTTATTTTTCATTTAATTTTGGTTATATTGAACTACTAAATATTTTAGCTTAGCTACCAAATACTACTAAAAAACTACTAAATTATAGATAAGGTTTCACTTGATTTTAAGATTTCCGTCCGCCGTTCAGACGGACACAGAAAAAAGAGCCGAAAAACTACTTATAGTTTAGGAATTGGAAATTTTTGTACAGCTAAATAAGTATACAACGCGCTGTTTTTAAACAAAAAACACCTGAAAACAGCGATACACTTTGTAAATTGTGCTACGACAACGAAAGAAACTTTTTGAAGTGAAAACTTTGTTTAGGCGCGTTGAGTACTTTTTGGGTGAACATAAAGCGTGGAACTCGCGTCATCGTCAGTGAACGCTTCCCATGAGCTATATGTACTTATATTGTGTACGAGCGGATACCCGCGACTTCGTTCGCGTGGATATTGATTTTAATAATCCCGTGGGAATCATTTTGTTTTTCCTATGCTCCTTTGAGCTTAAACCTTGCTAAAAACTGTTAAAAGTTCACTGGCGGATGTTTAGGTACATCAAAATGTAAACATCCGCCAGTGAAAGTCCCATCAAAATCGGTCCAACCTTTCGGAGGTTAGCTAGTAATCTTTGAAGTATCTTCTTTCTAACAAAAAAAGAATGAATGAAATCGGACCACCCGTTAACGAATTACAGCTAAGTACACATTTTGACTTTCATCCCCTCTCCCAAGGGAACCGTGCTGAATTTCGGGATAAAAAGTATCCTATATGTTACTCCGTAGTATGAACTTAAATCATACCAAGTTTCATTTCAATCCATTCAGTAGTTTTTACGTGATGCGCGCACAAACATACAGACAAACAGACAAACAGATAAACAGACAAACAGACAAACAGACAAACCGACAAACAGACAAACAGACAAAAATTTCAAAAATAGCTTTTTTACGTTCTATTACTTATCCCTAACATCCCCCAGTTATTATTTTGCAAAAATCTTCAATGTACAGATACGGTAGGTAATTCTACGATTTTATTATATGTATGTATAGAAGATATATGTGTACTTTTTGGGTGAACAAAAAGCGTGGAACTCGCGTCATCGTCACCGCACGCTTCCCATGAGCTATAAGTATGTACCTATACTGTTTAAACTTTAATCCTTGATCACTTCTATCGGCTTTAAACTTTATTCCAGTTTTCACTTCTATCGGCAGTCCCCAAAGGCTACCTCGGATTTTTATTAACTGATCATATTATGTGCGGAACCCTATAGAGCGATGCCCGACTCGGCTGATTTTATTTGTCCGTACGGTACTTAAATCTGCTTTAAGCACAGATATAAGAATAGAATACGTTATCATCATCAACCCATCACCGGCCCACTGCTGGGCACGGGTCTCCTGTCAGAGTTGGGCGGGTTCAGGCCGCAGTCCACCACGCCGGCCGGGTGCGGTGCGGTACACTTGGCACGACTTTGAGCTCATCATAGAGAACTCTCAGGTCTCCTCGCGATGTTTTCCTTCACCGTTGAAGCGAGTGATATTTAATTGCTTAAAACGCACTTATCTGCAAAAAGTTAGAGGTGCGTGCCGGGGGCCGAACTCAGTCCCCACGACAGGAAGGCCGATGCCTTAACCACTAGGCTATCACCGCTATAGTAAACAGCAGAATACATTAGTTGTACTTAATATACTTTTTTGATCTTGCCCTCGTTAATCAAGTATACAGTACAGTGTGTCCGGGATCGAACTAGCGATATTTTAGGGGCGTATTCTACAACTCATTACTACTCTAAAAGTACCTACTACTTATAGCGCGTAACTTACGCATGGTAAGTTCGAGAAGAAATACTTATTTCTTCTCGAACGTACCATGCGTAAAAGCTTTCGTATCGCTTCTTTACGCAGTAGAAGTATTCATAGCCGGTAAGTATGGACTCTCGTAGGCGAACAATTAAAGTATCGCGTGCTGTACGTGTGTAAGTACGTAGAAGCTTGTTCTAAATTATTACCGACACGCGAACTCGGCTGCCTACCAGAGCCTTCGGTCAAAGTGCGAAGGCACTTTATACCTACTTACTTATATTATAGAAATCTATATATTATATAAAACAAAGTCGTGTTAGTTCGAACACTTATAACTCGAAAACAGCTGGACCAATTTTCATGGTTTTTGATTTGTTGTATTTGTCTCCATCCAGAATAGCTTAATATATATTAAAAACATTAGAAAATTGACGAAAAATTAAAATACCTGAACAAACATTTTCCCATATACAAAATGTTCACGGGTTTCGTAACTGTCAAACATCCCGTCGCGTGGATACGGTAAACTCTCTCACCCGTACCTATTAGTAGGAGATCCCACCTTAGAAATTTCTACCCTCATCTGTTATTTAAACGAATTATATGTCAAATGAAAGATTATTTTATTCTTAATCGAACCGTATTTGGTTGCCTGGTCAAAAGTGGTGCTAAATCATGGTTGCCTGGATTTTAAGATATAAAATGTTCGGTGCGAGTGTTGAAAGTGACAGAAAAGTGTTGCGCGCGCAATTTCATTTGACAGACAAAGATGCAGTGAGGCAGGCGTGCACCCGGCAGGTGCTTAGTCTATACATAGATTAAAACCATAGACTTTCTGTGCCTGTCCATTAAAGATATTTACAAAAAAATAAGTGAGTGACGTAAGGGATAAGTAATAAAACGTAAAAAAGCTGTTTTTGAAAATTTTGTCTGTTTGTCTGTATGTTTGTGCATGTATTACGCAAAAACTACTGAATGGATTGAAATGAAACTTGGCATGATTTAAGTTCATACTACATAATAGCATATAGGATACTTCTTATCCCGAAATTCAGCACAGTTCCCTTGGAAGAGGGGATGAAAGTCAAAATGTGTATTTTGACTTTCATCCTCTCTCCCAAGGGAACTCTGCTGAATTTCGGGATAAAAGGTATCCTATATGCTATTATGTGGTATGAACTTAAATCATGCCAAGTTTCATTTCAATCCATTCAGTAGTTTTTGCGTAATACATGCACAAACATACAGACAAACAGACAAAATTTTCAAAAACAGCTTTTTTACGTTTTATTACTTATCCCTTACGTCACTCACTTATTTTTTTGTAAATATCTTTAATGGACAGGCACAGAAAGTCTATGGTTTTAATCTATGTATAGACTAAGCACCTGCCGGGTGCACGCCTGCCTCACTGCATCTTTGTCTGTCAAATGAAATTGCGCGCGCAACACTTTTCTGTCACTTTCAACACTCGCACCGAACATTTTATATCTTAAAATCCAGGCAACCATGATTTAGCACCACTTTTGACCAGGCAACCAAATACGGTTCGATTAAGAATAAAATAATCTTTCATTTGACATATAATTCGTTTAAATAACAGATGAGGGTAGAAATTTCTAAGGTGGGATCCTAGACCATATATAATTCTTCCGTACGTGCGTTTGTCACCTAACTCCTAAACGGCTGGACCGATTTGGATGAAATTTTGTTTGTATATTTCAATCCTGGGTGGGTATTACCAGGTAGGTACAGGTAACCTACCGGGTCTCAGTAGGTGGCGCCGATGTCGGTATGTCACCGGGCAGGACGAAGTCTGCCGGGTCCACTAGTATACAAATAAATAGATGATGCCCGCGACTTCATCCGCGTGGATTTAAGTTTTTTAAAAAGTCCTGTGGTAACTACTTAAGTATTTGCTTTTCCGAGATAAAAGTTGCCTATGTCAATTTCCGGGACGTAAGCTACCTCTGTAACAAATCCATACTAAATTCCATACTAATATTATAAATGCGAAAGTGTGTCTGTACGCTAGCCTTACACGGCCGAACAGTGTAGGTAACCGATTTTGATGAATAGAATAGAATAGAATAGAACAGTTTTTTATTCAAATAAACTTTTACAAGTACTTTTGAATCGTCAATTTGAATCTACTTACCACAGGTTCGGAATGCAGTTTCAGCCGAGAAGAACCTGTAAGAAACTCGGCGGTTGCTCTTTTTTATTACCCGACTGGGTTATGTGTTTCACCTGTGTGTATGTATGTCCATTCCTATGTCCGCGTGTAACTAATCAACGGCTCTACGGATTTTAATAAATGATACGTCATTAGATTTGTCTTCATGACGCGAGTGTTATAGGGTACCTAAATTTAAAAAAAAATTAAAATGGCGGACTTTATGCGCTTTAATGTGCGAGCTGAAAAAAAATTTTTTGTTCAAGACCCTCGAGTGGGGTATCAAAATGAAGGGATTTAAAAGGCAAATACAAAAATGTATACAATTATATATTTGAAAATAAGTTGGAGTGATAAATCACAGAAAATGACCGTTTCCTATGTCAGTTCGTAACTACTCAACGACTCAACCTATTTTGATAAATGATACGTCATTAGATTTGCCTTAACAGCGCAAATGTTACTGGGTACATAAAATTAATAAATATTCAAAATGGCGGATTTTATGCACTTTAATGTGCGAGCTGAAAAAAATTTTTTTCCTCAAGACCCTCGAGTGGGGTATCAAAATAAAGGGCTTTAAAAGGCAAATACGAAAATATATACAATCTATATGTTTGTAATCAGTTTGGAGTGACAAATCACAGAAAACAAAATAAATAACAAATACACTGTGAGTAAATTGGTGGTAATTTATTTAAGATCCCTTCCCACTCCACTCTACTACATTCCACATAATCCCCCCTACAACTCCCCCCTTCCCATCAATTATTGTAACACTAATAATTTAACCTTAAATCGCCAAACACTAAAATAATACAATAATATTATGAAGGACCTTATTAAAGTTTCCAGTGTTCAACAGATGGCGCTAATAGTGGTCTTAAATGCGCTATACTTTAATACATGAACATCAATATAGACTGCGTCTCGTGGGCTCGCGCTTTATTGAGAAATTGATTGATTGATTGATTAATCGTTCTGTCGATGTCTTTCGTAGTTCGGGTTACTAAATTTGCTTGAAGTAAAAGGTTTATTAGCTATTAATTATTAATTACTAATTAGTAATTATTACTTAATACTTATTATATTATATTTCTTGTATTCTTACATAATTGATAATTCGTTTCGGTGGCAAACCGCAAAAGTCGGCAGAACTGCCTAGTGCCTAAACTTGTAGAAAATAATCTACTTTTTCAGATAAATAGTTTCTAGAAACTTTCTTCGCTAATTGGTAATTTTATGTTGAATTAGACATAGGCTATATTTTATATACGAAAAAAATCGAGAAACGACGTCCGAGCGGCAAAAGTAAAATATTATTTAGTTTCGGATAGACGTAATAGATGGCGCCACTAGCTGCTTGCCCCGCGTTCTGCACACTAAATTATTATTTTATATTAAATTAAATTACTAAGTGTAGTCCTAATCGGGTTTTAGTTTACGAACTATATCTCTTGTAAAAATATGCATCTAAAAATTTTTCATAGTTTTGCACTAAAAACCAAGAAATAAATTACGTAATTAAAAAACTAAAAACCCGACTGCGTAAAACAAACTAGTTCTGGTAACTGAAAAGAAAAAAACAAGCTTTGTACTTTATAAACTAGAATTTGATAAGATCATAAACATAATTAATGTTAGAAAATGTATATATGGCAGGCGGGGGCATTACTTAGCCAACTACTCAGGACTATTAGTTCGCCCCCGCATGCCATACATTTTCTAACATTAATTATGTTTATGATCTTATCAAATTCTAGTTTATAAAGTACAAAGCTTGTTTTTTTCTTTTCAGTTACCAGAACTAGTTTGTTTTACGCAGTCGGGTTTTTAGTTTTTTAATTACGTAATTTATTAAAAATAACAATATAACAATTATTTATGTACATGATTGAAATGCCGTCTCGCGCATTGCTGGAACGAGCTAAGTCCATGCTTTTTTATCGTTTATATAATCTTCAATTGTACAATAAGCTTTTTTTATGAGCATACTTTTAACAGAGTTCTTAAACTTGTGTAAAGGCAAGTCTAAGATTGCTTGTGGAATTTTGTTATAGAACATTACGCCCATTCCCACAAACGACTTTCGGACCTTTACAAGTGCTTACGAATCGACAAATGAATCTACCACTGGTTCGGAATGGTGCTTACAATTCTACACATGTGAAGAAGGGCAGACAAAAGTAGCCCCATTTCCGACGGTGGCACCCGTTCACGAGCATGACGCATGATCCAGCCATTGCTTCGCTCAACCATATTAGAGGGAACGTAACAACCCGCACCACACGATGAAACGATGACGACGATGAACTCTGTGGTACCGAGGTATCTTACATCCCGGGGAAGGACATAGGCTACTTTTTATCCCGGATAATTAAAGAATTCTTAAGAGATTCTTAAACGTCCATCCATTTAAACGTCCAATCCTTTTACCAGTACTTTTCTTTTCTAGACAAGGGTTGCCTGGAAGAGATTGCTTTAGCAATAAGGCCACCTTTGCATGCTACCGTACTTACAATAATTGTATTCTTTCTTTGTGTTTTTTTATATTTTGGTATGCAATAAAGTGTTTCTATTCTAAGTGTTTCTAAATGTAAAGAAAATTGTTGAAAATGTCGTAAAAAGTCAAGCCGCCTGGGAGCTTTCATTGAAAACGCTGTCAAATCATAGGCGTCTACTCGTATAACAAAACAATGTATGGTGAAATGGGTCTACTACCCGTGCTAATCCGGGACGGGTCGCTAGTAAGTACCTAATATATAATAACTAAAATATAACTACTTAGTATAAATTAAAAATTGAAAAAACCCCTGACATTCGTCATTTTGTGGCGGCAGCCATCTTGGATTTGTATAGTGCTATTCTACTAGTCAAGCCCTTTCATTTGATACCCATATATTAAGGGAGTTGTGAAAAAATGTGTAATCCTCCATTTTGTAGCGGCGGCCATCTTGGATCGATTTTCATCAAACATAGCTAACAACACTCTCGACTAATTCACCTTTAACCCTAGGTCGGTCGCATGGGGTCTTTGAAAGCCCAGGGTTTGCAAAAACTGTCATATTTTTTTTAATAGTTATGATACGAACTTGTAATTTATAGTAGCTTCCTAAAATATACTTAAGTATAAAATAGAGCAGTTATCACTGATTTAGCGCACTGCGTTTGCGCATGATAAACGTTTGTTTTGCGCGCGGGCTTCAAAAGACCCCACGCGACCAAACGTGTAACATTTTTTGTTTGAAGGCAGACACTTACATTATGTTAAATTTAACAGAAAATAGAATATTTTAAATAAAAATTCTTTTCAAAAAACCGACTTCAAACGCCACTACAAAGTATAAAAATAATTTTTGTTTGTACACAATGACCTTCTAAAGGTTTTTGGTAATTGTAAAGGTAATTGTTTGAACACATATGTTGAAGTTGGGCGAGCGTTGCACGTCGGTTTCGTCGTTTTTTCTTATGCCCGCCCGACTTCAACATACGTGTTCAAACAATGACCTTTAGAAGGTCATTGTGTACAAACAAAAATTATTTTTATACTTTGTAGTGGCGTTTGAAGTCGGTTTTTTGAAAAGAATTTTTATTTTAAGCTTTTTAGTGTTTCACATCCATTCATAATCGACAGTTCCTTAATCTCCACGGCTTAGGAGTACAGTATCCTGCAGCCGTAGGATTTACTTCCTACCTACAATATGAATTATTCATAGTGGACTGCTCCCTAATCTCCATAGTTATGTGGGCAGTACCTTGCAGCATCAGAACTGAAGAGCTTAGACCTGGAGTTTAGTGATGTAGTCTATGCTTGATACACTTAATATGAATTCATAATGAATATTGCCACAATTCCCATAGTTTAGGTGGGCAGTACCTTGCAGCATCAGAACTGAAGAGCTGGGACCTGGAGTTTAATGATATAGTCTATGCTTGCTACCCTTAATATGAATTCATAATGAACATTGCCCAATATTCATAGTTTAGGTGGGCAGTACCCCTGCAGCATCAGGATTGAGGAGTTGAAGAAAAAAATTTTTATGGGACCATTTCGCGAACTTCCTCTGTCGATTAAAAAAAAAATTACGCAAATCGGTTCAGAAATCTCGGAGTAATCGGTGTACATACATACAAAAAAAAAAAAAAAACATACGCGCCGAATTGAGAACCTCCTCCTTTTTGGAAGTCGGTTAAAAACAGCAGATTGTCCGAAGGCTAGAAGTACAGTCCGAAGATGATGTAGATGTTACGATCGATGAAACATTGGTAAACATTTTGATTTTGGACCTGACGTACCTAATTGAAAAAAGTTCTCTTGAAACTGATTGTGAGGCATCCTGAGCTCCCCGAATAACTGGATTCAGACAATGATGATGAGGATAAGGTTCCACTCGCTCAACAAATAACATTTATTTATGTATTTAGCATCAACCACGTATTATGTCATTAGTCGGAAAACTACGCCATCGAAATACTGAAACGATATTTAGCTGGAAAAAAACTGCTCCTAATCCTTCAGTCAGAGACAATATTGGAATATAATTAGCCAAATAGGACCAAGATACGCGAAGACTATTTCAAAACACATGCATTTCATCTTTTTGATGATTATAAACACCCTCCCGAGAACACTCCGGTGTGGCAGCATATGAAGCGCTTTTTGGTCCTGATGTCCTGCAAAATCGATGTGAAAATCAGCCACAAATGTCCAGAAAGAGATGCACATATTGTCCACGATATATTTGATAGAAAATATTCGACAGGATGCTTTTCATGTCGCCAGAATATATACCCGAGGCATGCAGCATCAAATTGCGCAAGCTGTTCGAAATTGCAAAATGAGGTGTAAAAATTTACTAATGTTTATGAATTCATTCATGTTGTTTTTTGTGATTTCGTTAAAATAAGTCTTATTTTGATAGTTTGTGTTGATTTTAGAAAGAAAATATAATAAATGATTGGATTTATATTAATTTAAACTAAAGTTGCCGAAAATGAGTCAAAAATGTTTTTCTCTAGTGGGACTGAGACTGACGTAATCTTATAAAGATTTAAAAGATTATAATACTTTTATGTTAAAATTCATCTTAGTACCTTATTAATACATAAATAAAAAATCTGAATATACGAAGTAATTATATAAAAAAACTAGCTGACCCCCGCGACTTTGTTCGCGTGTTTATAGGTTTTATATAGGATCGGATGAGATCCCATAATTCTTTTATGTACCTAAACTAAATGTAACCTAAGTTACTCCTTATAACATCATCTATCTGCCATTGAAAGTTCAGTTAAAATCGATCCAGCCGTTTCGGAGATTAGCTGGAACAAATAGACAGACCAACAAACATAAATTTAAACGCACACCAGTTTAAAATAAGCCGTACGTTCAAAGATCCGGGTCCCAAGTTATTTGAACCCGATACGAAGGGTTGTAATGTCTGTCTTTTCTGAACTAAAAAACCTATGACCTTGAAATATTTACGGGACAATATAAAAAGTACTACCTTTCTAACAAAAAAAGAATGAGTGAAATCGAACAACGCGTTAATGAATTACAGCTAAATACCCGTTTTAACTTTCATCCCCTCTCCCAAGGGAACCGTGCTGAATTTCGGGATAAAAAGTATCCTATGTCCTACCTCGGAGTATAAACTCAAATCGTACCAAGTTTCATTCGAATCCATTCAGTAGTTTCGGCGTGATGCGCGGCCAAGATACAGACAGACAGACAGACAGACAGACAGACAGACAGACAAAAATGAAAAAAATTGCAGTTTTGGCTTCAGTATCGATTATAGAGTGCCCTCCGATAAAAAATTTCAAAATATCTTCAATGTACAGAATTGGATCTGTTACAGTTTTATTATATTACTAGCCGACCCCCGCGACTTCGTTCGCCTGGATATAGGTTTTTATATAGAATCAGATCGGACCCCATAATTCTTTTTTGTACCTAAACTAAATGTATCCTAAGTTACTCCTTAACATCACCTATCTGCCATTGAAAGTTCCATCAAAATCGATCCAGCCGTTTCGGAGATTAGCTGGAACAAATAGACAGGCCGACAAACATAAATTTAAACGCACGCCAGTTTAAAATAAGCCGTACGTACAAACATCCGCGTCCCAAGTTATTGGAACCCACTAAATGCCTGTCATTTCTGAACTAAAAAACCTATGACCTTGAAATATTTATGGGGCAATATATAAAGTACTACCTTTCTAACAAAAAAAGAATGAGTGAAATCGAACAACGCGTTAATGAATTACAGCTAAATACACGTTTTAACTTTCATCCCTTCTCCCAAGGGAACCATGTTGAGTTTCGGGATAAAAAGTATCCTATAACCTACCTCGGAGTATAAACTCAAATCGTACCAAGTTTCATTCGAATCCATTCAGTAGTTTCAGCGTGATGCGCGGCCAAGATACAGACAGACAGACAGACAGACAGACAGACAGACAGACAGACAGACAGACAGACAAAAATGAAATAAATTGCAGTTTTGGCTTCAGTATCGATTATAGAGTGCCCTCCAATAAAAATTTTCAAAATATCTTCAATGTACAGAATTGGATCTGTTACAGTTTTATTATATTATAGATAGATAGATATAAAATAAAACGGGGCTTTCAAAGACCCCATGCGACCGACGAAGTTACAAAAACTAGCGCGACCGACCTAGGGTTAAAAAAAAACCGCATTCAAATCGGTCCACCCGTTTGAGCGCTACGGGGAACAGACAGACACACACACACAGACACGTCAAACTTATAACACCCCGTCTTACACAACTTAAAAACAATGTATAGTGGGCTAAGTCTACTACCCGTGTGAAACCGGACGTGGACGGGTCGCTAGTACCTAATATATAATAACGTCACTAAGTATTTTCCCATTTAATAAGTTAATAAACGATTGTAAGTGAACAAGAATTTATATTCTAACACGTCATTGAAATGTACCTATATAAATTCCTGCAAAGCGCTCTTTTGCTTGTTTTTTTTTTTGCCGCAGGACCTGCTTGCGTACCAGTATATTTATATGGCATTAATTTGATAGCGCTTTACAGGGTGTTGCGAAGAAATACTACCCCCCCGACCGCCGCCGTTGAGAAATGGGGTGCGGAGATACCTACGGTAAGTGTAGCTAGCAATAAGTCTATGTTCTACGCTTGTATATCTATATGTATATACGAATTTTTTTATTTATTTAGATTACGAATGAATTTTTAAGTTTGCAATGACATTTAAATTTAATTTAATTTTTTTACGTGATAACGTCTTATAAATCGATGAACGCCAGCCGCATGCACGAAAAAGCATGACTCATCCGTCTCGTACCGCATACGAGCGCGGAACTAAGCGTTTGGCTTGTGACGCATATACACACATCAACACTGTCTAGGGATATTCTGATTTTCTCAATTTATTCAAAATTGGTTATAACTAACATACAATATGTATATATTTTTGTAAAGCCTATTTATCAGACTATCTTTTAGAATAAAACAGAATTAGTTTTTTTGTGTAAATAATTTTTTATTGAAATAAAGACAAAAAGTGAAATGATGGTAAACTTAAGGATGAATGTCTTTTTAAGAAAAAATATAATTTTAGCAAAATTATCAGGTTTTTTGCAGTTACGTGAAAAATTATTTAAAATTAGTAGTCAGTAAACCACCCATGGACGTTAACCACGGTCCTACAACGGCTTTTCATGCTTTGAATCAAGTTATCAAAGTCTTGCTGTGGGATATTGTCCCAGGTCCTGCTAAGATGCAAAAAAAGTTGCTTTGCAGTCGCAATGTTCGGAGAAAAACTCCTCAAAGCCCTTCTTTGGAGCATGTCCCATGCGTGCTCTATGGGGTTTAGGTCTGGTGATTCAGCGGGCCAGTCTAAGATCGACACATCGTGCTCTTGTAGCCAGCTGGTCACCACTCGCGCAGTGTGCGAACGGGCTTTGTCGTGCATGAGCGTGAAAACTTGGTCCATTTGCAGTCGATGGGGATAGATTATTGGTGCTAGCACCTGATTACGGTATTTTTCAGAAGTCATGGTGTTTCTGATCCAAACGAGATCTGTTCTTCCATCGATACGAATTCCCGCCCAAACCATAATTGTTTGGGGTGCTTGCCAGGTAACCTCCAAGTGTGCCTGGGTGCTGCTGGTCCTCTTGGATACGTCCGAGGGGAAGAGCAGTATTCGGGCCGGTGCACCCCGGTAACATGGTTAATAATTTCGGGGATATTGTTAGCCATGGCCAATGACCTGGCGGAGGGAGGTTTCTCCGCGTGTCCCTCTGATTAGCAGAGGGCACTGCGGATGAAACTGGGGGTGAGACACCCCGGGGCGGGGGGCAGCGATGCCCATCGCGGGAGGAAGAAAACCTCGTTAAAAAATTACGGGAGGGCGCGAGCCTCTGGAGGGACAGCCCAGAGGCGAGCGGGAGCCCCAGCTGGGGCGGCTGCCGGACACCTGGGATGCATACTTTGGGTTCCCCAGGCGTCCAGCACACAGCATGAGGGTCATGCCGTGGTGGTTTTAGTGGGTATACCGTTGGAGTCCCACATAACCTTCGTTCTGCCGCATTCGGCCGCAGAACGGGGGTACCTATAAAAGGTTTCCACCACGTCAAAAAAAAAAAAAAAACCATAATTGTTTTGCCGTGGTATGGCTGGACTTCCTGACGGTGTCGCAGACGGTTGTCACGACCAGGAGCTCGCCATACACGTACTCTTCGTAAATCAGGATGAAATCCGAATCGGGACTCATCGGTAAACAGCACTACAGACCACTAGTTATCTTCCTAGAGCAAATGTTCGCGAGCCCACTGTAATCTTCGTCCACGATTTCCTCTGCGTAGTGCTGGAGTACGAAGCGGCCTGCGAGCATGAAGGTTAGCCTCGTGCAGTCTTCTCCTCACAGTTTCGTCACTGACAAGCAAATGGTGGTCTGACTGGAGCCTTTAAACCAACTGCATGGCTGTAGCATTTGGTTATCTTCTCGCGGTCATTTGCGAAAATCGGTCCTGTCTTCGGGCGGTTATGCGCTTCTCGCCTGGGTGCCGTTCAGCCACTTCACCAGTGGTGCAATAACGTGACCACAACCTTGATATCACGTTTTTTCTTGTTTCAATCGCCTCGGCAATACTTCGTTGAGGAGCCCCAGTTTGGAGCGTACCTACTGCCCTTAACATTTCGTCTCTTGTTAAATGGCGCCTCTGCATGATGCATACAGTTGCATAAATTAGATATTAACCAATAATTTTCATTGAAACTTTCATTTGATACAAAAATATACCAAAAACTGGGTTAGGTCAATTGAAACTTTCGAACTTCGCTACAATTATGCCGCACAAATCATTTGTTTTCAATTTATTTTTTCAAATTCAAATTTAGAATCATTTAATATGGTCTACAAAATAAGCTTTCATTAAAATAATTTAAAACCGATTAATATTTATCGAGTTTCAGAACTTTATACAAAATATTAGTAGACATTGTTGATGTGCATATCTCTCTTTGTTTTCTTATGATTTTATCATGTGAAATTATCGTCCGCAAACCAACTTTACAGACAACCAATTTTTTAATATTAAATGTATGAATATTGTAACATGCTGAACGAGTTGACCATAGACGACATGCAAATGGATATAGCGTAAAATGACGTTTATATTTACTTGTGCGAATTTGAATTCGCCTTGGAGTAAAGATAGTAGGTACTATATTAATTCCATGGTATTCGCAGAACAAATATGACGCATGTTCATCTTAAGTATGCAGTGTAAGTTTAATCAAAATTGGTTCTGTAGTTTTCAAAATATTGGACACTTTCCCTCTTCAGTTAAGTATTCTTTATTTCGGTACATTGAAGTCGGTTTAATTTTCTTAAATTACGTAAAGCTTGTGTATGGAAAATTAGTTTATAATATATTATGTATTTATTAATTAATCATTTACTTACTTCGTCAAAGCATTTCTCAGTTCTCACCCCTAACAGTAAAATATTCACAAGTGAAACACGAAACGTCCTGTATATCAAGAAAGTTCGTGCAACCTTGCACGAATACCCCAAGGCGTTCAGTGCCGCGTCAAACACCGAAGCCACAACACGAGCAGACCCACAGTAACTAACTAGTCCATACCCCCACCGTGACTCAAACTAAACCTGAACTAAACTAAAAACAAACTTAAAAAACTCCTGTCTCTGGTTAATGCAAATCAATTAAAAAAGTTAAATTAAAATTTAGAACACGCTATAGCACGCTTTTTTATTTTATTTTTATTTTAGGTCCTTTACATGAGATGAAACAAACTAAGTATTTTTTTTAAATTTTAAGTGAGTTCTTTAGTGTGTGTGTGTTTTTGTGATGAGTTTGTTTTGTCTCTGATCGTAAGTATTTTCTATTTTTAAAATTGAAAGTTTTTAGGATTACATACCTATAATTTATCTTATACAGGGTGACTGGTAACAGGATACATTCCTTGCAGGGGCTTAAAGTAGAGCTCATTTGCAGCAATTTTTTTCATATAATGTCCTATCCGAAACTTAGTCGTTTCCGAGTTATTGAAGATTTAAGGTTTTTAGCAAAAAATTCCAGTTTTAAAGTTAAAATTAGTTGCTGAAGAAAATCATACCCGGTTTTGTTGGTTTTTTTGTAGTTTTCTGATAGAAAAACGTTCAGAAACTCAATCAAAATCAAAATAAGCTAGAAAATACCGTTAACTTTTCAGTTAAGGCCTAAAAACCACGTATTATTTTTAAGGAAAAAATCGAATTTGATGAAAAGCAATAGTATTTCTAAAAAAAAATGTATGGAACGTTACGTACAAATTACTGAAATAACTTCCTTGATTCATTAGCTATCCAAAAAGGTACAGATGTCTACAACTTTTTCCAAAATCTTGATTTTATTAATAAAATTCTAAGGACTGACGAGTCTCAATTTGACCGGGATGGAATCACAAAGTATCATAATTTACATTATTGGGCGGCAAAAGGAGAAAACCTAAAGAAGAAAAAGAAAGGGCACATCAACGGAGGTATTATGTAAAAGTATGGATAGGATTAATCAATTAGACATCTAATTGGCCCGCATTTTTTCTTCAGAATTTAAAAAATACGAATTAGGTGAAAAGAATATTATTTATAAAAAAAAATGTATGGAACGTTACGTAAAAATTACTGAATTACCTTCTTTGATTCATTATCTATCCAAAGAGGTAAAGATGTCTACAAAAAACTGCAATAACGATAGGTGAACCTATTCCTTGTCCAGATTTAACGCCTTGAAATTTTTATCTTTGGGGCCACATGAATGATTTGATGTACGCTTACCCCATGATCACAGATGAGCTTCGCGAGGACTCTTCGTGCAGCTCATGAAATGCGTAAGAATTAGCCAACAAGAGTAACTAAAACGGAAATACGAAAAAGGCTTTGGGCTTGTATCAGACAAAGAGGTTCACATTTAGAGCAAGTTTAAAATTAGATTTAGATTAAGATTAAGACTAACACTAAGCTTTAGAATAAAATAAAGATTAAAATTTAGATTAAAATCATAACTAGTTTTTCTTTTGCGAACCTAAAATATGTAATTACTAATAATTATTAGTTAGTTTATTCTTATTCCTAAAATTAATCAATTAGTCATTAAACTACTACAAGTTTCAAATTGAATTAAAAATCGTTCTTGCAGTTTTTTGTAAAGATCTTTACCTCGTTGGATAGCTAATGAATCAAAGAAGTTAATTCAGTAATTTTTACGTAACATTCCATACATTTTTTTTTTAGAAATAATATTCTTTTCACCTAATTCGTATTTTTTAAATTCTGAGGGAAAAATGCGGGCCAATTAGATGTCTAATTGATTAATCCTATCCATACTTTTACAGAATACCTCCGTTGATGTGCCCTTTCTTTTTCTTTTTTAGGTTTTCTCCTTTTGCCGCCCAATAATGTAAATTATGATACTTTGTGATTCCATCCCAGTCAAATTGAAACTCGTCAGTCCTCAGAATTTTGTTAATAAAATCGAGGTTTTGAAAAAAGTCGTAGACATCTGTACCTTTTTGGATAGCTAATGAATCAAGGAAGTTATTTCAGTAATGTGTACGTAACGTTCCATACATTTTTTTTTAGAAATACTATTGCTTTTCATCAAATTCGATTTTTTTCTTAAAAATAATACGTGGTTTTTAGGCTTTAACTGAAAAGTTAACGGTATTTTCTAGCTTATTTTGATTTTGATTGAGTTTCTGAACGTTTTTCTATCAGAAAACTACAAAAAAACCAACAAAACCGGGTATGATTTTCTTCAGCAACTAATTTTAACTTTAAAACTGGAATTTTTTGCTAAAAACCTTAAATCTTCAATAACTCGGAAACGACTAAGTTTCGGATAGGACATTATATGAAAAAAATTGCTGCAAATGAGCTCTACTTTAAGCCCCTGCAAGGAATGTATCCTGTTACCAGTCATCCTGTATGCATCGGGTTAAATTGGGTTAAATCTGTCACTTTCATAAAGCAACTTAAGTTTGACATTGTCACTTTTTTAACTTAAAAAGTTCTCAGAAAAAAAGTGAAATATTTTTTTGGAGATTGAAATATTCTACGTTTTGAGTAGGTAGGTACTAAAACCGATTGAAAATTGAGAAAAATACTGTTTCACCATAATTTTACGTAAGTATGAAAATTAACTTTTACAGTGAAATTTACACTTTCTAGTAAATATTTTTTCTAATAATTAAGTATATAATATGTATTACTTAATACATTTATTATGTACTTGTAACTCAAGAAGCTTTCAATTATTATTAAAAAGTTAAAATAACTATACATTTTTTGAAGTGCGGTACACACCGCAAAGACATTAAAATATTCTTATCAATAGTTTAATGTCTTTGAGGTAAGTACTAGAATTTTTTTTTGCCGCTTACACGCACTACTTAGTATTTCAAGGATTCATGTCTTACCAATCAATATTTAGGAGAAGAAATGAAGGTTAACTGTGTTTTTCTTCTAAAATTTAAAGAAGACTACACACCAAAGCCGCCGGTTCTACATCGTTGCAAAGCCGGCGGGCCAGACGCCTTTTTTCGGCCGGTTTAGAGAGAGCGCTCACGGAGCGGTTCGCACCCGCGCCCGCCGCGGTTGCGGGCCCGCAATACTCGAAATTCATACAAATGTCGAGTGCAAAACTCACGACGCGATTTACTCCCGCAGAGTTGGCGGTTGCTCGCGGCTCCCGCAGAACCGGCGGGCAGCGGGCGCCCGCGAGCTTTGCGGGCGTCGCCCGCAAGCTCTGCGGTTTGTCGGCGGGCGCGATCGCATTTTTCTTATAGGAGGAGCTGGCGAACAAAACGGTATAGTTGCATCAAACTAAAGAGTAAGAGTCTTTATTTGCAAAAATGTGGTACAAATATTATGGATCTTAAAGCTTATTGTCTTCCAACACATTAAACTAATAAATTAGTGTGCAAATTGAATTATTGATTTTAAGACTAAACAAAATGACGTAAGTAGCATACATGTCACCGTTCTAAAGATATAAATATAAAATTAATTGCAATAATTAGAATTTATGTCATATATTCTTTTAAATTGTAAAAACATTTCTCCATGAGCCAGTTCTTTAGTTTTACTTTAAAAGTTTGGAGAGGCATGGCCTGTATTGATTCAGGTAACCTATTAAATATTAATTATTAAATATTAATATTAAACTGAATGACATACTCACAGTGAGCTTTTGGCGTGGATTTTTATTTACCCATATGTAGTTTGTGACTTTATTGAACATAATAATATGTTAAATTCAGTTTGCTATCTCATATAAGTTAGCGGAAGCAATCATTAATTAATATTCCAAGCAATAACTTGTTTGTGTAAACACATAACTCCAGAAGCAGACTATCAATTAATATTAAAACTAAATCAAACTATTATTAAAATATCTGCGTTTATCACCCGCACATAACTCAATTTATATCAACTCAGAGATTAGTTTAACTGAGATCTATTTTCAAATATATTTTATACTGATTAATTAATTAAACTCAGCCAAGTCCAAAATGGCAGCATTTATTCGATGAGGGTGTGATTGCTATCGCAGCCCTCAATCAAATATCACGACCTAGACGCTGAAGCATCTAATAGTCGGTTGAGTCTTTGGAGGAGACTCAATTCATGGCTTCGAAGTACCCGTATTTATACCAATAATTCAAGATGGCGGTTCGGCGCCACTGAATGAATCAAATGTCAGTTAATTCTAACCTATTTCAATTATGAAATTAATAATTCGTAAACCATTTCTAAAAATTCTAATTAATTTTCAACAATAATTTATCATTTGTAAGTCAGTCTGACATTTGTAAGTTAGTTTAGGCCAATTTCAACATAAATTGTTTAAAAACTTTATTAGTGAATAAAGTTTTTAAATGATAAACTTTTTAATTAAAAAAAATTCTTAGTAAAAAAAAACAAATTTTTCTTCTGAAAAAGAAATAATCATTTTGATTGACATCTTAAAAAGTATGGAAATTAATCCATTTTGAACGAAAACGTGCTCGATTATTCAAATCTTTCGAAACTTTATTGTAATTATGCCGTTATGATCGAAACCACGACCTATGGATGCAATTTTGATACAGTTGCGGGCCGTTTTAAGTAAAATTAAGTTGATATTCTTATTCAGCAAGCCAAAGACCATCGGATTAAAAAATATAACATTTTGTTCGCCAGCTCTTCATATATAAATATAACCGCCGGTCTTGCGGACGTCGCCCGCCAACTCGGCGGGCGACGCCCGCAGCCGCGGCGGCTGCGGTCCCGCAAAAACAAGCGGGCTCGTGAGCGCGCTCTCTCTAACCTCTCTCCCGCAGCCGCGGCGGGCGCGATTCCAAACCGCTCCGTGAGCGCTCTCCGTAACAGAGAGCCGACGCGTTCCTTGCTACGCGCTACGCCACGCTACGCCGCGCTACGCTAGAAAGCTATGCTGGCTACGGCTCAGGCTAATAATATCTCTGCTCTACATAGGACTTTGGTTAGTTTTAAAACGGGATATAAATGTATAGTTACTTCTATTATTATTTAGATAGAGAAAAGGCACATATACAGTTTTATGTTTTCGAGATAAATTCATTTAAACAAAAATACTTTTAACAAAAAAATTATATGTGCCATATAAGCCTTTTTAATCTAACAAGACATTTTAAGAACATTTTAAGACAAGAAAATTCTAATAAAATAAAAGTGCAATAATACGTATGCACTTGTGACCTTTAAATTCACACACAAATTAGGTATTAGATATGTCTTTTGACCATAGCTTAAATGAAAAAGACTATCATTTGCAGCTGTAGTTGTATTAAAAGTGCTTACCTACAGAACAACACAGATACTTAGAGATACATTTATGGAAAAATCATTAGATAGGCCTTTTCTCCCGATTCCGAATATGTCACTATAGTCTGATTTTTAATTCATTTGTTGTCATTTAAAAATAGAATGAGTTATTTATATGAAAAACAGGGTTACCACCTGAAGTTCGATTTTACTCCAAACTAAAGTACCTGAAGTAACAATTTATGTTGGTCGCTAACAATGGGCCTCATAAGAAGGCTCAGGGTCACTCAGCGGGCGATGGAGAGAGCTATGCTCGGCGTATCCCTGCGGGATCAAATCAGAAATGAGGAGATCCGCAGGAGAACCAGAGTCACCGACATAGCTCATCGAGTCGCGAAGCTGAAGTGGCAATGGGCGGGGCACATTGCTGGAAGAACCGATGGACGTTGGGGTCCCAAGGTGCTTGAATGGCGACCTCGCACCAGTAAACGAAGCGTTGGTAGACCCCCGACCCGATGGACAGACGATCTCAAGCGTGTCGCTGGTAGCCGCTGGAATCAGGCGGCACAAGATCGTGTTCTGTGGCGATCCTTGCAAGAGACCTATGTCCAGCAGTGGACGTCTATTGGTTGAGACGACGACGCTGACGAGGACATAAATCTGTCTCGTTTTAACTCTTCCTTGAGTCTGAGTAGAGTTAGAGTTTAAGCTATATAGATCTAAGCTTCGAGTTTCGGTCTGTATAGGTAGTCTTCTTAAAATTTGGATAAATTCTAACTACTTAACCTTTGCTTTGTCTCAAAAAAAAAAGAAAACTGTACTTTTCATAACCTTTATAAAAGTGTTACTTATAATATAAAAGAACGCATCCTAAGTACCAATCAAATTCCAAAAAAAACTATCACGGGTGCTTTTTTCATGTACTACATTATTCACAAAATACGCTTTTTTCGCACAAAAATCATTTTGTTAGATAAATCGAATTTCACGTATAAAATTATGGACACTATAATACTTAATATTGTATTTTGAAATCCATACTTTCTTATTAATAATTTATTGTAGTAGAAAATTAATGTATTACATTCAGATTGCTAGTAATTATTATTTACTTTTACATATTAATAACATCCGTGTTTCAGTAATTTATAAACTGACTTCAAAAAGAAAGAAGTTTTTTCGTTTTTGTTTGTGAAGGTCTTGCGTATTTATTTTTTCTCCAAATATTTGTCATATTTTGCTTTAAAAATTATGTTGCAATGGTGATCTATATATTATGTACGTTTTAGGGTTCCGTACCTCAAAAGGTAAAAAAGGAACCCTTATAAGGTCTTTGTCTCTTGTCCGTCTGTCCGCCCGTGTGTCACCACTGATTTTCGCAGGAACGGGCGAACCTAGCAAGTTGATAGAGATATGGGCTTTAGATTTTCGCGAAAACTTGTAAGTACCACAATTTACCTTAAGTAATTTTCTTTTTTATTTTTTGGAATTTTCCCTTTATTTGTGCTGTAAGAACTTGCTTTTAACCAAAATTGATAATTCTAGGTCAACCGGAAGTACCCTATAGGTTTTGGGCTGAAAACCTATACGGTAGGTCCCGTTGACGTAGAATTACGAAATTTGGCAAAAAGCCAGATCTTATATCACAAATAAAGTAAAAATTCCAAAAAACAAAAAATATGGAAATTAAAGGGTGGCCCCATACATACATAGTTAACGCCAGTTAAGATAGACCTCTGAGTTGTATATATATACCATACTCTTATTTAAGACAACTAAGGAAACACAGATTGTACTTAAACTTCTGGAGTACGGAACCCTCGGTGCGTGAGTCTGACTCGCACTTGGCCGGTTTTAAATAAAAAAATAATACTCTACATACACAAAAGCAACCTGAATGTAAAACATTAATGTAGTTATTATAGGTTCTTAAGTAGGTAATGAAACACTATTGCCTACATGGTTTTTACATATTCCTAATTATTGAATTAAAATAAGTTCTCTATAAGACACTTACCTACTTGTAAAAAGCTCGACTTAAAAATAGGAACTAATAATAATACTTATACATATAAAGAAGATAGGAACTAATAAAGTTGAAAGCAAATAAATCCAAACAGAATCCGTTTTACAAAACATATTAGGATAGTTCGTGTTTATTTAACAACAATGCGTAAATTTTTATGTACGTAAGTATCCTAAATAGTGAACTTATTGTAGGTAAGTCACTTATTAACAAAGGCAATAGTTTAAAAAATAATACAACATATTTCTTCCACAATATAAGAACGTCTTTCTTCCATAAATACTTAAATATTAATAAGTTAGTAGAAGAGGCTTTCTAGAAACCTTTCCAATAGTAAAAAATAAAATAAAAATAAAGATTTCTTTACAAACTTTTGAATTTAGAATAAAAAATCTTTTGAATTTAGAATATAGAACGCAGATCTAGCACACTTTAAAAAAAGTAGGTTTTTATTATGTGCAAACGTGTATGCCTAGAAGATCGTTATCTACCTACATTGTGGAAGAAATTTCATAATAAAATGCACATTATAAAAAACCTACTCACTAAAGTTTATTTATAAAGTACGTACGTCTATGTTTAATAACTACATTGGATTGCGCAATCAATTATTATTTAATGTTATGAACCAAAAAATCTATACAAAAGTAAATTTTTTATGTTATAATATACCGAATTACCCAAAAATCTTAGTAGTTAAATAAGTTTTTTAATGATTTTGTAGATTGCGCAATCCACTTGTCGATTAAAAAAATCGAATCGCCGTTCCAAATTAAAAAAAAACCATAGACAAAGAGATCAAGACACACGGCCGTGTGTCAAGCCAAGTTCCAATAAGAAAAAAATCTTAATAGAACTTTCACGAGCGAGTGGAATAGAAAATAAACAAGATGTGGTTCCTATTTATCCCGTTTATTATTATCGGAATTCCTAATTCGGAGGCTTTGAGTACCTTTGGCGTATCGAACACCCGCCCTCCCGTGGTGGTCACCACAACTACAGCGGCGCCTGGTAATTCCTTTTTATAATGGGACATATTATTTTAGTGCATGCGTGTAGTAAAATTAGCAAATTGTAATAAAAAAGTAGCAAATCGAAAATTAACATTATGTAAATAATATACCTACCCACTAGTAGTTGAAATTCAGAAAGTATTTTTCAAAAATTATCTTTAGTTACAAGTCATCAATGGTGCGTAGATCCGTAGCCTATAAATATTTTTTGTCACTATTATTTTATCTGATAGGAGGATTCGGCCGTAGCTAGTTACTACTCTACAGGCAAAGCGATTTAGCGTCACTGTACGATGGCGTGTAGAAATTCATTAGGGATGTAACTTAACATTTATACCCTTTACAGCGCTTCCTAGGTAAAATCGCAGTCAAGGGCTAAGTTAGTCGTCTAAAACTAGTATAATCCTATTAGATTTAGATTATTATTATTTTCGAAATTGTAAATTTAAGATTTTAAAATTAATACAATTCACAATTAACCTTATTATAATGGCGGGCAATTCTAGCGTATTTAACATCACGATTTGTATGTAGCGTTATACTGATGCTTTTCAATATTAAAGAAAAATAATGAAAAAGACAGAAAGTATATGAAAGAAAAGGAAAGTCGATTTGGTTCCTCCACACAAATGAACTCATTAAAAACATTGTGTTAACACACTTATGACACGTTATACCACCCTACGTGGGCACGTATTTAATACGCCACGTGAAGTGAGGTGGCTACGTCATGCCACGCGGATTGACATTTGACAGAATCCACAGAATTTAAAATAGATTTAGAAGTGGTAAAGAAGCGTGGACTGGTAGCCGCTCTGATGACTTGAAATACTTAATGCGCACTCATGTATTAGTGTAACAAAAAAAAAAATTAAAAACCTATTACAAAAAATAAAAACAAACCCAAGTACATAATATCAAAAAGTATGAAATAATTTCTTATATACTATACTAGCAAACCCGGCGAACTCCGTTTCGCCACCAGATGGCTTCGTTTTATGTAACAATGTATCAGAGATGGCGCTGTATGTGAAAAAAGATTTTCCCGCTTTTCTGTTGAAATTTTTCCTGAATTTTCTTTGCTATAAACCTTACGGAGCCCGAGACCTTTCCAACGAATGCAAAACCGTGGAAATCGGTTCGTGTGCTCTGGAGTTATAGCGTCAGGAAGGAAAACCCGACTTTTTTTTATTTTTATATAATAGATATTGTACACAAATTCAAAGCATCAAAGAAAATATGACAATTTAGAATATTCGAGACTTCAAAGTTTGATTTTATTCCTTCGTGCAGGAGCTCTAGAGACTAAACACGTAACTCGATTTTAATGAGTCTTATACCTACATCAATAGATATAATTTAGCAAATAGCACTATTAAGATAATTCTCTAGAGCGCCACAAAGGACCAAAGAAATATTTACGGACCTAACCGCCAGTTTGGTCCCTTAGGCAGATTAAATAGACGTACATATATCTAATGCATTTTATTAACTTTATATTGAAGTTTAATTTTCATTGTTTTGTATACCAGAAACACACTACCAAAACATGACGCGCGTATTTTCGGGTGTTTCTGATTCATAAAAAATACTGATTTACCTAATCACAGAATTACAAATTACGATACAGAAAAATATCGTCGAATTGTTTTTATAATAACACGCACTGATGTTCCACTAGTCACCTGCTTGGTGACGAGCTTACGCTCTTTCACCACTTCTATACCTATTCTGAGTTCTGTGGATTTAACTGAACGTGCGTGGCTTGACGTAGGGATGTAACGTGTTACAAATGTGCTTCTGCCTTAACACATCCAAACCTCATTACATTATACATTTCGAATGTCAATGTTAACGTTACAAATGGAAACATTCATGGAGTATTTATAACAAAGGCGCATACAAAATGGCGCATTGACCGCCATCACGCACAACACAGCATAAAAATACGAACAAAAGCTTTTACCGACGCCATTACCATATTAAAATTGCAAATCATGCGAAAATGATTACTCCATTACAACGAGAAACAAGTACGTATTTATATACTTAGAATCGAACAAAAAAAAACTGAGTAATCCCTTTTCAAATAAACGTTGCCAAAACCAAAAAATATCTCCATAGACAAGCGAAGTTATTTTTATATTAAACAAAAGAAATTACGCTTTAATCTGTTTCATCATTTATTCAGAAACATTGAAAAATATTCATAGACAAGATAAAAAAGAATTAACAGCACACACAAAAAAACAAACATAAAAAAACATTTTCGACAACTTTTTAGCAGGTAAATACACAAAAAAAACTCAATAACGCAAACGTTATACCAGGCCGTTAATACAAAATAGTTTGAAAGAGAGTAAAAAAGGCAACATGTGGCGCCCAAAGATTTTTCTGGTGGCTACGATGATTTTCATGTTTTACGCGACGACAAAAGTAGACGCGTTTGGAATTTCTTCGTTCGGCAAAGCTAACACTGAACCGCCCCGGCCCCCCACCACTACGCAGTCGCCCGGTAAGATTTCACGATAATATGGATGTAAGGGCTGAAACACACACGATACTTTTAGCATCGCCGATCAGTGATTCTGTTGCTGCATAGATCCTTCATCGAAGAGATGACGTTTAACTCAGTTAAACGACATCTCTCCGATGTGAGAGTAGTGAGAGTGTCGGTCGATCAAACATTCCGAGAAGCAATCAAATTGCCGATCGCAGATGCTAAAATAGCTACTGTGTGTTCCGTGGCCCTTATATAAATCATGACGCTTCAGAAATAACTGAAACACGCAACAGAACACGAGCCACGCATTCTACATACATCATGTACAATCATATAATATAAACATGACGTTGTAACGACTATTATGTATTTAAGGGGATTTTGGAACGCTATTTTGGCTTATTGTTAACGTCATAATGTAGTAAGTCGTTAAAAACTCTGAGGCTTTATGGTCTATTGACTTTTGCCTTTAGCTAAAAAAGATGATTACTTACCCCAAAAAATAATTATTTTAGTTTTGGAAAAGGTAAGAATTTAGTATTATTATTTTAGGCATTTATTGCGTCATAATAGTCATACAAAGATTGAGATGTAAGTATTTCAGTAGTTTCTCATATATAAATCATAGAATCATGTGCTTTCTATGTGCTTTTTAGGTTTAGAAAAAATCGTTTCATAAACTGATGCAGCCATTTTTATGACAAAAGGTGCAACTATAGATCCATTAACACTACGGTATATAGACGACATTTTACTGAAAAAAAAATATTTAAATTAAACAAATAATACATTTTTGGCAAAAATATAAAAAATCACCACATCTTGATTCGCGACATATAATTATTTATCAATTTTTTTTATTTTGGAAAGGTGAGTCGACAATATTATACTGTTCAACAAATTTTAATATTTACTACTTATCTCTTTATTTACATTCGAATTAAAAATAATTTTACAAAAAAAAAAACTTGGCACCTCACTTTTTATATGAAAATAACAATAGTTAGTACGGTCTAGATTTATATTCGAAAAATCACACTTTATAAAAATACAATTTTCTCAGCAATTTTAAGCGAGACACCTTTTATTGCAACTTTTGCAACCACAAATAACAAAACATTGTCTATAGCCAGTTGGCTATAGAGCCTCAAATATCGAGTGAGCTGTCAAAATAAAAAAAGAGCGTGAACAGGCGCGTACATATAGAGTTCTACTATGCATGTCTTTTGGCGCGTCGAGATGTGGTGCAGGCGGCAAGCGGCGGCGGCCATCTTGCCTCTATTAATCGCCGGTTGGCTGACAGGCGAGTCCTCAGAAGCTTTGACCACGTTCGGAAAGAGTAACACAGATGCGCCGAAAATTGTTCAACCTACAGCCCCTCCCGGTAAGACCATAGACAATTTTTTTTTACTTATTGTCAAGGGTGTTTTACATTCAACCAAACACTAAAACACTTTCATTAAAATTTATCCACTGTAATGCACTGATCATATTGTAAGTAATTTAGAATTAATTGTATTAACAAGCTGTTTATTTAAATTATACATAATGTAAATTGACTATAAATACCAATTTTTTAAAATTAAGTTAAAGCAAGCTCTACTATTAATACTTTCTATTGAGCGATCAAGTAAGAAAATTTTTTGATACCTAAAAGGACCGAAACCACTGTCCTCTATAAATAGGTACATACAAGTACGCTGTGACCATACAAAATAAAATAATTCCTGTTCTGATTCAAAGTGAAAGTACCGGAAACTCAATTTGACATTTCTTATTACTATTATTATAATTCACATTAGTTCCTAGTACCTTCACTCCCACTTTTCTTAGCGATCAGCGCTAAAATGGCGATAGTCAAATTCCTTCAGTCCAGCGTATTTGTCTAATACTATTTTAGAGATCAGTGGAATCACTCGAATAATAAAAAGTCTAAAATGTAACACAACATCTTCAGACTTAAAAAATTGTTGATCTTTTAAAAAAATGTTTTGCTTTACTAATATTACTTATGTTTAATTTTTCAATTTTTGAGATGTTTTAAGGTGAGTACGTAATGATTATTTTTTTAGTGTAATTTTTTTTCTATTAAGTACTTATAAGAGGGTTACCTTAATTTTTTTCTATACTTTAAAGAGTAAAAAAAAATTGGTTGTCTGTAAAGTCGGTTTACGGACGATAATTTTACGTGATAACGTCTTATGAAAACAAAGAGAAATAGATGCGTCACAAGCCGAACGCTTAAGCCGATCGTGCCTTCTCTATAGCTTGTTCCGTGCTCTCGCTTGCACGCGGTACGTGACAATGAGTCATGCTTTTTCATGCGTGTAGCCGGCGTTCATCGATTTGTAAGATGTTATCGCATCAAAAATGAAACGGGCATATCTTGGTAAATTTTATTTACAAACATAAACACACAAAAATAATAATAATTGTATCCCATAATATGCGAAACCACAGTAACAAACATTTATTATAATGCAAGGACCATCGTACAATCTTGCGCCACTTGTGTCCAGCGGCCGATTATTTTATTAACAAGTATCTATATGTATATAAAAAAATTAAAAAACCCCCGACATTTGCCATTGTGTGGCGGCCATCTTGGATTTGCGTAGTGCTATTCTACTAGTCAAGCCCTTACATTTGACACCCATATTGAGGGACTTGTGGAAAAATATGTAATCTGCAATTTTGTGGCGGCGGCCATCTAGGACCGATTTTCATCACACAAAGCTAAGAACACTCCCGACTAATTCACCTTTCATACCAAAAAAACCGCACTCAAATCGGTTCACCCATTTGAGCGCTATGGTGGAACAGACACACACACACACACACACACACAGACACGTCAAACTTATAACACCCCGTCGTTTTGGCGTCGGGGGTTAACTACCTAATAGGATTAGTCTATAAATACGAAGACAAATTGATGAATAACTTCTTAATGACCTCCAAGAATTCTTGTTTCCAAAAATATATTCAATTTGGAGCAACACGCGATGATCGCGGGGGGTTAAATTAATAATGAGTCGATGTGGATGTATCGACCGACCAAGAGGGGGGGGATATTCTCTAACTTACTCATCATCATCATGATCAACCCATTACATGATCAACCCGGCTCACTACAGAGCACGGGTCTCCTCTCAGAGTGAGAAGGGTTTGGCCATAGTCTACCACGCTGGCCAAGCGGATTGGCAGACTTCACACACCTTTGAGAACGTTATGGAGAACTCTCAGGCATGCAGGTTTCCTCACGATGTTTTCCTTCACCATTAAAGCAGTGATATTTAAATACTTAAAACGCACATAACTCCGAAAAGTTAGAGGTGCGTGCCCGGGATCGAACCCACGACCTCCGATTAGAAGTCAGTCGTCCTAACCACTAGGTTATCACAGCTTATCACTAACTTACTGATCATCACTAAATGAATTATGAAAGCCACCGAATAAGTTCGATGTACATTGCTGCTTTACTGTGTGAAAGTTTTGTGTATTATGTAGCAAACACCAATTCATAATGTAGTTTTTAACAACCCCCCAAAAACGACGGGGTGTTATAAGTTTGACTTATAAGTCTGTGTGTGTGTGTGTGTCTGTCTGTTCCCCTGTAGCGCTCAAACGGGTGGACGGATTTGAATGTGTTTTTTTTTTTGTTTGAAAGGTTAATTAGTCGAGTGTTGTTAGCTATGTTTGATGAAAATTGATCCAAGATGGCCGCCGCTACAAAATGGCGGATTACATATTTTATCACAACTCCCTCAATATGGGTATCAAATGAAAGGGCTTGACAAGTAGAATAGCACTTTGCAAATCCAAGATGGCCGCCGCCACAAAATGGTGAATGTCGGGGGTTTTTTAATTTTTAATTTATGCTTGTTAAGCTGTAACGTGTGTACAACTCGTCAAGGCCCGACTCGTACTTGGCAGATTTTTACCCGACTACGGCAAAGCCAAAAGGAAGGATTATGATGTTAGCAGTATGTTATGTATGTTTGTATCCAATTTTTATATCAGTGCTGTGTGTTCCACCGTAGCCAGTGCCGGATTAACCACGTAGCAAGAGTAGCGATTGCTACGAGTTTATTGTATTGAATGAAGTCGTATATACAACGTTAGTTTTACTTGAAGCAAAACCTAAAAGTAGTTTGCTCAAAATCAGTAACAAAATCGAATTCAACTATTTTTATATTGTGTTATTATTTTTGTCCAAAAATATTTTAAAATCCTGCAAGCTTAGGCACAGTCGTTGAAACGCGCATTAGCTGACGATCAACATACAGCGCGCGGTCATTCAACTCGCGAGTCGAGGTGACGATGGCTTGCGAGTTGGGGTGATCATTTTTTTTTTTTGAGGACAATGACGCAACACAAGAAGCTTGTAACTTCGTAAGTTTACATTATATGTTTTTGAAATTTCGTATACCTAACTATTTAAAATGAAAAAATATTTGACGGCCAAAATATTTATAGCGGCCTTAATTGATCAAATCAATATCGATCAAATCGATATTGATTTGATCAATTAAGGCCGCTCTCTTCACGCGCTTTTCCATACAAACGTATTACGCCTATTATTTTAATATTTGTCGCAATAGGTCTAAAGTTAAGCCAGATATCAATTTATATCTCCATTATCTATGCCATAAAATAAAAATATTAGTAAAATTATATTTATTTTGAAAGTTATGACGCTTGAAAAATCACTATTTTTGGGCAAATTTTGGGGCAACTTCGTGCGTAAATAAACTATATAAGAAACTAGAAAATTGAAAAACGACCGATGTCTTAGCATAGGTTACTTCATAATAATTACAAATGTCTTTAGTTCATGTAAAAAATTGCCAAATATTTGCTAAAATAGGCGAAATACCAAACCTAGATTTGCATCTTTTTACTTTCCCGTTTTTCACTAAAAATCATGATATCTCAAGCAAAATTTATTTATTTAATTAATTTATTATTTATTTATGTATATATTTTTAGTACTCTTCTTTACTGAAGACGTCTCACTCTCTAAATGCAGAAATCACTGTTTTAGACTCCACTCACCAACGATTTGTCGATGCCATGGAGAGGGCTCTTAAGATCGTCAGTCAATGTAGTGGGCGGGTCTAGATGCAAAAATATATTTATAGCCATTATAACCTTGCTCCACCATTTTCCCTTGGCGCCCAATGTGGGTTTTTTTTTAAATTTATTTATTGATTAATTTATTTTTTAATTCATTTAATAGTGTTATATAGGAAGATTTTGTGTAAATTGGTTGGCAAAGATAGAGCCGCTTGGGAGCTTTCATCGAAAACGCTGCCTAATCCGTTTGAGATGTAACAAATCAATGTATGGTTGGAGATCTACTACCCGCGCGGAGCCGGGACTTGTCGCTACTTTGGAAAAAAGAAACTTTGATTTCGACTTGGACTTTAAATTTAGTTTAGTTTTAGTAAAGCTTTATCATAATAAATGATCTACACTGGCAGCATTAATCACTGACAATAATATATTGGGTGACATGACAATATGTCATTTTGACCTCGTATAAAATGAACCGTGAACTACGAAGGCATCTATAGGGTTATGCCGAACTTTTATACCTCGACAAAGCTACTAGATTTCGAATATCGAACAAGTAACAACGATACTCCTTAAAAAAAAGTCCAAGTGGCAGACAACAAGTATTGAGATAAGTAAATTTTACACATTGCTTCAATAGTTTTATAGGAAAATCAAAAAGTAAATAAAAACCTATATCCAAAGGTCATTTGGTAATAAAAAAATTAATTACGTTACTTTACTACTTACTTAGTTATAAAACAATTGAATCAATAGGCACGATTTTTTTCAAGTTATCTCAATAACCAAGTAATTGTCTGAACTTATGCTTTTTCTCATAAGGAGGGCAGAATATTGGTAAGAAAATAAAAAACCCGGCTGCGTAATTAATTATATTTCTTTCAATATCCGCCATTTTGAATTTTTAAAATTTTTATGTCTAATTGACACTCGCGCTTACATGGCAAATCTTAACATACCACTTATCAAAATCGGCCCACGCGTTTTGTCTCTAGAGTTCTACAAAGGAACAAACATACATAGACAAAAGACTAATAAACACATTACCACTCTTTTACGTTGCGCAGTCGGATGAAAACTACAATATCTGAACACAATGGAGCCAAAGCCTCTTAGGGCCTGTTTCAACACCTCGGATAGCTTATTCACAACTTTTGTCTTTGTCACTTGACATAAACTAAGAAAGTGACAAAACTTACGTTTAGACTAGTTTAGTAACTTACATAAAGGTGGTGAAACAGGCCCTTATTTTAATGTCGTTATTCAGTATAATTTTTATTTTACAAAATTTTCGCTTGCTGTAGATGTATAGACGAACTCAAACCTTAAAACAAGCCAGGGGGGTTATTCTGTAACTTAGTTAGCAACTGAAAATAGTTGCCAACTATTTAGTTCGATATACATTGCTGCTTTACTGTGTGAAATTATGAAAACACTTTATAATTTCCCACAGTAAAGCAGCAATGTATATCGAACTAAATAGTTGGCAACTATTTTCAATTGCTAACTAAGTTACAGAATAACCCAGCATGTTAGGTCCATTTAACTCTGACGTCGTTGTGTTTGGATACTCGAATTCGATGAACGTTACCAGAATGTTCAAACTCGCTATAACCCCACTGAGTTCGTATAATTTCCGATAATAGTTACCCTCTGGGCCTGGCACAGAGGGTACCGGCCATAAAAAATGCTTTCAAGAATAAATAATAAGGTTTTCGTCTTTTAGTATTTTGTACACGACATTTTATAGATCTGAAAAGCTATATTTTTAACCCCCGACGCAAAAACGACGGGGTGTTATAAGTTTCACGTGTCTGTGTGTGTGTGTGTGTGTGTGTGTGTGTGTGTGTCTGTCTGTTCCCCTGTGGCGCTCAAACGGGTGGACCGATTTGAATGCGGTTTTTTTTTTGTTTGAAAGGTGAATTAGTCGAGAGTGTTCTTAGCTATATTTGATGAAAATCGGTTCAAGATGGCCGCCACCATAAAATGGTGAATGTCGGGGTTTTCTAAGTTTTTAATTTATTCTTGTATAATATTATGTCTAATTATAATATATGTATTTAGCCCGCCGACCCGCAATGGAGCAGCGTGGCGGATCTAAGCTCTAAACCCTAGCTTCTAAGCGCTGACGACTTCCATTCCTTTTCTTCCATTCATTTAAAGGACTTCAAAAAAAACTAGGAGGCTCTGTATTCGTCGGAATCTTTTTAAGTACGTTCCCCGATTCCTCCCAGATGACGTCGTCGTCGTCTCAACCTTTAGATGTCCATCAGTAATTCACTTTTCAAACAAAAAAACGCATCCAAATCGGTTCGGTTTGAGCGCTACGGTGGAAGAGACAGACACACACACATTCACAGACACGTCAAACATAACACCCCGTCGTTTTTCCGCCACAGACAACAACTTATTCTGTTTGACGTTTGCAATCGTGAATCGAGTAGGTATCAAGATGGCCGCGAGCCTGCCGTGACCCGGGCGCGTGCATTACGCTTTTTCCTTTGAATTATTTAAATTTCATTGCGAATTTAAATTCAAGGGGCACTTTTTTCTCAAAACAGTACGAACTACGAGCTTAGACATGCCACGCTTGGATTTACTGACATGAAACTGTCGGCGTTAAATGCGCTGAAAAATTATTCTTATAAATCTCATTTTTCTGTGTGTTCCCCCGTAGCGCCTAAACTACTGGGCGGATTTTGATGAATGGGGTGTCAATTGATTTGTTGTTATAGTCCGGGTGACATAGAGCTACATTATAAAATATATAGATTACACAGAAAGAAAAATTTTAAGCTACAAAAATATAGATATAAATCAATCAGATGAATCATAATTCATATCAATTATTAAAATAATATAGAAAAACATTTAAAAAATGTTACGACAGAATAGGCTATGCCTTTAATTTACAACACAGGAAATATTCATTACGACTTACCAGGCTGTATGGTAAATGATCTTTGCCTGTCCCTAAAGGGATAAACCGAAGAAGAAGAAGTACTTATCTATAGTTTTCTACTTAGTAATAACCACAGGTAATAACACACTTTACAACACTTTGCATTCCATAGAACTGCCAAAACGACGTTTCGTAGAACTAAATACCTACCTAGGTACACTTTTATTTCTGACACTCTAATAATACATCCCAAGACATAATACAATTGCTACACAATTAAATATTATTTCGTACAATATATTTTCAGAACTAAAAATAAGCCGCCATTTTGCGAACGGAAGTGAGGCGAAATGTCAGATAAGGTTAGGGTTGTCGACACCGCGCGGCATTTCGTGTATTCGACAATCTAATTTTAGACCTTTACAAAAAGATGGCAGAAATTATGTTTCTTTTTTTATTCTATCACAGGTTACAAGTTAGCCACCATTACAGAAGGGCACAGGCCTCCTCTCTCACAGGAGAGAGGGATTAAGAGCTTATAGACCCGCCACGCTGCTCCAATATGGGTTGGCGGGCTTTAACGACTATTGTCACATGATAGTGATAATAACAGGGACTGACTGTTTCACGTGCTCTCCGAGGCACGGGGGTGAAACACCGCCATATGCCAATTCCGGGCTGGCACTGAGAATTTCTGGACAGAAAAACCTAGCAATTTTTGTCCAACCCGGGAATCGAACCCGGGACCTTGTGATCGACTCGTATAATATGCTAAGCTCTAGACCAACGATGCAGTCCAAGTTAGCACTTGATTGCTATCTAGCCTAATTTAATTTATTGAATAGTAGCTGATATCCACGACTTGGTCCGTGTTGATTTAGGTATTTTAAAAATCCCTTGTGTACTCTATGATTTTCCTGGATAAAAGTAGCCAATGTCATGTGATAAAACAGCCAAATCCGTTTAGTATATGTACTTAGTATTATATTATTACTAGTGAACCCGGCAGACTTCGTCCTGCCCGATGACACACCTGGTAATTGTGTTTTCAAACCATCCAGGAACCCATTGAAATATACACAAAATTTCATTCAAATCGGTCCAGCCGTTTAGGAGGAGTTCGGTAACAAACACACGTACAGAAGAATTATATAGGGTACGGGTGAGAGAGTTTACCGTATCGACGTGACAGGTAAAACCCGTGAACATTTTGTATGGGAAAATGTTTATTCTTTTATTTTATTTTTTTGTCAATTTTCCAATGTTTTTAATAGTTATTCTACTATTCGGGACAAAGAGAAATACAATAAATCAATAACCATGAAAATCGCTCCAACCGTTCTCGAGTTATGTATTAACTAGTGTGATTATAAATTAATAAATTAATTAATTATTATTAATAGGTAATTATTTTCAATAAATAAATCGTATAGTGACATCCCTACATTAAAGAAACAACGCCGGAAAGCAAGAAATATTGCTCAGTGGCGCTACAACGGACATTCAAACTTTTTTATTTATTTATATACCTACTAAGTACTTAGTAACTAGATAATGCCCACGGCTTCGCCCGTGTGGATTTTGAAGTTTTTAATAATCCCGTGGGAACTTTTGATTTGAGTTCATTTCTAGTCTTTAATTGGTAAGTACCTCCAATATCATCAATTTCAATAACCGACAGTTTCTAAATCCCATTAGTTTTGGAGATCAGGTCCCGTACAGCATCAGGATTGAGGAGTTGGAATCCAAATTTTTTAAAGAACAGGGTCGCAATGTTTCTCTATCCATTAAAAAAAATTACGCAGATCGGTTCAGAAATCTCGGAGATATCGGTGTACAATGTACATAGGTAGAAAAACACAACTTCTCCTTTTTTGAAAGTCGGTTAATAAAGTAGCCTAAGTTACTCCTTGGTTAATCGTCTACTTGTATGTGAAAGTGCAGTCAAAATCGGTTCAGCCGTTCCGAAGATTAGCCCGTTCAAACAGACAGACAGACAGACAATCTGGCCCGGAGTTGGTAGTCGGCGGTGTTTCACCCCCGTGCCTCGGAGAGCACGTTAAGCAGTCGGTCTCGGTTATTATCACTAATCATGTGACAAATTCGTTAAAGCCCGCTAACCCGCATTGGAGCAGCGTGGCGGGTGTGTGCTCTAAATCCCTCTCCTATGAGAGAGGAGGCCTGTGCGCAGCAGTGGGACGTAAAAAGGCTGTAGTAATGGCGGTGGTGGTATCAACTGAAAACTCAATAAAAAATCTGTTGAAAAAACCAAACTCAACAGCTATTATAAAGTTACAAAAAAAAAAAATTATTTTTGGAAGTCAAGTATTTCCAGAATTACCTAATACTTGACCTCCAAAGAGAGAACTTTCTGATCTGATAATGTGGCAAGAGATAAAGTTCGTAAACTATAACTCGACTACTACTTAATTTAGTGTGCAGAAAAACGTGTATTCAACTGCGTACCTACTACCTACTAATGAGAATTCGAACGGAAGGAAGCACGGGGCAAGCAGCTAGTCGCGCCATCTGTTATGTCTATCCGAAACTAACTTAATATTCAAGATATTCAAGTTTAGCCGCGCGAACGTCACTTCTTGATTTTTTTCGTATTCTGGCCTATGTCACCTGGACTGTAAAAACGAATCAATTGACACCTCATTCATCAAAATCGGCCTAGTAGTTTATGCGCTACCGTGGAACACACAGAATCTGATACAAAAATCGGATACAAACATACATACATACAAACATACATTCATACATACATACATACATACATATATACATACATACATACATAGACTGCTAAAATCATAACCCTTCCTTTTGACTTTGCCGGGTAAAAAGAAAATCAACTTGTTCACGTAGGATTTAGGTTTTAATTTTCAACAGTTTTCGTTTATGTAATGTCCCACAGATATTACGCTACGGCCCCTGTAACGGAACTGACCTATGTATTTTCAGGTTTTTTAAGGTCCAGTTTCATTCAGTAGACTTGTACAGTACGCGTTTGCCTAGAAGATGCCTGTTTACTCTTTTCCATAAGATGCCCAAGTTGTAAGTATCAGGAAACACAGATCTCGGAAGGGTATTCCAAACCCTAGCAGTGCGTATGAGGAAAGAAGACTTAAATCGCTTAGAATGGCTTGGATGGAACGCGTAGGTGGAACATTTTGTTCCATGTCCTCCCGACTGAATTTCGGCCACGGCGGCCAATCTCAACCGAGGCGGAGTCTAGCCATCCACGCAGGAGATATTCCAAGATCCAAGTGTGTGCGCATACATAGGTGCACTCTCTATTCCTTCACTCTCATAGTCCGATGGGACGCCAATGCGACACGACCGGAGAGAGATCAGGCGCAGGACTGACTATTTAACGTACTCTCCGAGGCACGGGAGTGAAACACCGCCAACTTCCAAGTCCGCGCTGACACTGAGAATTTATTGACAGAAAAACCCAATAACTCATAATTTATTTTATTGGCTCGACCCGGGAATCGAACCCGGCACCTCGTGATCCACAGTCGAACGTGCTAACCGCTAAACCAACGAGACAGTAATTAGGTGGAACAGTAATGACATAGGGATGAAAAACCATCCGGTGTCAAAACTCACTCATTTGTGTCGCAAGGTCTGGCTAACTAAGCGGCACCTTAAGAACGGAAGTTCAGGTTACACTGGCCGGGCAATGGGCTGTATAAATCTACCCGCTTCCGTACGCTATCGCGCGCAATCACTCCGCGAAGTAGGTTAAGGTGGACGGGTTATAAAGTTGTTTTGCATCTAATTTCGTCAACTGCCTCGTTGGTCTAGTGGTTAGCTATTCGACTGCAGATCACGAGGTCCCGGGTTCGATTCCCGGGTCGGGCAAATATTTGTTAGGCATTGGGTTTTTCTGTCAAGAAATTTTCAGTGCCAGCCCGGAGTTGGTAGTTGGCGGTGTCTCACCCCCGTGCCTCGGAGAGCACGTTAAGCAGTCGGTCCCGGTTATTATCACTATCATGTGACAATAGTCGTTAAAGCCCGCCAACCCGCATGGAGCAGCGTGGCAGGTCTATACTCAAATCCCTCTCTCCTATGAGAGAGGAGGCCTGTGCCCAGCTGTGGGACGTTAAAAGGCTGTAGTGGTGTTGGTGGTGGGCATCTAATTTCACGTTAGGTACCTACCTCTCTCTTCCTCCTCTATCTTTCTCTCTCCAATGGTCGCGATAATTTTCCAAATCGCTTGGTGGAAGATGAAAACTGATTTACCTAAATAAAAATCATTTAAAAATCGGCCATGCACGACTCGGACCTCCCTCTTTAGGGTTCCGTACATAATTATGTACAACGTAATATTTTGTGTGTAAGAAATATTTAAATTCCATCGCGATTCGCGAATAAATCGTGAAAGAAAAACCCCAAAAATGTTCGTTTGTTTTGGTCACAGCTTACAAACTTCTTTATGAATTGTTGTTTTCAGTATTTGTTATTTAAATACAGTACATACTTAATATATCGAAATTTAATATTCCTAACTGGTTTAGTTTTAAGCCCCCGTCACAAAAATGGTCTAAAACTGACTTTGATGGCCCCCTATTTTCTTATGTTAAGAAAAAAATTTAGAAAAAAATATATTCGTACTCTACTCAATGATACCCCACAAGCTAAGGTAATAAAAAAAATCCGGCTTCTTTTTCATGTAGGTATGAGAGCTCCCTGAAAAATAATTTAATTCAATTTCTAATTCAATATTTGATTTTGGATCAACGTTTTACACCAAATACCAAAATTTCAGGTGTGTAACTCATTTCGTCTGCGAGCTAGAGACCTGTGACCGGCGGACAGACAGACAGACAGACAGAGTACAGACTGCAGAGTGACATTAATAGGGCTCCGTTTTTACCCTTTGGGTACGGAACCCTAAAAATCATTATTTTGTCACGTATAAAAGCCACACGTGTGGCTTTTATACGTGACATACAACATACAATCACGACATCACGACGTCACGACATCATGACATACAATCTCAAGCTGATCGCTGTGGCGGCCGTTGGACATAAGTGGCACAAGATCGTGTTCTGTGACCATCATATAACCTGTCAAAAAAAATTGCTATGTTGGCAGCGCGCGCGTGCAACCGCCTGCCGTGACCTGTGGGGCTATACTCTAACATAGTTACCAACTGAAAATAGTTGGCAACGAATTAGTCCGATATACATTGCTGCTTTACTGTGTAAAATATAAACAGTGATTAATTCATTTCACACATGAAAACAGCAATTCGTTGGCAACTATTTTCAGTTGGTAACTAAGTTAGTGAATAGCCCACCTGTAGGTGGCCGGTAATGGGTTAATCATGATGATGATGATGATATTTATTTATCTGATTGTCGTGTTGGTAGCGCGTGCGTGCAACCGCCAGGCGGAGTGCCTGGGCGTGAGCAGCGCGTCGTGCGTGCGCACGCACTACGACCCGGTGACCCGGTGCCTGTGCGGCGACAACTCGCCGCCGCTCAACGGACGCTGCGAGGCCGTCACCAAGTGTAAGCTTCATTTCTACAACCCCCGGCACGTAAGTCGACCGGTGACCTTCAAGTGCGCGCAGCGTCGTACGAGTGAGCGGGACACAATACGATTGGAGAGCCAATCAGCGCTTACGAGGAATCCGCGAGAGCTAATCAGTGCTTACGAACGATCCCCACGCGCTCCCCGCGACCCCCTCACACCCCGAGATACCTCATTTTCGACTTCTGCGCATTGAAGGTCACCGGTCGACTTATTTGCCGTGACTTGTACATTCATTCATTCCGTTCGTTCAGTCATTCAAGAAACATTTAGATACTAGCGGATCCGGCAGAGTTCCTGCCCAGTGAAATACCGACATCAGCGCCACCTACCGAGACCCGGTAGGTTACCTGTACCTTACACGGTAATTGTGTTTTCAAACCATCCAGGAACCCATTGAAATATAGGTGCACACATTTCATCCAAATCGGTCCAGCCATTTAAAAGGAGTTAGGTGACAAACACACGCACAGAAGAATTATTATACAGGTATGGGAGAGTTTACCGTATCGACGGAATGAACATTTAAATCTTTGACAGTTACGAAACCTATTTAGAACAATTTGTATGGGAAAATGTTTTATCGTTTATTTAATTTTTTCGTCAATTTTTCAATTGTAGGGCTGTGGGCTTTGAAATTAGAGTCCAGCGTTGAGTAAAGTTGTTTAATGGGTCACTTTGTCACAAAAATACGAGAGTGCGGGAACGCGGGGCGCTGCGTAAGCGACGTGTGTTCGCTAAGCAGACGAGAAATCGACTGACTCCCTCGCTGGCGCGGCGTTTATATTACGCCAGCGTATGAGTGAGAGGTCCGAAAACCGTTAAAACACCCATGCTCTCTCGCATGGGTGAGTGAAGAACAGTTGCAACTACGAATATACTTCTCGAGCCTGGACCTCAAGTATTGTAAGGCTTAGTACATGCATGCGGCTTAAAGGCAGTTACTCATCACGCTATACACTCCCCCTCGAGTTCGTGAGAACGCCCTCGTTCATGAACTCGCTTAAAACTAGTTAACAAACAGGACAAGCATGTTTCCGAGGACGTCCCTTTTTACGCTTAGGAACTACAGGACGAGGAGGCGAAGAATCCCGGCTAAAGAATCGTGTAAGCTCTGAAGAGTGAAATTTACCTAAAACCTCGGTAGGCGAATCCAAATTTGAAATAATATAAGCAGTAGGGCTGACTCGTTCTTTGACCACATAAGGGCCGTCCCTTTTTGGAATGAACTTAGATGTAACCTTTTTCGCAGCGTTGCTAAGGACATGTGACTTTAAAAGCACCTTGTCACCAACTTCGAAAACATCGCCAGGCCTACGGGAACAATCTGCGAACTCCTTTCGCTGATCCTGTTGAGTAGAAACTCGTTCCCTAACTGCAAAAATTGAAGCAGACGAAAGACGTTGCTTTAGCTCGTCGAACGCACGAGCTTTGTCTGAGCTCCAACTCCAATGTTGATTTTTCTTCAACAAACGTGTTAAAGGTTTTGCGACAGCTGAAAAATTCGGAATAACTCTGCGGAACCAGGAACAACGCCGAATAAATTTGCGAAGCTGTGTCCGAGACGATGGTGTCTTCATCTCTAGGACTGCACGAACCTTGTCATTGTCAAACGACTTGGGAACCAATAAAGCCGGAGACATCCAAGCTGAGTCGCATTCTTCCATGCTGCCATCAGCTAACGTTTTGTCGAGCTCGATCCGCATTGCGTCCTTCTTGGCCGGAGTTACCCTGTAAGGCGGGACAGCAACAGGCGGATGATCGCCGGTATCAACAACGTGTTCGGCGAAAGGAGTCTGCACTCCCCCTAGCTCGAAGATGTCTCCTTTCTCCACGAGGAGACTGGCAAGAAACTCCCGCTGTTCATTGGTAAGCGAAGTCGCCTCATCGTCCCGCAGGACATTAACCGAAGAACACGGAGCGAGAGATGACACTTGTTCGAACGTCATGTCGAACTTTTGCGAACTATCCGCGAAGTGCCATTTACGGTTGCCAAAGTCAAAGACTAAATTAAATATAGACAAAAAGTTAATACCTAACAAACTTTCATTATTGTTAAAGTCAGGAAAAATTAAAAATGGAACAACCTTAGTTCTGTTATGCAGTGTGACCTCTAGCTCCGTTGTCAATACATTCATTTCCCTAGCAACACCATCCGCCAACTTAACAATCTGTGTTGACGGCACTAACGGGTGCTTCATGTTACGAAGGAGAGCGTACAGCGTGTGACCCGCGATGCAGTTTTTAGCTGCCGAATCTACGAGTGCAGTGCCCCGCTTTCCTAACAAGGAAATATTAAGTATAGGACGACGATTAAGTATATCACTAAAACTAGGATTAGGTAATACACAAGCATTAATATCCGAAACAGAACAAGTATCGTTAACATTATTATCCACAAAAGTGTTAGAAAAGTTATTACAAAAACCCCCTGTCGCAATCGCAGGGTTACCTTTTTCCGCTAGAGTCGTAGGTACATACGCAACGGACGTGAAATTTGCGCCGGACGGGTCTGGCGACGACGTCTTACGCGCGGCGGACGCTTTCGGCGTCACCGTGCAGAACGGTTTGCGCGCGCTGTAGACGCAATTTTTCGTAGGTATATGGTTTATGGAGTAAAATGTCTCTACGCTAGACACATTGCACTTTTTACACTGAGATTTAATTACCCCCGGTGATCCGCAAGTGTAACACTTCACTTCACTTTGTGGTTTGTTTTTATTAGCTAACTTATCGCAATTAATTTTAATGTGCGAACGCGATTTACAGTACGCACAGAACAGTCTATCCTGTTTATTAATTTCCTTGGGATGGATTTCGTTCCGGACGGGAACGGACGGCGTAGACGAACTCGAGGAGTTACTCTGCAGGGCTGTCGGAGGCTTCCTCTTTGGTGCCTCTTCAGCCACCTTCGAACCCGGGTTTTTGCCCTCGGTTAAAGAGTCCTCAATGGCCCTAGCTCTCCGGAGTAAATCGTCGAAGCTTTGAACACTTTCGCGATCCAAACGCTTTCTGATCCGTCGATCCAATAAGGCATAAGTGATATCCAACTCAACTTTCTCGTTGAGGTCGCCTTCCGGCAACTTAGCTAAGAGAGCACGCGCCTTGGAAATGAATATGTCCGTGTTTTCATCACCTTGGGACATTTGAAATAATTCTCTGTAGACAACGAAGGGGGGCCGCCTTGCACCAAACGCTGAACGTAGACGTAGCAACGCGTCTTCCCATTGCGTTGTCGATCTTCGTAATCCTTGCCACCAGCGAGCTGCATCATGAGTAAGTAGGAGCGAAAAACCTTTGAGAGCATTGTCATCCGTGATCTGCAGGCAGTTCTTGTAGACCTGAACAGCGTCGATGAATGCCTCCACGTCATCACTGCTGGAACCACTGAAGCGAGCTGAACACTTGGAGAAGTTGGAGCTGGTCGAAGACAGGACCGGACGATCCGTTGAGAGAATAGGTGTAGAAGAACGAACTTCCCTCAGAAGCCTCTCGCACGTGTCCGCATTTGTTTGCTGGATTGTACTTAAAAGCGAGTGAAGTTGGGCTGACGTCATAGTTAAGTTTTCTGACGAGTCGAGCCTCTGTTCTTCTGAGCCGATGCTCCGCCTTGTTCTTGGCATCTTGTATAGACGAAGAAAAACCGTTAGGCAGTATATACCTATAAAACGATTTACGATTTACCCGAAACAACACATTTACCCGAAACGTATAGGAACACGTAAGTAGGTATGGCTTTATAACTAACTCCGCCGCGATCGCGATGTTATTTACGCGCGCGAGAAACCGGTTTTCACTGGTAATGTTCTCTTCGCGAACGGCACAAATAGGTATAAAGTTTTACGTAAGTTATAAGTTCACTAAAACCCCGAAAAACACTTTGGGCGTCCAGTGTAGGACTGGACTTGTTTTAGACCCAAAGAGACACGTTGGGCAGCCAGTGTAGGGCTGTGCCTCTTTTTAGATCCTAAAACACACGTTGGGCAGCCAGTGTAGGGCTGTGGCTCTTTTTAGATCCTAAAACACACGTTGGGCAGCCAGTGTAGGGCTGTGGGCTTTGAAATTAGAGTCCAGCGTTGAGTAAAGTTGTTTAATGGGTCACTTTGTCACAAAAATACGAGAGTGCGGGAACGCGGGGCGCTGCGTAAGCGACGTGTGTTCGCTAAGCAGACGAGAAATCGACTGACTCCCTCGCTGGCGCGGCGTTTATATTACGCCAGCGTATGAGTGAGAGGTCCGAAAACCGTTAAAACACCCATGCTCTCTCGCATGGGTGAGTGAAGAACAGTTGCAACTACGAATATACTTCTCGAGCCTGGACCTCAAGTATTGTAAGGCTTAGTACATGCATGCGGCTTAAAGGCAGTTACTCATCACGCTATACAATGTTTTTAATAGTTATTCTGCTATTCGGGACGGAGACAAATACAACAAATGAAAAACTATGAAAATTGGTCCAGCAGTTCTCGAGTTAAGTGTTCGAACAAACCCGACTTTGTTCTATATTATTTATTAAGATTAGACTAGCAGATGCCCGCGAGAACTCTTTCATAATTTCGGTGAAATTCTCGCCCGTCCCAGCCACTCATCACGAAAAAAGCTTAAATAAAATATAATATTATAAGGTTCTCTACTAGTTAAATAGGTATGCGGGTACTACGCTTTGTATAAGATTGATCGCGATTGTAGAATTAGATTATGGTTGACCTTTTTACATATTCATGTTTTTCATTTTGTGTAAAGGTTGTCGCGTAGAAGTAGCTAGCCACCCACCGAAAAATCCGCCTCATCTATTTCGTAGACCGCTGTGATTTTGTTCTTCGTACCCAGGTATCATAGAGATCTAGAGACTATAGTAATTTTACAGACTGTATGGTCTACGATCTAAGATCGTAGACCATACAGTCTGTAAAATTACTATAGTCCATACATGCCGTTACCGAAAGTGTAAATAAAAAAAATAACAATACAGTAGGTACCTACCTACCTAATGGACATGACCAGTGGAACTATGGGCACTTGGCTAGGTGACGAAAATCAATGTGCAGCAAAGATTGTTTTATTTTTGGAATTCTTATATTCTCTAGCTTTCAGGGATCTAAAGGCTCAGAAAACTGAGAAAAATAAAGAAAAGTTTTACGAAGAACTCGCTGTTCTATACTAGATAGCGCTAGACATTTTGATCATCAAGCCTAAAATGTAAAAAATAAAAATGGTTTTCTACTATTCAAGTATTCAATGCCTGTCTGTGATTCAATGTCATTGCGACAGTGCGACCATAGAGATAATAATAATAAATATTATCTCTATGGTGCGACCCTCTTTGGTGCGACCATTCTATCTGTGAACTGAGGGAGGTCGCTAGTATCGCCTTAGTATTGCCCATGTATTGCCATACAATCGTTTATTCGACAAATTTACGGAAATCCCATAACAGTACGTATGAGGTACGAGAGCTTTTTTGTTACCAATATTTCTCTCAGACTGTTAAATTCTCCCCACAGCTAAGTTGGAACTGTTGCGAAACCCTGTTGCGAAATAAATAACTATGAAAAAAGATTCAGAGTCATAATTTGCTACGCATTTAATTAATTCTTTAAATACACACGACTTCCTATGGACTTTACCACTCCTTTTCACCAGTTTAGGGATGTAATTTCAAAATATCTCTCTAACTGCATCTCTAGGGCACGCAAGGAATATTTCCTCTAAAAATCTTCAGGTTTAGCCTTTAGGCTGTTTGGGTTGTGTATTTTCCAGTCACTTAAGTCTAGCTTTACCACCCCAGAAAATGGCTTATTTTATTTATTTTTCAAACTAGCCGTGGATAAATAAATAATTAATACGTACTATCATAAATAAAATGTAGTCCTGTGTTTACCCCTCGGCCACCCAGCAGGTAGCCAATGCCGTATTATCGTTTATGGCATCTCTCACGCAGCTTTGCTGCTACAGCGGGGTTTATTGGCAGAAACACATTAGCAACTATAGGAATTAATAATTAATTGACTCTGTTTTCAATTAATTGGAATTTTATTGAAAGCAACAACAAACTAGTACTGAAGTCAAAGTGTAGTTCAGAGAGTTATAAAAGTGTAAAAAAGAGAGTGGCTAAATAAAAGCGCAGTCAACGAGAGAGTAGCTAGATCAAAGTGTAGTCCAGAGCGCAACTAAGTCAAAGCATAGCCAAGCGAGTGACTAAGTCAAAATGTAGACGAGAGAAAGTAGCTAGGTCAAAATGTAATCCATACAATGGATAGATCAATTTGTAGCCCAGAGAGATCTGGCTAATTCAAAGTGTAGCCCAGAGACACGTGGCTAATTCAAAGTTTAGCCCAGAGAGACGTGGCTAAATCCAAGTGTAGCCCAGAGACACGTGACTAATTCAAAGTGTAGCCCAGAGACACGTGGCTAATTCCAAGTATAGCCCAGAGACACGTGGCTAATTCAAAGTGTAGCTCAGAGACACGTGGCTAATTCAAAGTGTAGCCCAGAGACACGTGGCTAATTCAAAGTGTAGCCCAGAGACACGTGGCTAATTCAAAGTTTAGCCCAGAGAGACGTGGCTAATTCAAAGTGTAACCCAGAGACACGTGGCTAATTCAAAGTGTAGCCCAGAGACACGTGGCTAATTTAAAGTGTAGCCCAGAGACACGTGGCTAATTCAAAGTGTAGCCCAGAGACACGTGGCTAATTCAAAGTGTAGCCCAGAGACACGTGGCTAATTCAAAGTGTAGCCCAGGGAATGGCTAGGTCAACATGTAGCCTGGAGAGTACATGCTACACCACGCGTGTTAACTAAAATAAAAGCGTAAAATTTCCTACGAACAGGAACAGACTACCAACAAATGACGCGACACAATGCGATCCGCTTGTAGCAAGTCTGTACAAGAAAGAGTTAAAACTATTATGAACCGCGGACTTGCTCCACGATTAGAATTGCAGCGTTTCTCAGGCGGTGCGGTTTGTGAATATGTCACCGTCATTATTATCGTTTGTAGCATCTCACACAAAGGCCAGTGGTTAATTATTGCTAATTACGGGCGAAGGCCGCGGGGGCACGGTAGCGGTTTTGAAACAAGATTTTACGTTCTACTTAAAAACGATTTCTTAATAATTAGGTTAACTCGTATAACCATTGTATACGTATAAACAGGCTTAAGAGACGTACAGACAAACATTGATTTTTATTTATCATCATCATCATAATCATTATCAACCCATTAACGACCCACTATTACAGTGCACGGGTCTCCTCTCAGAATGAAAATATTTATATAAGATAGGTACTTATTATATAACCCACTTTCAGCGCTGTACCACGCGTGCGCCAACAGCGACGAGTGTAACGACGGACTCGTCTGCCTCACGCCTAACATCACGGGCACCGCGCCGGCGCACCTACGCGTGCACGCGCCCCAGGACAAGATATGCCTGTGCGACACCGAAAACGGCTATCGAGAGAAGGAGCATGCTTGCAGCGGTAACGTATTTAGATTATGTAGCTCACTTTCAGCGTTGTACCACGCGTGCGCTAACAGCGATGAGTGCAACGACGGATCTATAGTCTGATTTTTAATTCGGTGGAATTCTGACAGTTGTCATTTAAAAATAGTATAAGTTATTTGTATGAAAAACAGGGTTACCACCTGAAGTTAGATTTTACCCCAAACTAAAGTACCTGAAGTATCTGTCAGACATTTGTCATATTATCTACTCGTAGATGAGGCAATTGATTTTTATTTATATGTAAGTTTTGAATTTGTTATCTTTTTTGTGGGAACTATTTTATCTCTGGTAACATTAAGAAACGTCAGAATTCCACGGAATTAAAAATCAGAGTTAAGTATACCAATCCGTGACTAATCCCTAAACCAATTCTCACTTGGCCAGAGTGGTAGACTACGGTCTGAACTCTTCTTGTACTGAGAGGAGATCCGTGCCCTGTAGTGGGCATAATGGATCGATTATGATTATGAAGTTATTACAATTATAATATTATTTGTATGTTTCAGATGCTGACATCATCAAAGTTTCACTTCTCGCCGTGGCCATTGTGACCTGCCTAAGGAAAATCCTCGTCCACTAAATATCAACAACAAACTATACTAGCGCACTTTTGGTTTTTATTGTACCTATTTTAATTGGAAATATCTTTGGACTTCTTATTGACTTTTTAAAATATCTTGTCGAAAAATAACTAATATCATGACAGAGGTAAATAAATTAAAATATGAAGTTTATTAAAAAAAAAACACTGTAAACTGCACGTCAAAGAATGTTTTTTTTTCGTGCGGTTTTCAGTTCAAATATATTTCCTTAAACGGTTATAAAAAAGTAGATATTTTGTAAGAATTACCAAAATATTAAATGTAATAGTATAAGAGTTTAAAAAGATTTTTAATAAATGTTGGTCACTTTAAAGAAATTATATTTAGTGTTTTTGCTAACTAAAAATAATGTCACTAAAATATTGAAATTGTGAAATATTTTTTGAATCACTCATAATAATTATTATTCTTACTCACATCGAATTACATTTAAACATAATTACGAGATTTTATTTTGTGTGCCGAAGCGGAATTTCTAAAAGTTCTATTAATTACAAAATTGCTCATTTTTGCTCAATCACCATTATATCGTTTAAAATAACGATGATTGAAAATTGCAGCTTGGATCAGTTTATTGAATAAAATGACATGACATGATTATGACATCTTTAATTCATTGTACAATGTACAAGTCACGGCAAATAAGTCTAGCGTATAGACCTTCAATGCGCAGAAGTCAAAAATGAGATATCTCGGGGTGTGAGGGGGCCGCGGGGAGGGCGTGGGGATCGTTAGTAAGCACTGATTAGCTCACGCGGATCCCTCGTAAGCGCTGATTGGCTCTCCAATTGTATTGTGTTCCGCTCACTCGTACGACGCTGCGCGCACTTAAAGGTCAGCGCTCGACTTACGTGAAGCTAGTAATACATAAAATAAATTATAACAAAATCCAGCGATATATTAAATCTAGGAACAAGTATACTGAAAACTATTTCCTTGTATTCAATTTAGTAAATGACCCAGTCGAGACAGCATAGTATATTTTAGCATCTAGTGCGTAAGTGATGAAAGACAGATTAGTGTGGTAGTGAGCGGGCATTATGAATGCCGCCATTTAAGATTCGTTTTTAATTTTTTTTATCGGCATGGGCAAAGATTAATTAAACAACGAGTTACTACTTAACTCTTTAGTTTAAGAACATTCGTTGTATCAACAAAACTAAGTCAGTTCGAATTGACTGAAGTGATTTTTCAGCGGCTGCCATTTCACATCTCGATATTTACTATTTTTATTGATTATTGAATTATTAGCACCAAAATTTTGTCCACTAAAATAAATGTGTATACATATTTCATATTATTTTCTCAATTTTTTAATTAAATAATATTAAAATAGGGGCTTAGTTTACGCCTGTAATGTTTCCCAAACGGCCCCTTATGTACGCAAAACATTCAACATAATTATCTACAAGTAAAGGGCTTTCAAAACATTTCGCTAAAGGGCTGAAATCAGGGTTAGCTATGCACTTTTTATATTGCATTTTGTATACTTACGTAATAAAAAAATATGTAAAATGTAAATAGTTTATAAATGCACTCTAGATACCTAATACTAGAACTATGTGAAGTTTTTAGATCTAAATAATAAATAATAATTTGGCATCGAAAATAGCGTAGGAGCATGAAAAGCTACATAAGTCTAAAAAAGCGATTGATGTTCCTAAAATGTTAATCGCGCGATTTTTTTTTTTGTTAATTAGTTAATATGCAAAATATTACTTAAATTATTATTTATATCAAAAATCATACATTTACAATTAATACTTAGTTATATATATTTTTTTTTACAATGTTTCCATAATCTTATTTTATTTATTTGTTTCAAATTGGCATTTTTCTTGTACTTACAACTAAAATAACTTAATAGGCTTATCGGTGTAATGAGTAATTAGGTGAGATGTTAGATGTGTGCCTTAGAATATATAGACGTGTTTTTATTTCGTTTAAATAAATATGATATCACTGCATTAATTTTTTTTCATTTTTACTGCCATGAAAATTAGCATGGAAATCAGGAAATTATTATTCAAAGATGGTAGCACAGAAATTACAAAAAGACTAGAAGGTACCACCCATGAACCTATAGAAGAGGACTTGGCATAATGTCCTATAGAAAATAGTGGATCGGAAAATAGCTTAAGCTTATCAAAATTTTCATAAGTGTGTAAGAGACAACACTACATTTTTAAACATAACAATAAAACAGATCGTGGCAGAAATTTTATTGCAACTTCCCTTAAGATGGCCTCCCTAAAATGTATACATGAACACTCACACACGCACAACTTGAGACATCACAATGAACACGCGCCATTTTATGTTACAGGATTGTGCGTGTGTGAGTGTATTTTTGGCACGTTTTTAAGGTAGGTATGCCTACTCTACTTATTATTATTATCTCTATGGTACCACCATACCTACCCATAGAGATAATAATAATAAGTACCTACCTAATAAAAACTTCTTTATGTGAATAAAAAATATTGTCTATGAGTTGTCAGTTTTGACAATGACATTGGATTGTATTGACATTGGAATGTTAGGTACTGGATTGTAAACATTGGAGACTGTGTTTATCAACGCAGTCACCAGTCACGTTTTGTGGTGTTTTTATTAGTATTGTTATTGTTGTTATTAAATTTATTCACAATGGCTAAGGATCCGCTCGACGAAATGGCACAATTCTTGAAGCCCGAGTCCAGAATCGATCTAAAACACATATCATTAGACTATTTAAATGGTTTATCTGGCACTGAAGACGGCATACAAATCTTATTGAAAAACGAACAAATTATCCAAAATATTATTGAATTAACTGACGATAAAGTCGAGGAAGTTAGTAAAATTGCGCTATTGATACTCGTAAACATCAGCGCTAGCGCGGACGGCGCATCGGAACTCTTGAAATACAAACCAAATACAAAACAAAATATCGTCGACTTACTTATAGGTTATGTTCTAGATCCAAATAAAAGTTACGCTGACGCCGCATGTATGACGTTGTCTAACATCACAAGAGTCGAAAATAACATGGAAGTGTGTTTAGACACATTTTTACCATACTTAAATGATTTATTGAACATTTTTATCAACATAAATTATAACCAAAAAGGTTCTAAGCTACACTACATAGCACCGATATTTAGCAATCTAAGCTGTTCTCCACGCATAAGAAAATGGTTGACCGAAGGAAATCCTAATGTACCATTAATAAAGCTGTTGCCTTTTTGCAACTTTATGGAATCATCCATCCGACGTGGTGGTGCTATCGGCACAATAAGAAACATATCCTTTGACACATATTACCATGATTTTCTGCTAAGCAACGATTTGGACTTGCTGTCATATCTATTGCCACCGATAATGGGCAACGAAGTGTATGATGATGAGGAAATGGATAAATTACCAATATCACTACAATACTTGCCGATAGAAAAAATAAGAGACACTGATGAAGATATCAGAAGGATGGTTATTGAAACGCTAAATAAATTATGCGCTAAAAAACATGGGAGGGAGGTTTTAAGAGAAAATGGTGTGTACTATGTACTGAGGGAATATCATAAGTGGGAGAAGGATCCAAGTTTGTTGCTAGCGTGTGAGAATGTGGTAGACATATTGATACAGAAGGAAGAAGAAGTGGGTGCTGAGGATTTGTCATCGATACATGTTCCAGAAGATATGACAGAGAAGTTCAGGAATATGGATGAAGAATATGTAAATAGTGCATAATAAAGTTTTATCTATGTACTTGCTGTTTATTTTTAACTGATAACTTTATGTGTTCCTGCATAAAACAAGCATTTAAGAAAAATTAAACCAACTTTAATAACATCCTGCTTCTGGAGTGATGGTGTTTACAATATACTAAAAAAATAAAGTATTGTCCATATCTTGAAAACTACTAAACCGATTTTGATGAAACTAGCTTCAACTTGGGGAAGCCAAGTTGAAGTAGGTATGTAAATGTAAGCTAATAAAAAAGTATTCACAATCCAATGAATAGTTTCAAAGAAATATGTGGACAAACCTACGTACATACATACTCCTATATTTGGGAAGCTCTAATAGATTTTATCATATGTGAATAAAATGAGATTCCAATAATATTACATACCACAATTATGTGTCGAAGTGATAGCCTCATTTTTTTATAAGTCGGTTAAAAACTTTTGATATAATTATGGGATGATATTTATTTGGTTCAGAGATAGCTTCCTGGATTCTGAGGAATTAAAGAACTTCCTCAAGATTCTTATAATACCTAATTTGACAACAATGAATCTGGTATTCAAAAACAAGTTTAATAATAATCATATTAATTTTATTATGTACATAATAATAACTACTAAAATATTACTCAAAGAAGTGACAAAATCAATTTGAATGATACATTTTTGTTTATTTCTAATGCAGTACATTTGCTTGTATCTAGACCCCCTCTTCAATTTCTGTCTTTATTGATTCTATCTTTATATCTGCTGTGCCTTTGCTGCACTCCATTTCATCTATTTCAATCTCTTCACTCTTTATCTCGTTTTCAATCTTAATTTCTTCTACTTTAACTAATTTTTCATGGGCTATTCTTGGTATAGTTGTCTCAGCGACACAAGGGCTCATGTTTTCATTAGACAATCTCATGTAAGGCTGTTCACCGTTAACACAAACATGCTTGACCAGAGCAACTTTATAAGCGAATTTTTGGTTGCATGTGTCACATTTAAAGGGCTTTTCGCCGGTATGTTGTCTCATGTGATTGAGCAAGTTAATATTATGAATGAATTGAGCGTGACATATTTCACAAGTGTTCTGCATATCATCTACTCTAACAGGTTCTTCTGTATCCATTTTTTCTATTTTTGGCTCTCCAATCTTTCTCATGTATGGTCGTTCACCATCAACACAGATATGTTTGACTAAAGCAACTTTATAAGTGAATTTTTGGTGGCATCTGTCACATGAAAAGGGCTTTTCTCCCGTATGTTGCCTCATGTGATTGAACAAGGTGATATTATGTCTGAATTTACGGTGACATACTTCACAAGTATTCTGTTTGTCTGCTATTTTCACAGGTTTTTTAATATCTAATTTTTCTAAGTTTGGCTCTGCAATATTTCTCATGTACGGTCGTTCACCGTCGATACATACATGTTTGACTAAAGCAACTTTAAAAGTGAATTTTTGCTTGCACGTGTCACATGAGAAGGGTTGCTCTCCCGTATGAATTCTCATGTGATTGATTAAGGCATTCTTTAGGGTGAACTTTGTGTGACATGTATCACAAATATAAGGCACCAGTGGTTCTTGCGGAGTGTGAGAATTCAAATGACCGAGGTAACTACCTTTGTATTTAAAATACCTCATGCATATCCCACACGAGTAGTTCATAGCCTTGTGTTTTTTCATGTGAATTATTAAATTTTTTCTATGAAATTTCTCTCCACAAATGTCACAAATGAAATTAGTTTCAGCTTCAGTATCAGTAGTGTGACTTTTTAAGTGCATTGCTAAATTGCCCTCTCGCGTGAAGTTCCGGTCGCAAATTTTGCATGTGATCGGAGTGCCCCCTTTCTCGTGAATCTTAATATGTCTTTTCAATAAGTATTTTTGACTGAATGCCCATTTACACATGAAACATTTGAACGGTTTCTCTCCTGTGTGAGATGTTTTGTGGGCGGTCAATTCACTTGGATAGAAGAATTTTCGATCGCACAACTCACATGTGTGAGTTTTTATATCTGCACAAGTTATTTGTCTTGTGACACTTTTCTTTGTTTTCATTGATATTGCTTTCTGCTGTAGATTCAGTATGAACCCCTTTGGTGTTATAATCTTCTACATAGTTATCAATTTTTTCAGTTTTTACGTTAACTAAAGAGTCAACGTGTTTTTGCATTGTTAACTGAAACCATATAAAAAGAAAAATTGAGTCAACCACCATAATATAATGCCAGATGGAAAGTAGTGATGTCTAGGTTATTGATCCAACAAATACTATTTTTACAAATACAAATAATGATTACTGTTCAATAAATCTGAATTATAACAAATATTTGATTGTGTCTAAGATAAAGTAATACCTCCTCTTCTTCCGATTGTATAGACATACAATATACATTGGAATAGCTGCACATAATTATTAAATGTCATGATATGTCATGACACAAAATATAGGTTACATGGGCAGAAATAATTTCCAGGTGGTGCAGATTTTAGTTTTCTTACAATGTTCGCCGTATTATGATTGTTAATAAAAAACTGAAATTTTAGTTGGAAATGAAAATCGAAATCTGAAGTCCGGTTTATTTTATGTTCGAGACATTTACAAAATGATTTCCAACAGACAGCTTTTTATTTCAATAATTCCTGTTGATCCCGAGATTCCCAAGGGGTGCAAGTACATCGATGGTGCAAGTGCACCACCTGGCACCCCCCTGCCGGCGCCCATGATAGGTAACAAACTACCTACATAGATACTTTCTTTTGTCAAATACATATTTTTTTAGTATCAAAATTCAAAATGTTACTATAGTCCAAAACTCCAAATACATATCACTTTTCTCAAGTTTCAGGGACAACACAATATAAAATTACACGGCCAGGTGTGACCCAATATTTATGTGTACCTCTCAATCGGTCGTCGATTCGGAGCAAATTGTCTGACGAACAGACAAACACAAGTGATCCTATTAAGGGTTCTGTGTTATCAGTTGGACGCACGGAACCCTAAAGATATACCTTTAAAGGAATAGAAGATCGATGGAACACGCGACATTTGTTGCGTCGATGTCTTTTTTTACAAAACAAACTAATTCCACTACAAAGAAACTAAAAGAAAACACTACAAAGAAAACAAATCAGCTTCAATACATACCCACGTAAATAAACCTTGCAATTATAATAAAATATCTCTAATCTTGAACAGTTTTCACGAAAGCAAATTAAACTTAGAATGCTGAAGAGATCATTGCTCTTCAAGAAAATCAAATCATTGAAAATACTTGAATTGTTTTCTCTCTCCACGGGCCAATAACACAGATTAGGTATTAGTTACTACGTAAGCCAATAATGAAATAAAATAATTTTAGAGCACAGATTAGGTATTAGTTACTACGTTTTTAGAGTAATGATCACAGCCTCACCGGTAATGATTTATGATAGGTACCTCTGTTTTATTTTGTTTACTTTCAACTAGTGATGTGCGGAATCGATTATCAATAATCGATTATTAAAATGATCGATTGCAATCGATTATGCAAATTTAAAATTAACAAATTTTAAAATTAAAAATTAAAATTAACGCATTTTAATGCGTTAATTACCAAATTTAATACCAGCTTTCTGTTATTAATTTGCTTGCTAAAAATATAGGGTTTGGCAACTATAATATTGAAAAAAGGGGATTTCCTTAAAGTTAGTTTTAGGCTTTGTTCACACCAAACGGATAGTCAGCCGCCAACTGAGAGCGAGCGTTACGCAGTTTACTGCTTTTTCATAAATATTCTACTTTTCGTTCACACCGAACCGACGACGATACACCTTTATCAACTGCAGTGCTATTACGCTATGTGTATCTCAGTATCTATACATATACTAGCTGCGCCCCGCGATGTTACCTGCGACTAATAAGTTTGTACATATAAAAATATTTGAACAGACTTTTCTAAGGCAGGTAACTAGCAACGAGAACGACAGCAAAATGCAAATGCATGCAACGACTGCAAACAATTGCAATAATGTGTTATGTGAGCGTGATATACCTAAGAACAATCGACGCCATGTATCTCGTTTTTGGAAGTCTACTTTTATCTATTTAAGTCCCACAGGAAAACTTTTTCCGGGATAAAAAAATAGCCTAGATGTGTTATTCCAGGATATAAACTATCTTCATTCCAAACACCCAAATTGGTTTAGTAGTTGCGGCGTTAAAGAGTAACAAACATACACACATATATACACACACACAAACTTTCGCCTTTATAATATTAGTGTGATTATTGGTGTGATAAATAGATACCTAGTCGATATGTATGTATATTAAATTTTGATCAATTAATCTCAATTTTAATGAATCTAAAAAGGAGAATGCCCAAAATTCTATGGGCGTGTAACCCAGTCGTTTACAAGCGTGTTGTATGCAGCATTTATTGCAGATTTATTCCTGATAACCAAACACACCATTTTAATACCTCTGGGAGCTGCCGTTTTTGAATAAATCTTAGTTTAAGTTTGAAAATGATTCTAGGTTATGTGTAGTTTATGATTGTTAAACTAGTAAGGAAAGCCGTGTATTGTTCCTGCCGATTTGAACTATTTGTTTAGCGCGCACTATACTTAACATACCTGTTGCAACGATGTCCATGTTGAGAGTAGTTTGCAATGTAGAATCTAACGAAGACACATCATGTCTTAGCATCATATCAAAGGCATCATGTTTACATTCAACTGACATTTAATGCACCTCGACAATGTTATCCAAATCACGAACAAAAATCAGAATCCGTAGAAAAGCGTAAAGTCGGCGAGTAGGCGAGATCGAATCCGTATAATATAGCAAAAGTCGTTGGTAAGGAAAAACAATAAACCATAGAATTAATATTGGTCTCCGCTGCGCTACAATAAACATTCAAAATGTAAACAGACTAGACGTCACTAGCGTCACACATAACTAAAACAGTGACAATGTCACATTGGCATCTTGAAATATAATAAGTTTCGTTACACAAAATCAAGAAGGTTGTAGTTATATATTCCATTGCACAAAACGCAACGAAGTTAAAACAATATTACAACAAAATAATATTATTAATTATTGCTTATTTACTTTAATCATATTGTACGATTTACAACAAATAAATAGAATAATGTATTAATATAATTAATATCTGTTTTATTGCAAGTGACATGATTTTTTTTAACAACAAAACTTTTTGTTTGGGCATGTATGCGTAGAAAGTAATGCAAATGGCCACCAGACGTGCCAGAGAAACAGGAAGAGACGGTTGAATTCCTTTTTTATTGCATTTTTTTAAAAGCAGCTTTAGCATTAATAATTATTAATTTTCAAATTGTCATATATTCGTAAGATAATTTTTAGTAAATTACATTTTGTGTAAATGCTTGGGTCAGGGTTGATCATTCTCCTTTGTGTTTGTTTTTCTTTTCTCAGAAAAGTCTAAATCTAAAAGGCTATAAAGATGTTGCTACTAAATGCAAGGGTTCAGATTTTTTTCCAGAAAAAGAACTGTTTTTTCAGTTCTTTCTAAGAACTATTTTATAATCGATCAATAATCGATTAATAATCGATTATTGATCGATCACGCTTACTGGTGTAATCGATTGATCGATTATCAAAATAATCGAATCGGCACATCACTACTTTCAACTTTCCACCAAAGACTATACAAACAATAGGTAAAGGTCACCAGGATCTCAGATAAACAAAGTAACTGACATTTTTTGTGAAATTGACTTTTTTGTATTAACAAATGTTTTATGTCGAGTAGTTTTTTACCACAGCTTAATATTTCAAATAACTTGAACCGTTTACTGAAATTTGAATTGCCCAAACAAAGTAACTGCACACACTAACCCGGAATATAAATGCAAAACCAAGTAAACAACAAGCACAACACAAAAACAAAGTAATTGGGTGTTGATTACATACTTTGTTTTTGTATTAATGCAGTTGCTTGATTTTTCGTTTCGTGAAACGATCCCAGGTAAAGTGTTCTGAATGTAATTACTTTGTTTATCACTAGGGCAGCCGAGTTAACATAGTGTTGCTTACTAGAAAATTTAATTTCCCTATTTTTCATGAGATTCTGGTCGATCTATACACACATACTATAGATCGACCAGAATCTCATGAAAAATAGGGAAATGAAATTCCAAGGTTAGCAACACTACGGCTGCCCTAACGATAAACAAAGTAACTGACATTTTTTGTGAAATTGACTTTTTGCATTAACAAAAGTTTTATGTCGAGTAGTTTTTTACCACAGTATTTCAAATAACTTGAACCGTTTACTAAAATTTCAATTGCCCAAACAAAGTAACTACACTCACTAACCCGGAATATAAATGCAAAAACCAAGTAAACAACAAGTACAACACAAAAACAAAGTAATTGGATGTTGATTACTTTGTTTTTGTATTTACTTGATTTTTCGTTTCGTGAAACGATCCCAGGTAAGGTATTCTGAATGTAATTACTTTGTTTATCACTAGGGCAGCCGAGTTAACATAGTGTTGCTTACTAGAAAATTTAATTTCCCTATTTTTCATGAGATTCTGGTCGATCTATATATATATATATATGGGTATAATAACCAAATGTATTCTGTCAGTGGTACCTACTCTGTGATTTATAACCTTAACATTGAACAGGCTGTATGGTCTACGACCTTTGCCTTTCCCGAAAGGGATAAATTAAAAAACAAACAAACAATTTTTAAGAATTTTCTATTTAGCTTTAGCCAGAAAGTATGCTTTAGCTTTACTTTATTTAAATGTGAAAGTGGTTAAATCGTCTTTTCACCATAAGTAATAAGTATTTACAAATACTATAATTTCAGTGAAGTTACAGTTAATTTGGATGCCAAAAACAAAAGCGCGCCTAAAAAGTAATGATAACAATAGTAGAATTTAGAAGTAAAGATGATAAGGAATCGTTTTAATTATAAAATCAATTTATACCTACTATAACGACAACAGAAAACAGTGCTTAAGACTAAATAACAGTGAACAATAATTAAAGCGCGAGTTCAAAACATAACCACTAGAAAACATAACCTCTAAAGTTACACATGCAGTGAAAGAATTCATGTAAAATGACTCAAATAAACATCGACGAAGTATGTCCGAAAAAGGACATATACCCCATGATCGTCAACTTCCAAAATGGGTACGTAACCGACCAATTTAATGAACGAGAGTGCATGGTTTTTGAAAATAGTGAGAACGACTTCAAAACGATAGCCACTGTTATAGATAATGTGGTTTACGCCGGGGAAGAAAAACCCGAAGATCTGAGTAAAACCTTCATTCTTGTTCGTAGTAAAAAAACTGGTAAAGTCCGTGTAATAGAAAGCAGTGTAGCAGATTTGAAACCTATTCTCAAAATCGACGACACAACACCCAAGCTACAGCTGGAGAGTAGTAAGTTAGAACTGAGTAGAAAGTTCGGGTCCAAGAAACAAAAACAGCAGATGGAACAACGAGAAAAGCTTAAGGTTAATGTGGAAACTGTAACGGAACAAATGCAGAACATCACGAAAGATGTGTCTAAAGATGAACTAGATTTAACAACGTACGATATGAATAATTCTGACGATTTTTACATACCACCGATTAACCGTGCTGCGAGTACAGCTGAAGAAATATATGACTTGAATAGTATATTAACGGAAGATCAATATGAGAAAATACTATCTGAATTGGAAGAAAAAGACTATATATCAGACATGGTACCGCTAGTTAAAAAGATTGTTTCAAAGCGGAAATTATCACCAAAATTAAGTGTAATAGCTTTATATGCAAGTTGTCTCATCCAATTGCACAGTACAATTGTGAAGAAAATCACAACAAAAAGTTTTGTGATATGCCCCCACTCTGTTACGCTTAACGAAATAATTTTAAAAGGATTCTGTAATGTTGTTAACGGAAGACGCGGTAGACCGGCCCCTTACAAGGACAGATCGTTGTGTCATGCAATCGTTTTTATTTTACTTATAAATAGTTTGAAAATTGAGTTGAGCACATTGTGTGAAACGTTTAAATTGTCTGATAGAAATGCGACAACGAAAATAAGAGTAACAGGTGCATCTGTCGTTACGTCTGGCAGTAAAAAGATTGTACAGCTGAAGTTGCCCTTAAATACGAATAAAACACCATTTAGAAGAAAGAGTGCTAAATTTTGAATTTATTTTATATTATTGTTGATTATTGACCATTGTTGTTTTGCTTGATGAAATTATTTTAAAAGGAATATGTAACATTTTGTGTATGTATTAATAATATTAACAGAAGATGGGTAGAGCAGTCACTTATAAGGATAGATTGTTGTGACAAACAATCTTTTTTATATTTTTACTTATAAGAAGCTATAATTTAAGGAAAATTAAGCAGACTTCAATATACCGAAAAAAAGAATAATTGATAAGGGAAAAGTGTCCATATCTTGAAAACTACTGAACCGATTTTAATGGAACTTGCACTGTTCTCCAAGTTGAAGTAATTTAAGCAAAAAAGGAATGGTCACAATCCCATCGTTTCAGAGAAATGTGTGGACAGACATAAATACATATGTATACACTTATTTAAAATTTTAATAGATTAGTTATCATATGTGAATATATTGCAGTTTCAATAATAATACAATATGTTGAATTGATAAAACCTTTGAAATATATAGAAGGCACTAGAAGGTTTGTATAAAACCTTTAAAATGTCTAATAGAATCAACGAAAATTAGAGTTACAGGTGTGTGTGTACAGCTTTTCGTTATTTTTTTTTTCACAGTAAAAATATTGTACAGCTGAAATTGTCATTAAATATGAATAAAACACCATTTAAAAGAAAGAATGCTAAATATTAATAAATTTATTATATACAGCCCATTGTTGTTTTGGTCCAAAAATAAAACCTGAAAGACCTGTATGGTTAGTCTGAGCTTGTACACTTTACTTACATATCAAAACAATGACTTCATAGTGAAATGGACCTAAACTGGCTTATTTTATGGTTTGAGTTCGCCAATACATTCATTCATCCAGCGCCCCGAGCGGAAATGTAAAATAAATATTCGAAGTACTGAATTACGACTTTAAAATAAGAGTCTTTGGGTTCATTTTGCATTACATAAGTATTACAGTTTTTCGATATTTAGTATTTGGTAAAGTTTTGCAGGTGTGCAAGCTCAGAATAACCATACTGTACCCTTTTTTTTTTTTTTTTTGTCGTGGTGGAAAGCTTTATGGCTACCCCCGTTCTTTGGGCAGAACGGGGGTTATGTGGGACTCCCCCTATGGGTATACCCTAACTAAAACCACCACGGCTGTTCCCTCTTGCTGACTATGCTGGACGCCTGGGGAACCCATTGTATACGTCCCAGGCGTAACCATACTGTACCCTTATGCAGGTCTGTCACTATTTGCTGCAAATTCCTTATTTAGAGGAATTTAGAGCTTAAACCCGCCACGCTGCTCCAATGCGGGTTGGCGGGCTTTAACGACTATAGTCACATGTTAATGATAATAACCGGGACAGCCTGCTTAACATGCTCTCCGAGGCACGGGGGTGTAACACCGCCAACTACCAACTCTGGGCTGGCACTGAGAATTTCTTGACAGAGAAACCCAATGTCTAACATCGAATCTGGGACCTCGTGATCTGCAGTCGAATATGCTAACCACTAGACCAACGAGGCAGTCCTCACAATAAAATATACTCACACATACGTATATGTATACTTACATTTTCTTTCCTTGTAGTGGGTTGTTTGTAATTTGTATGAAGGATATTTGTAATTTGTATGTGGATTACCACACGGTAAGTATGCAGCAGCATACAGGGTGTAAAGGGGTCCGCTATTGAAAACTTAGCGCTATTATTAGGTAGGTATGTTTAATAACACTATCCAATACCAATAGCCATTTGTCATATACTTGTAGTACAGTTTGGTATTTAGTTTTTCAAACCGGCAATGTACTTATAGCGTGCAAAACGCGGCGACAACTTCAGGTATTTACCCAACGTTTCTTTGCCCTCTAGCGTCAGCTGGAACTGTGAACTTTTAAAAAATACGGCAATAATTAAAAATATTTTTTTCTCGTTTTTTTTTGTCTTTCATTTGGATCTTTTCAGTGATCTTCATGACTATACCCGTATTACTAATTCCCTGGAATTCTGACGTTTCGTAATGTTACCAGAGATAAAACAATTCCCACAAAAAAGATAAAAAATTTGACAAATGCCTGACAGACACTTCATGGTGATAATGTCATTCGACATCCATTTTTGAATAAATTTTTTCAATGTGCTTCTTTTGTTTTCTGTTGCTGTCAGTGTGCACTTTCTAGTTTCCACTCTTGGTGTTTTCTATTTTAAGGCGAAACGAGTAATATTATTACGCGGCATATGGCTTTTTATGATGACAGGGAATTAAAGTAGTTTGGGGTAAAATCGTACTTCGTAGATGTTACCCTGTTCTCCATACAAATAACTATTACTATATCTTAGTTATTACCCGTTCTTGCATCTTCGTTACATCTTCGTTTCCGACAGCGGTCCCCTTGCACCCGTTGTAAAATGAAACAAAAAAATACTTGAATAATATAATATAATAGAATGAGTAAAATCTTGAGTAAAATACTTACATTTTGATGTCCGAGAATCTACATCGATGCCGAGAATACATGAGGCGTAGGGTTTAATCAATTATGAATATAGATAAATAGCGATAAAGAAGTGCAGACAACAAATAAATTGCGTTGTGCAGAGATCAATCTCACTAGAAAAGTTCTCTCACACGAGTGAAAAATTACATGCAATCCGTGAGTTCCAAGAATTTTCTAAGTAAGTATATTTCCAATATATTCAATTTTCGGCTCACTCGGTCGTCAATATACGCCTGCGGCCTGGTCTGACACCTGACTCATTTAATTTTCATTTCTGTGTCAATTCAAAGCGCCGCAACGAAGGTACTGGAAACTAAAGACATGTCCAATACAATTTATCATGCCGGCTGTAGACTCTCCTCGAGGCAGCGCGAGGGATGACGAGTGCTAGTGTACATGCTATAACCCCCGGCACGTAAGTCGAGCGGTGACCTTCAAGTGCGCGCAGCGTCGTACGAGTGAGGGGGACACAATATGATTGGAGAGCCAATCAGCGCTTACGAGGGATCCGCGAGAGCTAAGGTAATCAGTGCTTACGAACGATTCCCATTTCCCACGCCCTCCCCGCGACCCCCTCACACCCCGAGATACCTCATTTTCGACTTCTGAGCATTGAAGGTCACCGCTCGACTTATTTGCCGTGACTTGTACAGTCGGTTCGTCTCGTATTGTCTCGACTCTCGCCTCGCCTCGCCTGCTCTCCATCCCGAGTCGGTTTTTTTGCGCGAGTCAAAGGGTCTCGCTTTAACCCCTTGAGTGCATCACTGTACATTCTCGCGTCTTTCAGTTTAGCACAAGCTTTCAACGTCGACGTTTTCATCATTATGTAGAACTAGCGGTCCGCCCCGGCTTCGCCCGTGGTACATAATATAATTATAGCCTATAGCACACGTACATATCCAACGGCGAAAGAATTTTTGAAATCGGTCCAGTAGTTTCCGAGATAAGCGCGTTCAAACAAACAAACTCTTCAGCTTTATTATATTAGTATAGAAGATAACTAAGTTCAAAAAAGTTATTTTGATGCATTTTTTTGTATAGAGAACGAAATTATAATTTTACGGATAGCGCATAGGGTAACAGCTGCCATGTTTCACGTCCATCTTCTCGGCCGGTCGCAACCATACTGAGTAATCGAGAGTGATAGTATCGCACGAGAGCTCTCGACGAAATATGGGGAAGCACTCGCGGAAGAGTGTACAGCCGGCATCACAATTTACATTAGTTCTGGGTACCTTCACTTTCATTTTTCTCGGCAATCAGCGCAAAGATGGCAAAGATCATTGATCATATAGCTTCACTATTATGTCTTTAAAAGCCAAGTTCAAAAGTCCAGAATACTTGTATTACTAGAGGTCAGTGGACCATCCAACAACAAATTCCCTGCACTATTCACCAGTGTGATTACTGGTGCTTAAACTGTATTTTAGCAACTTCTGGGTTTTCATTTTACTCTACAATACCTAATTATATTCAATAAATAGTCATTTATTTCAGGCATTTTCACCCATTTCAAAAAATAAATAAAAATGTATAAAAAAATAAAAAGTAAAATTAAATTAAAACTTCCCTCAAAAAGGAGGTTCGCCATAACTATTTACGATTACCACTGTCCCTATTATCTATGCTGTTATTATGAAGTATGCTCCATTTTATGAAAATTCATCAAACATCTCAATATTATCATGTTCAGTTTTAACATCGCTCGTCATACTTTCATCCGACACCTCAGCGGGTTCCAATTTAACATCAACTGTAGTGCTCTCAGGCTCCATCGCTTCGGCAGAATCGGATTTCATGTCATCGCTCATTTGCGTAGTACACAACTCGCTCAAATACAATTTAGTTTGGGACGCGTCGAAACACTGCTTGAACCTTTGTATGGCGAACTCCAAGGAATTGTATGAACTTTTGCAGTATTCGCACTTGAAAACTACAGAATCACGCAAATGCTTCAACTTGGTATAAATGCCGTAGTAAAAGTCGTCGTTGAAATTCTTAATACACTCGTCGCATTCTACGTCGAAAACGCGCCTCCTCGACCCGTATGTAGCCAATTCGTCCACGTTAAAATCACTGTGAAACTTCTTTATGTGTCGTTTCAAAGTTTTGCGCGAACTGAAGTCTTTCATGCAAATAATGCAACGCGGTAAACACGTCTTGAGCGAGGGTAGATTTGAATGAAACGACTCGCAATGTTGGCCGAATTGCTCGTGGCCTTGAAAAACTAAGTTGCACTCCTCGCATTTGTAAATCTCATCCTCGGCCGAGTGGTTTGTGGTTAGATGTATGTTCAATGCCTCGAGAGAGTCGAATGAAACCGAGCAAAGATGGCACGGATGCGTCGTCATATTAAAAGAGTGGATTAATTTTAGATGTATTTTACAAGATTTAGCCGATTCGAAGCGTTTCTCGCATATATGGCATTGGGGAAACGCTGCCGAATTCGGATGTTTCATCCTCACGTGTTTCCTCAAACTTCGTTTCTCTTTGAATAGAGTTTCGCATTCCACACACTTGTATCTCTGCATTCCCAGATGCGTGTATTCTATGTGCCTTCGTATATTGCGTTTCGATTTGAATTCTTTATCGCAATAATCACATTTGGAACTGTACGTGTTGTTATGTACCACTTTCATATGGGACGCCAAATAGTATTTGTTGTTGCAAATTTTCTCGCACAATTTGCACTTCACCGGCTCGTCCGCTGTGTGTTTTAATTTCAAATGGTGTTTTAGAGATCTGCCAGTGTAGTATATTCTCTCGCAGTGCGTGCATTTGTGACAAGTTTCGTTAGCTTCTTCCAAGGTAGACGTTATATTTGAATCCGCGACTTGCGATTGCGGATGGAAGATTCTTGTATGGAAATCTAGACTTGAAACATCGCTGAATAATTTATCGCAAAAGCTGCAACTGTTCGCGTTATATGGCCGAATACACTTTTTCCTATGTTGTTCTATAGTTTCTTTACTGAAGAACTTTTGAAAGCACACATTACAAGTCGACAGGCTGTAGTCCTTATCATGCTCGTACTTCATATGATATTTCAGCTCGTAAACCGTTGAAAACACTTGAATACAATATTCGCAGCAGTACAGACATTTCTTTTTCATCTTTTTACTTTTTTCAAGTTTCTCCGCCGATTTTATCAATGATTCCTTGCAATATTCATAGAACTCTTGGAAAGTGTGGGTAGTTTTAATATGCTGCCTCAATAAGTGCTCCTTTTTATAAAACATATTGCAAGATTGACAGAAATGATCGTATTTACTCGATCCAACAATATCGAGACCAATTTGTTTGTGGTAGAAAGCGATGTGACTGTCAAGATTCTCTTTGCCAGTTATAACTTTATAGCAATATTCACACGTGTACTGCTCACTGTTCTCACTTAGATGCACAGTTTTGGTGTGCCGTCTCAAACTCTGATTCAACGTGTACTCCTTAGGGCAGATTTTACATTTGAAAATCCCTTTCTCTTTATGACTCATTTTCATGTGCCGTCTCAGATCCTTATCATTCGCGTAAGCTCTTTCGCACAACTGACACTTCATCCCTCCTTTTGAGATATGTTCATGAGATTGCATGTGTACAATCATGGCATGCCTTTTTCTGAAAATCCTTTTACAGTAATCACAAGTGAGGGATGCTACATCACGGTTATGCAGTTTCAGATGTCGTTTCATATTTCGTTCCGTTGTAAAAGTCTTGTCGCATAGATGGCAAGAGAATACAGAATTAGTTTGCAAATGCACATTGATCATGTGATTGATGATATTCTGTCGTCTTGCAAACACTCGTCGGCACACATCGCACTGAGGGAACCCCTGGTTGAACTGGTTGTGGCCGCGGCTCAGATGGAGCAGCAGGCCAGTCGGACTTCCGAACCCAATATCGCAGATCTCACAGTGGCATGACAGGTTTAAATGGCAGTTCTCGATGTGGGTCTGCAGGTTATATTTCCTCGTGAACGAGCGACTGCAGTAGTCACAGATGTAGTCTGGGTCAGACATTTTTTGCTGAAATTTAAAAATATATATATCAATATCAATTAGTGAAAATCAAGTTCATTAAATAAGTTTAAAAACCAATTAGGCAAATATAGAAAAAACTCGGAGCACATCTGATATAGACGTATCAGCGAAAGCTGCTAGTCTGTTACAAGTAATAATAATAATCATCACCAACCCATTACCGGCCCACTATAGGGTCTCCTTTCAGAATGAGAAGGGGTTAGGTAAATAAATAAAAGAGATATTGGTAACCTGATAGCATAGCAAATTAAATTGCTTGGCAAACAAATTGAGATAATTAAAAAACGTAGCAGTGCTCATCACTGCATGAGGAACATGATCAAAACTTACCTTAAAGAACGGGTAAAAAACTTACCTTTAAAATCTGGGTTTTAAAATTTCTAGTAGAATGTCATTGAATTAAGTGAGTAACCATTATCATGCGATGTTTAATGATGATTCTATAGTATTATAATTTATGCATTCAGCATCATGTACCTGAAAAATATTATCATTCACTTAATAACACATCTACTTGATTTTTCAATCTGATTGAAATTTTCCAAACCAGTCAAGGCTTTTTTGAGTAATTGGGCAACACATAAAAAAAGATTCAAACGAATTGAGAACCTCCTCCATTTTTTCAAGTTGGTTGAAAAATTGTTTCCAATCTCTTTTCAATCTCATAGAGAATTTTATAAAGACCCACAAAAAGCATATATACTGAAATATGAAATTCAGTCTATAGTTTTTAAGTTATGACTACCAAAAATCGCAATTATTATCCCGAATAATTCTGTTTATGTATTCCTGAATGTCCCTTTAAATTGAGATAAAGGTTGTTTTTCATACACACACAGTTTAAGTCTACCGATAAAGCGGCAACTAGCCATGGCCGAATCATTTCACCATACGATATTTCTATAAGTAAGGAACATTTGACCTCATAACAACAGAAAATTTCTACTAATTAACATAAAGAAATCAATTTAGTAGGAAGCCGTTTTTAAGGTTCCGTACCTCAAAAGGTACGGAATCCTCTAAAGGTAAAGGTAAAGTGATCTTAGGTATAAGGAACCCTTATAAGATCACTTTCTTGTCCGTCTGTCCATGTGTCACCGCCGATTTTCTCAGGAATGGGTAGACATAGCAAGTTGAATTTTATACCAGATACTAAGGTCTATAGTCCCTATTAGGTGTATAAAAATTAAGGTCCTAAGTCCACACAATAAAAAGATATGGCCAAATTTTGATTTTCACGAAAACTTGTAAGTACCAAAATTTGCCTTAATTTTCAACTTTTTAATTTTTCGGAATTTTTCCTTTACTTGATCTGTAAGACCTTGCTTTTGACCAAAATTGACAAATCTAGGTCAACCGGAAGTACCCTATATTATTTGGGTTGAAAACCTAAATGGTAGTTCCAGTTGACCTAGAATTACGAAATTTGGCAAAAAGCCAGGTTTTACAGCACAAATAAAGGAAAAATTCTAAAAACTAAAAAAGTTGGAAATTAAAGGGTGGCCCCGTACATACATAATTGCACCAATTAAGATAGACCTCTGAGTTGTATGAGCGCTCATACAATTTAGAGGCCTAGCTTAATTAGCACTTTACCTTTTAAGATAAAGTAATGAAAAACAGATTGTACTTACTTATACTTCTGGAGTACGGAACCCTCGGTGCGCGAGTCTAGACTCGCATTTAACCGGTTTTATTGATACAAAATTACAAACTTACTTGTACTTTGCGATGCGATGTGAAGTAGGATTTTTATTTCTAAATATGTTTAGACCAGTAGATTTTTGAGAAATTCCAGTTATAATTTTTATATTATCAAAATACCACCTACCAAAATATTGACCACATTGACCACAGAATAAAAATTAATATAGATAGATCTTGGTCATTGAGGAATTAATAATATGGAGGCGCCATACCTACTTTAAAAACGTGCCAAAAACCAGGGACTGAAAGCGGTAGAGCATACCGGTACATACCACCGTTATCATACCGGTACAAAATAGGTACCAAAATCTCAACCTTTATAAAAGATACCTTTATTTAACCGCTTTGCGATTTCGGTACCGAAAAAATACGAAAAGGTGCGCGCGCGGGGGTGAAGAATTTGGCCACGTGCCGCGCGCCGCGCGTCCCCCGCTTCCCGTCGGTTCCTGTGTTTGTTAAAACGTAAGGATTTTAAGAAATTTCAAATTCTAAATCTAAAAATAAGAATATTAAAGAATAAAGAATGCCGAAGTGGTGGGATTCATTCAACGGCACATCAAAGTAAAGCCTTATTAGATAAAAATATCGATATAAATAGCGGTACCGAAATAAAAGTACCGTTTTTTATTTCGGTACCGGTAAACTGAAATATAAAGGTACAGAAATAAAGAGGTACCGAAATTATAGGTATTTAAACATTTCGCTACTTTTATTAAAAGGGTAGGCCCATTACCGCTAAATAAAACTACCATTAAATTCCGGTTATTCAGTCCCTGCCAAAAACACACTCACACACGCTTAGATATATAGGTACTAAGATAATAATTAGTTTGACATTGAAGTTTTTCTAGTATGACAGTTGGATCAAGTTGGATAATTATTGTGTTAATGGTGCTTCGTTAGTTTTTTCTTATTTTATTACTATTTCGCCATTCTTGGACTCCAATTATCTGTGCATTTCATCTCGTGATCGTGGACGTGATCGACTCCGATTATCTTTGCATAAATAACAGTGACCCACGCATGTAAAAAAGACTCGATTAAAAAGCAGAAAATTATCAACATGCGTTTCATTTCCTAACATCTGGAGACCACCTCTTACAATTTTAATGTAAGTATTGTATAATAATAATTTATCTTAATTATTACAAGGTCACATCATTCTTTAGTGATCTTGTAATAATTAAGATAAATTATTTTATACGATACACAAGGACAATAGTATAGTATATACAGTATGTAGAAAAAAACCCTGTCAGATCCGAAAGGGAATGATTGTTAGCCCACAGACATCACTGAAAAAAATATTTAAAAAATTTTATTCATTAAGATAAAAATGTTATTGTAATTTAAAATGCACATTTTTAGTGCCCTAATTCCCCAATATTGCGCAAATTTTTGAAATGTGACAACACCAGAGTCGGCGGGCGGCATCTTTTGTAAATACCGCTGGCACGTGTAAGCCTGTAAAGGCGTGTTCACAATAAGCTTAGAATCGACCGGCGCAGCATATTGTTTGCCGACTAAAATAAAAAAAAACAACCAAGTGCGAGTCGGCTTTGATTCGAGAGAGCCGCACTCTTTTAGGGTTCCGTACATAATTATGAACATAATAAAACAATACATAATATTTTGGGTGTAAGAAATATTAATTAATTTCCGAGCTAGACATCGCAACAAACCGTGAAAGAAAAATCCAATAAATGTTCGTTTGTTCGGTCACAGCTTACAAACTACTACGAGCTAGAGACCTGTGTGACCGGCGCACAGACGGCCGGACGGACAGACAGACGGACAGACAGGCAGGCAGGCAGACAGACAGACAGACAGACAGTAGAGAGAGATTAATAGGGCTCCCTTTTTACCCTTTGGGTACGGAACCCTAAGAAGCAACAAATCACCCAGCTCACACTCTCAGTCAGTGGCCTGAGCTGAGCCACAGACTCACGTACCTACTGAATTGGTTAGTGTGATCAAAATAAAAACTATCGAATAATTTTATGAATAAAACTGCTGATTGAATCAGATAGCGCGCGTATCGCAGCCGGCTGTATTCATTTGCGTGCGTAATTACTGCCGCTGACAGAACAAGTCGTTGTTTAGCAGCAAACTGTAACACTAGACATACCTCCATACTATTGGACCCTAACGCGTAATGAGCATAATGTGAAGATGCCTTAAGCTATCCCGACCTTGAAATAAGTTTATTTATTTTATTACTATTCGTTTACACCAGGGATTGTCAAAGTATTTTGGGCAAGAGACCCCTTTTCCAAAATGAACTGATAGCTTAGACCCCCATAAACCAATTACATTAAAATCCTACCTCTAGTTTTCTCTATTGATACAAAATATTTACCAACTTAAAAACTTTGCGGTTGGTTAAGTGAGTAAACTTGACATCATTAATTGGTAAAATATTAATCATTCTTATAACAAGTTGGTACACGTAACACAACTTAGGTAACTTGAAATTTTGAATAAAGCAGGGTACTCACCTAGCCGTGTAGCATGTAACGTATCTGATACTGTATCAAGTGAGTACGTAGGCACGAGCCCGCTGCGAGCCGCTCGCCCGTGAAGCGCAATAAGTTCGTAGTGTCCCCCCTAGTGGCCGTATCACTGCGAACACAAAGGCGGCTCCCAATGTGCGCGTGGACGGCAACACGACTGTGGACGAGCCGTACCCACTTGCAAGTTGATACAGTATCAGATACGTTACATGCTATACGTCTAGGTGAATACCCTACTTAAGAACTTGTGTTAATTAACAGGGTTTGACACCTCGTCGACCCCCAAAATCAGTTTTCATTTATGTCGACCCCTGTGGTCGATATCGACCCCCCACTTTGGGAATCCCTGGTTTAGGTACACAAATTTCGCTTTGTTAAAAGCCGTCATAAATGCCGCCAGTTCATACCGAAAGGCGGCGTCGGCTTCTTCAAAGACTCGACTGGGCGGCATGTCACAGAGGGTGGGCACGTGTCACCTCTGAAGTTCTGAAGTCACACAGTTTCGCGCGTAAACTGTTTCCGAGTGGTCGTTCCGTAGCTGTGTTTGTGTTCTGTCATTTCTGCGATATGTCTTATTCTAATCAAGAGTATTTCAATATGTTAATGTGTCTGGGTGCTAGCTAGATGAAGCCTTAGAAGTCTTGGATGTGGCTGCCCATCGGTCAATGTGGTTCCAGCATGATAGTGCCCCGCCACATTTCACCCGTTCCGTGCGTGAATACCTAAACGAGCAGTATGGAGAACGGTGGATTGGTAGAGGTGGACCAACTAAGTAGGTACGTGGCCAGCGCGGCCTTTTTTCTAAAGCAGTTTCATTTTTACCTCATCATAACCTGACCAAAGCTTTGTTTTAATTTTTTTAATTTGTCGTATTTAATATCCGTTCCAATATTACCTACCTTATTTTAACTAGGATTGATAATAATTAGGATCTGGTTTCTGTCGACGTATTGATTCAAAAACTAAAAGAAATGTTTAAAAGGATCAAAATAAAACATGTGCTATAGTAAGTAGGTACATAGTATTGTTCTGTATTGCCCGTTAAACAATAAAGGTAACTAAGTACAGCTGTGCCCTTGAAATCTCACGCCTATTATCTTTTTGTACAGACGATAAGTACCTAAAATACTTTGTACCCGATAGGTAGGTACCTACCCGATAGGTACTTTACCCGATACCTACTGAGCGCTGACGCCGCGTCTGTGTTACCATGTGACTTTCCCCATTTGATAAAATTAAATTTTAGTTTTTTTAAGGGTAATTTTTTTAATTAGTATTTCAAAATGATTACCATAAATAGAACCAACTCACGATACCTAATTACAACGTCACGGATCTGACAGGGTTTTTTTTTACATACTGTATATTATAGTACCAGTAGTACATATACAGTATGTAGAAAAAAACCCTGTCAGATCCGAAAGGGAAAGATTGTTATCCCACAGACATCACTGAAAAAAATATTTAAAAAATTTTATTCATTAAGATAAAAATGTTATTGTAATTTAAAATGCACATTTTTAGTGCCCTAATTCCCCAATATTGCGCAAATTTTTGAAATGTGACAACACCAGAGTCGGCGGGCGGCATCTTTTGTAAATACCGCTGGCACGTGTAAGCCTGTAAAGGCGTGTTCACAATAAGCTTAGAATCGACCGGCGCAGCATATTGTTTGCCGACTAAAATAAAAAAAAAACAACCAAGTGCGAGTCGGCCTTGACTCGAGAGAGCCGCACTCTTTTAGGGTTCCGTACATAATTGTGAACAACATAATATTTTGGGTGTAAGAAATATTTAATTTCCGAGCTAGACATCGCAACAAACCGTGAAAGAAAAATCCAAAAAATGTTCGTTTGTTCGGTCACAGCTTACAAACTACTACGAGCTAGAGACCTGTGTGACCGGCGCACAGACGGCCGGACGGACAGACAGACGGACAGACAGGCAGGCAGACAGACAGACAGATAGACAGACAGTAGAGAGAGATTAATAGGGCTCCCTTTTTACCCTTTGGGTACGGAACCCTAAGAAGCAACAAATCACCCAGCTCACACTCTCAGTCAGTGGCCTGAGCTGAGCCACAGACTCACGTACCTACTGAATTGGTTAGTGTGATCAAAATAAAAACTATCGAATAATTTTATGAATAAAACTGCTGATTGAATCAGATAGCGCGCGTATCTAAGCCGGCTGTATGCATTTGCGTGCGTAATTTGTTGTGCGTAATAAGTTGTTACGTTCCCTCGAATATGGTTGAGCGAAGCAATGGCTGGATCATGCGTCATGCTCGTGAACGGGTGCCACCGTCGGAAATGGGGCTACTTTTGTCTGCCCTTCTTCACATGTGTAGAATTGTAAGCACCATTCCGAACCTGTGGTAGATTCATTTGTCGATTCGTAAACGCTTCCGAAAGTTTATCTGAATAAAATTATGATTACTTATATAAATGATAAAAAGGCGTGGATTTGACTCGTTCCAGCAATGCGCGAGACGGCAATTCAATCATGTACTTACCATAAAATTGTTATATTGATATTGTAAATTTGGAAAAGAGCAACCGCCGAGTTTCTTGCTGGTTCTTCTCGGTTGGAACGGCATTCCGAACCAGTGGTAGATTCATCTGACTATTCAAAAGCACTTGTAAAAGTTTATTTGAATAAAAAACTTTTCTATTCTATTCTATTCTATTCTAATTACTGCCGCTGACAGAACAAGTCGTTGTTTAGCAGCAAACTGTAACACTAGACATACCTCCATACTATTGGACCCTAACGCGTAATGAGCATAATGTGAAGATGCCTTAAGCTATCCCGACCTTGAAATAAGTTTATTTATTTTATTACTATTCGTTTACACCAGGGATTCTCAAAGTATTTTGGGCAAGAGACCCCTTTTCCAAAATGAACTGATAGTTTAGACTCCCATAAACCAATTACATTAAAATCCTACCTCTAGTTTTCTCTATTGATACAAAATATTTACCAATTTAAAAACTTTGCGGTTGGTTAAGTGAGTAAACTTGACATCATTAAATTGGTAAAATATTAATCATTCTTATAACAAGTTGGTACACGTAACACAACTTAGGTAACTTGAAATTTTGAATAAAGCAGGGTACTCACCTAGCCGTGCAGCATGTAACGTATCTGATACTGTATCAAGTGAGTACGTAGGCACGAGCCCGCTGCGAGCCGCTCGCGCGTGGACGGCAACACGACCGTGGACGAGCCGTACCCACTTGCAAGTTGATACAGTATCCGATACGTTAGGTACATGCTATACGTCTAGGTGAATACCCTACTTAAGAACTTGTGTTAATTAACAGGGTTTGACACCTCGTCGACCCCCAAAATCAGTTTTCATTTATGTCGACCCCTGTGGTCGATATCGATCCCCCACTTTGGGAATCCCTGGTTTAGGTACACAAATTTTGCTTTGTTAAAAGCCGACATAACTGCCGCCAGTTCATACCGAAAGGCGGCGTCGGCTTATTCAAAGACTCGACTGGCCGGCACGTGTCAGTAGTACCTAAGTACCTAACTCTGATCTGAACCTCTGAAGTCATGAAGTCACTGGTCACACAGTTTCGCGCGTAAACTGTTTCCGAGTGGTCGTTCCGTAGCTGTGTTTGTGTTCTGTCATTTCTGCGATATGTCTTATTCTAATCAAGAGTATTTCAATATGTTAATGTGTCTGGGTGCTAGCTAGATGAAGCCTTAGAAGTCTTGGATGTGGCTGCCCATCGGTCAATGTGGTTCCAGCATGATAGTGCCCCGCCACATTTCACCCGTTCCGTGCGTGAATACCTAAACGAGTAGTATGGAGAACGGTGGATTGGTAGAGGTGGACCAACTAAGTAGGTACGTGGCCAGCGCGGTCTTCTTTCTAAAGCAGTTTCATTTTTACCTCATCATAACCTGACCAAAGCTTTGTTTTAATTTTTTTAATTTGTCGTATTTAATATCCGTTCCAATATTACCTGCCTTATTTTAACTAGGATTGATAATAATTAGGATCTGGTTTCTGTCGACGTATTGATTCAAAAACTAAAAGAAATGTTTTTAAAAGGATCAAAATAAAACATGTGCTATAGTAAGTAGGTAGGTAACTAGGTACATAGTATTGTTCTGTATTGCCCGTTAAACAATAAAGGTAATTAAGTACAGCTGTGCCCTTAAAATCTCACGCCTATTATCTTTTTGTACAGACGATAAGTACCTAAAATACTTTGTACCCGATAGGTAGGTACCTACCTATCGGGTACTTACTTACTCGATAGGTACTTTACCCGATACCTACTGAGCGCTGACGCCGCGTCTGTGTTACCATGTGACTTTCCCGATTTGACAAAATTAAATTTTAGTTTTTTTAAGGGTAATTTTTTTACTTAGTATTTCAAAATGATTACCATAAATAGAACCAACTCACGATACCTAACTACAACGTCACGGATCTGACAGGGTTTTTTCTTACATACTGTATATATAGTACTATAGCGTTGTAGTTATATGTATATATTTTAGTTTAGCCACTTCCCTGTGGAGGTCGCTTTAGGTGAACAGGCGAGTGCAATCTCTAATAAAGTATGTACTCTGTGTAAAGTATAAATAATGTACTCTGTGATGAAAAATCACAGAGTACATTATATATACTTTATTAGAGATTGCACTCGCCTGTTCACCTAAAGCGACCTCCACAGGGAAGTGGCTAAACTAAAATATATATAACTACAACGCTATAGTACTATATATATAGGTACTACTGGTACTATAATATATATACTATACTATTGTCCTTGTGTATCGTATAAAATAATTTATCTTAATTATTACAAGATCACTAAAGAATGATGTGACCTTGTAATAATTAAGATAAATTATTATACAATACTTACATTAAAATTGTAAGAGGTGGTCTCCAGATGTTAGGAAATGAAACGCATGTTGATAATTTTCTGCTTTTTAATCGAGTCTTTTTTACATGCGTGGGTCACTGTTATTTATGCAAAGATAATCGGAGTCGATCACGTCCACGATCACGAGATGAAATGCACAGATAATTGGAGTCCAAGAATGGCGAAATAGTAATAAAATAAGAAAACACTAACTAACACCATTATCACAATAATTATCCAACTGTCATACTAGAAAAACTTCAATGTCAAACTAATTATTGTTGTCAATGTTGGTCAAACTGAAATGGCCGTTCGCTACGTTTAGAAATTAAATCATAAATGTTTCATTAAACTTCCAACTTATATAGAAATATTTACAATGACTGTTATGTGAGTTTTAACTTAGAAATTTATCCTACTAACTCATATTACTCTCAAAAAAATATTTTACATATTATTAGCTGAACTGTTTAATTAAATGACATTAAAATAAATTAGACTAAAACTTAAACTTCTGAACGAACACTTACTTCAGTGGCATCATAGATAAAGAGGCACAGATTATAAATACAAGATAAGCGCCATCTTTAGGGAAGTGGTAACCGGGGTAATTTTCATACAATGAAAAAATGTTTGAAGTGCAAAGGCCCTGTGAAAAATCAAAACAGGCCAAGTGAATTTCAATTATTTCAATTTTCATCGCTTTTCTCCATAGAAATAATAATGCCTTTCTCCTGTGCTTTTCTCCAATTGAATATTTTTTGTATTGGACAAAATGGGATATAAATGGTGTGTAGTGTCACAGTGTACAAATACGTCTCTAAGTAGTCCAAACAAACTGTTTGTTTCTGTTCCAAGGACTCTCAAAAGACGAATTATATGGTTAAAATTAGCTGGAAGAGATCCAAAGAGCATTGTTACGAATTCATGTATTTTTATGTGTGAAGATCACTTTGATGTAAGTTCTTGACTTAATTATATTGTAGACCTAGTAGGGTAAAAATGTTAGCTTTTTAAAACAAAATAACATCTTTAATACTTGAGTCCTTGGCTTATTCTTACAACATAAGTTACAGTGGGTACGTCCGATTTAACTTGGTGAGTCTGAACATAGGTGAACATTCGTTCTCTGAACATTCGTGCATTATATCCTGTCCAAGTTTAATATATACAGTGTGTCCGGGATCGAATTAGCGATATTTTAGGGACATATTCTACAACTCATTACCTCTCTGAAAATACCACTTATTAGGGCCTGCCCCTCTCCCCCTCCCAGGGACAGCCATTTCAATTTGGTGTGCGTTTTTGTGGGTATGTGCGCACAAAAAATGTAATAACTCGAAAGTCTGCTAATGCACAGGTCTTCAAATGACCTTATTCGATTGGATACAATATTCTCCATCACTAAATACCAAACAATAGAATAAAATGTTAAAATAACTCAACCAAAAATGCTTCGGAAAAAAATTATTTTTTCAAAAATATTGAAAACTACAAGTTTTTGCTGCATTTTGCAAAAACGAGGTCGTTAAGATTACATTGTTAAGTATTAAATCGACAGTTTTTGAGATAAGCAACAAAACGACATAAAAATTTTTACTGTAAGTTATTTACTTTTGGAGATATTATTGTTTAAACATAACTTAACCGCGAGCGCGTAAGTTCTTATGTTATTCGAATGTGGGTTTCCATCGCATACCTCGGGCGACCAGGTAATAATAATATTGTTTTTGATTAGTCAGCGAATGAGGTTAAAACTAAGGATCGGACCCCTACTTCAACTGATTAAAAATTCGTATAAAAAATTGAAATATCTGAAATTTTATTTTGTTGTTCCTGGCGAGGAGGCGTTATGATCGCTACTTAAGTTATTACTCATTTTTGTTTGTGATTCAGGTTTGTGATGTTTGCTAAGTTTAAAGACATGCCTACTCGGTATTATTATAGCCATAAGAGAGCATTTAGATGTCAACTATTCGCCTTGGATCGGACGTGGCAGCAATTCAATGGAATGGCCACCTCATTCTCCAGACCTTACACCTTTGGACTTCTTTTTATGAGGACCTATGAAGCAGAAGGTCTTTTATATGGTACCAAATACCAGAAAAGAATTATTGGAGACGATCTTGTCCGTTGCAGATAAAATAAGTTGTATTTGGACATGATCCAACGATCCTCCCAACATGAAGCAACTAGCTAACAGAACAGAGATGGTAATTTCGGTTTGTGGCGGAAATAATCTAGTTTTTAGGATATCTTTAGAGTTATTGAGTTATTGAGTTTATAACTAACAAAAATTAAATTATAAAGTTAAGATTTTTTTACCTTATTTGCAGTAAAAAAATGATGAATCTTAAATTTGGGTTCAATACTCGTAATTCATGCTTGGGGACGAAGTACTTACAATTACCAATATCTCCAGAAGTAAGTAACTTACAGTAAATTTTTTTATGTCGTTTTGTTTTCGTTTTTAACATTTTATTCTATTGTTTGGTATTTAATGATGGAGAATATTGTATCCAATCGAATAAGGTCATTTGAAGACCTGTGCATCAGCAGACTTTCGAGTTATTACATTTTTTGTAATAACTCAACATACACATATCAACATATACATGGTACAAACATACCCACAAAAACGCACACCAAATTGAAATGGCTGTCCCTGGGAGGGGGAGGGGGGCAGGCCCTAATAAGTGGTATTTTCAGAGAGGTAATGAGTTGTAGAATATGTCCCTAAAATATCGCTAATTCGATCCCGGACACACTGTATATGAATAGAAGATATCATATCAGTATAATTTTAGGCAATAAAGCTATAGCAAAATAAATGAAATAAAACACTTTTTGCATCGATTTATCGTTACTGAGTAGCCTTTTACCTGAACTTCAGATTCGGCAATTTATATTGAATGTACTGTACAATAATCCTTTTTAACCCTACTTTGCAGCACAATAAAATTCAAATTGTATATAATAACGTAGCTATAACTTGCATTACAGTTTTCTTTGCTGAGTACAAGAAGGTTAAACTATACAATATTCCTTGCTGGGTAGCTACTTCACTTTTTTAATGGCAATAATATGGAGTTGCAGATGGAAAACGATATGAAGAACTACATGAAATACAAAATGGGCTTCAGTAAGCAAATACTTATGGCAGATGATGCTGTGCCAACTAAATTTCACTGTCAAGAGGAGCGTAGACGACGGCTGCGGATGTCTGATGGGGTATTTACACGAGCAGCGTTCCTTAAGAGGCAGAGAATTGGACTTGTCGTGGAATGTCTGCAAAGTCAAAGTGCTATTGGAACCAATGCTGGAAGCTTACATAAAAATGTTAACACACAACTAGTTTTTGAGCCTGAAGGTTTATTGTTTATTTATAACTAGCTTTTACCTGTGGCTTTGCCAGTGTGAATTTCGGTTTTTCACAAATCCTGAGGGAATCGTGGATATCTGGTTCCCGTTCCCACTCCCTTTTCCAACCTTTATACTTACTTTCAAGGTAGTTTGCTATAGTGATCTACCTATAGCTGTAGCTGTAGATTTGGGTTTTTTCAAAATCCCGCGGGAACTGGATTTTTGCAGGATAAAAAGTAGCCTATGTTTTAAGTCAGGACATTATCTATCTCCATTGAAAAGGGTCTAGCCGGATAAGCATAGCAAATTGGCCCCCTAATGACAACCTATTTCGAAACTTATGTTTCAATATCGGCTTGATGTATGAACGCGATTGATATGAGTTTCACGACCGTACTCCGCTTTGACCTTGAGATATTTAAAAAAAATGACTGCAACTATGACTTTCGTTCAAAGTGACATATCTCGGAAACTATTAAAGCTAGAAACTTAAAACTAACGGGATATTTTAGGTGACATTTAAGAGCATATGTTATATTTTTTTTGGATTTTTCGAATAGTTACGAATATTTTTTTAAAAATAAATATATATATAATTATTATTATTCCTATGTTTCTTATGAGATACAATCACAGAAAAAATATATGTTATAGTACTTAAGATGTACTAATACTCATAAAAAAATCGTTGAAAAAAAAGTACTGGAACACTTTGAAAAAAAAAATTTCAACCCGAAAAACATACATCAAAGAATACGTACTTAACAAAGACACATATTATACATATATAAACACTTTATAAAACATTATAATCATAAAAATTGTAAAAATATAAAGAAAAAACACACAATTTTTAATGTTAATTAAACTAAACCAAACAATTTTTTATCATCATCGCTATTATTGAATTGCTTTTATTGAATTGCTTGAATTTCGGTTTTCACAAATCCCGTGTGAATCGTGAATTTCCGATTCCCGTTCCCGCTCCCTTTTACAACCTTTTATAGGTACTTTCACGGAAGTTAATAGTATTCTACCTATAGCTGTAGCTATAGATTTCGGTTTTTTCAAAATCCCGTGGGAACTGTAGATTTTTCAAGGATAAAGTAGCCTATGTGTTAAGTCTGGCCATAATCTATCTCTATTCAAAATTTCAGCCAAATCGGTTCAGTAGTTACGACGTTAAAGAGTAACAAACATAAACACACAAACTTTGCCTTTATACTAGCGATGATGATAAAAAATTGTTTAGTTTAGTTTAATAAACATTCAAAATTGTGTGTTTTTTCTTTATATTTTTACAATTTTTATGATTATAATATTTTATAAAGTGTTTATCACTACATAGTATAAAACAAAGTCGCTTTCTCCGTCCCTATATCCCTATGTCCCTATGTCCCTATGTCCCTTTGACCGCTTAAATCTTTAAAACTACGCAACGGATTTTGATGCGGTTTTTTTTAATAGATAGAGTGATTCAAGAGGAAGGTTTATATGTATAATAACATCCATTAAATAGTGGAGAAATACTGTTATTTTTGAGGTTTCTAATGTGATGTCGTAAATAATTACATTTTTTCTGCTTACATTGCAAACGCAGGCTGAACCCTACGAGATTTATCAAAATAATGTACTAAGTATTGTACACATTGAAAAGGTCTACAGAAAAGTCCGCGATGGTATATGTCTATCTCTTATGGATATCCCACAATAATCACTACATAGTATAAAACAAAGTCGCTTTCTCCGTCCCTATATCCCTATGTCCCTTTGTACGCTTAAATCTTTAAAACTACGCAACGGATTTTGATGCGGTTTTTTTTAATAGATAGAGTGATTCAAGAGGAAGGTTTATATGTATAATAACATCCATTAAATAGTGGAGAAATACTGTTATTTTTGAGGTTTCTAATGTGATGTCGTAAATAATTACATTTTTTCTGCTTACATTGCAAACGCAGGCTGAACCCTACGAGATTTATCAAAATAATGTACTAAGTATTGTACACATTGAAAAGGTCTACAGAAAAGTCCGCGATGGTATATGTCTATCTCTTATGGATATCCCACAATAACATTTTTTTGTCATTTACTTTTTACGACAAATAATGGCTAATTTTCGAAGCGATTTCAACCAATACAGCATTAATCCTTATCTAATTAAATACCTTAAATACATTGTTGATTTGATATAAATCCATATGGCCCTTTACAGCATATGATTTAAATGAATACTTTCGAAGATATTACAGATTTAAAAATTGCGGCGGCGGGAGCGTGCCTATAAGCGCGTCGGTGGCCGCGGTTCTCCCTATTATATAGCCCAGTGTCGATAATTTTTGAAACCAAAAAAAAATCACAGTACGTAGGATGAAACCCATTGGAAAAGGAGGAGAATATTATAAAAATACAAGGAAAAATAATTTACGGGCGATCTGAGCTCGGGAAAAAAGGGGGGGAGTTTTATGGGTAAAAAACGGTTTATCTCGATTTCCGGCAAAACTAGAAGTCCTATGGAAAAAAATCAAATAGCAAAGTTGTAGGTAATAAAAAGATCTACAACTTTTGTATTTACACTTTTTTCACATAACCTCAAAATTTATGTGAAAAGTTCAAAAAACCAAGTTTTTGGTTTTTTATTTTTATCTTTTAAAATAAATATTTTTTTTCACGGAATCTGGTGAAAACTTACCTTTTTATGTCCCAAATACACTGTAATTTATTTGATTTGAAATATTTAGTTTTTCTCCTTATTTTTGACTTAATATCGACTTAATTCTGACAGCTGTCATTGTCATTTACAGGTGAGTTATTTATATGGAAAACAGGTTTAACATCTACGAAGTACGATTTTACCCCAAACTACTTTAATTCCCTGTCAACATATAAAGCTCTAAGTCGCTTAATAATATTAACTGTTTTTCCCTAAAATAGAAATTCCTAAGAATGGAAACTAGAAAGTGCACACTAACAGCAATAGAAAACAAAAGAAGCACATTGAAAAAATTTATTCAAAAATGGAAGTCGAATGACATTATCACCATGAAGTGTCTGTCAGGCATTTGTCATATCTACATGCAGCAGTTGATTTGTATTTGCATAAGTTTTGAATTTTTTATCTTTTTTGTGGGAATTGTTTTATCTCTGGTAACATTATGAAACTTCAGAATTCCACGGAATTAGTAATTCGGGTATAAGGTGAGATATAGTAAGTTCATTGTGGAAAATATCGTAAAAAGTCAAGCCGCCTGGGAGCTTTCATCGAAAACGCTGGCTAATCCCTGAGCGGGTAGTACCTACGCATAATATGCTCTACTACCCGTGCGAAGCCGGGGCGGGTCGCTAGTATACGTATAATATGTGTCTTTGTTAAGTTCGTATTCTGTGATGTATTTTTTTCGGGTTAAAAAAATTTTTTTTTTCAGTGTTCCAGTGCTTTTTTTCAAATGATTTTTTTATGAGTATTAGTGCATCCTAAGTACTATAATATATATTTTTTCTGTGATTGTATCTCATAAGAAACATAGGAATAATAATAATTATATATTTACTTATTTTAAAAAAAATATTCGTAACTTTTCGAAAAATCCAAAAAAAATATAAGATATGCTCTTAAATGTCACCTAAAATATCCCGTTAGTTTTAAGTTTCTAGCTTTAATAGTTTTCGAGATATGTCACTTTGAACGAAAGTCATAGTTGCAGTCATTTTTTTTAAATATCTCAAGGTCAAAGCGGAGTACGGTCGTGAAACTCATATCAATCGCGTTCATACATCAAGCCGATATTGAAACATAAGTTTCGAAATAGGTTGTCATTAGGGGGCCAATTCGCTATGCTTATCCGGCTAGACCCTTTCAGCCAAATCTGTTCAGTAGTTGAGACGTTATAGAGTAACAAACATCCAAACATCCACACTTTCACATTTTTAATAGTATAAGTAGGACAAACTAGCTTCTGCCTGCTGCTTCGCCCGCATGAACAAATCCCGAAAGAATCGTGGATTTCCGGTTCCTGTTCCCGCACCCTTTCCCAACGTTTATACCTACTTTCAAGGAAGTTTTCTATAGTAATCTACCTATAGCTGTAGCTATAGATTTCGGTTTTTTCAAAATCCTCTAGGAACTGGATTATTTACTCACATTTCAATAAATATAAATAATTTTGTATATTTGTCTAATATCTCCGACAGTTTACCAATCGAAAAAACTGAAATAATTATGGTCATTAGAATTTTATGTATATTTTACAGGAAAAATAAAACCAACACTGTAACTATCATAGGTTTTTTTTTATATTATGTTAATACACTTCTGGAGTACGGAACCTTCGGTGCCGGAGTGTGACTTGCACTTGGCCGGTTTTTTTACCAGACTAAGGCAAAGCCAAAAGAAAGGTTATGATTTTAACAGTCTATGTATGTATATGTTGTTGTAGTATGTTTGTATCCAATTTTTGTATCGGATTCTGTATGTTTCACCATAGTGCCTAAACTACTGAGCTGAATTTGATGAAATGACGTGTCAATTAATTTGTTATAGTCCAGGTGACATAGGCTACATTTTACATACGAAAAAGGTGACCTTCGCGGCTTAAACTAGAATATTAATTAAGTTTTGGACATGCATAACAGATGGCGCCACTAGTTGCTTGCCCCGCGCTTTCTTCCTTTCGAATTCCAATTAGTATGCAGTTGAATACACGTTCTTCTGCACATTAAATTAATAGTCGGATTTTAGTTTACGAACTCTATTAGTTTAGATTCGACGACTATTAATATGATAGTACCAGGATAGTACCTATTAGATTTCTATTTCAGTTCTCAAGATGGGTAAAACTAATGCGGAAATTTGTAAAGACTATCGCCGCCGAAAGAAAGCCGCCAAGGAAGCTGAGAAACAGCAAAGTTCGTATATTATAAAGATACCAATCAAGAAAACGGGGGCAGAACGCAACCGTGCTTATAAACTGCGAAAAAAAATGCTCGCACTCGCGAACCAATCGTCAGCAACTGAGATATCCCATCAACCTGCCCCATCAAGTTCAAATTCACGAAAAATCACTTCCGAGGAATCACTCACAAAATCTCTGAAAAAATCTGAGACAGTAAAAACCGATGCAAGCTTAAATCTTCCAGATGTTGCTATGTACGCATGTGATGTAGCTAAGCGTGAATGTAATGATATATCTACTTTAACACACACCAATCGCGACTGTATCATTGTAGAAGCAGATGTGCCAATGGAAAATTCTATGCCATACAATCACTATACATCAGATAATTCTTTATTAGTGGAAACAAAGCAAAATCGATTATTACGACATGTACCCATTCGGAAATTACCTGATGTAAGTACATGTTTTATCCAATCGAGACTGCCTCGTTGGTCTAGTGGTTAGCACATTCGACTGCAGATCACGAGGACTCGGGTTCGATTCCCAGGTTGGGCAAATTGATTTTTTTTTGGCCGCTGGGAAAATGCATTTACGGGATGTGGGATTCCCCACTAAAACAGCCGTACTACCCGATGACATACCGACATCAGCTCCACCTACCGAGAGGTTACCTGTACCTACCCGGTAATTGTGTTTTCAAACTATCTAAGAACCCATTAAAATATACACGCAAAATTTCATCCAAATTGGTCTATTCGTTTAGGAGGAGTTAGGTGACAAACACGGTTCGGGATAGAGACAAATACAACAGATCAAAAACCATGAGAATCGGTCATTGATTTTCATGGTTTTTGATTTATAAGTATTGAATTATAAGTGTTCGAACAAACCCAACTTTGTTTTATATATTAAGATGTTTCAGGCGACCCCACCAAATACTACGTTGAAAGGTCTTCACAACCAGCTAAAGATTGTCAGCGTTACATCAAAACTGTCTCACTGGGATTTACGGCGGAGATATGGTGGACAACACAGTTATTCGCAAGAATACCCCGAATTAAAAACTGATATCGAGGAATACACCAAAGAAGATGACCATTTCCAAAAATACAGTAAAGAGTACAAGAATTTTCAAGAATACACTGAAACCAAAATGCTAGAATACGCGGAAGATGTTAATGCTAAATTAGACGCAACACACGAGAATATTGAAGTAAAAAAAGAAATTGTCAAAGAATTAGATTCATCGGACAATTTTGTTAAAGATGAAGAATCAGATTCATCGGACAATTTTGTTAAGGATGAACCGGCAAGTGATCTTGACATTGATGACAGTGAAAATGCCATCACCAATGTTGAACACAATATGACAAAACCGGGACACTTTAATATAAGAATTAAGGAAGAGTTGGAAAAAAGTGAACCAGAACAGAATTTCGGTGAAAACGATGAATATATAATGCGTAAAGAAAAAATTGGTACCGCTGTGAATCATTTTGAAAAAGTCAATAAAGTTTTGAAGCATTTCGAAAAAATGAACGAGATGCCACGGAGTGATTATGAAGTTGACGATGAATTTTCAGTACTCAAATGTACGTTGTGCTACAAAGCTTTCTTGGGTGATGACGCATACAATGAGCATATGAAGAAACACACCACTGTAAGTTTTATTTTATTTAAACACTTAAGCTTTATAGTAGGGGAGTGTTGACCTCCAGGGTCGGCTGATTTTATTAACCCCCGACGCAAAAACGACGGGGTGTTATAAGTTTGACGTGTGTGTGTGCGTGTGCGTGTGCGTCTGTGCGTCTGTGTGTCTGTGGCGCTCAAACGGGTGGACCGATTTGAATGCGGTTTTTTTTGTTTGAAATGTGTATTAGTCGAGAGTGTTGTTAGCTATGTTTGATGAAAATCGATCCAAGATGGCCGCCGCTACAAAATGGCGGATTACATATTTTTTCACAACTCCCTTAATATGGGTATCAAATGAAAGGGCTTGACTAGTAGAATAGCACTATGCAAATCCAAGATGGCGAATGTCGGGGGTTTTTTAAATTTTTAATTTACACTTGTTTGAATTACGTTACAAACTTTAAAAAAATACAGCAAATATTTTGTTTGCAATTACAGTTTTGTTAAACCCCCAAAAACATTTTTTTATGGTACCTATCTTAACAGTAATCATCAGTACTATCACCTGTTTTCGTTTCCAAGAGTGAATGAAGTGTTCTCCTGATACCCTGTATTTTTTATCCATTGAAGGTTTGCCGGCTTGAACTCTTCTCACTTTGAGAGGAGACCCGTGCCCTGTAGTGGGCCGGTGATGGGTTGATAATGTTGATGATGGTGATACAGACAAACCACCACCACTACCATTACAGCCTTTTAACGTCCCACTGCTGGGCACAGGCCTCCTCTCTCATAGGAGAGAGATTTAGAGCTTAGACCCGCCACGCTGCTCCAATGCGAGTTGGCGGGCTTTAACGTCTATTATCACAATATGATAATAGTCATTAAAGCCCGCCAACGATCATGTCAGATAGTGATAATAACCGCGACCGACAGCTTAACGTGAGACAATTTCTTGACAGAAAAACCCAATACCAACAATAATTTGCCCGACCCGGGAATCGAACCGGGGACCTCGTGATCTGCAGTCGAATATGCTAACCACTACATCAACAAGGCAGTTACGTATCACTACATATATAGTATATAAAACAAAGTCGATTTCTCTGTCTCTATATCCCTATGTCCCTATGTATGCTTAAATCTTTAAAACTACGCAACGGATTTTGATGCGGTTTTTTTTAATAGATAGAGTGATTCAAGAGGAAGGTTTATAAGTGGAAAAATTGGACCCGGTAGGTGGCGCTAATAGCGGGCAGGACGACGTCTGCCGGGTCCGCTAGTAATGTTTATACAGACAAAACACATTATTGTAAACACAATATTGGACTATGTATTGTGTATTTTCCAGGCGCCGCCGGCCGCCGCTGATGAAGTGGTATCTGTGGACGCTGCTACCGGTGGCATTGTAAAAGTTGGTGGGTACCATTTTTACCTGACTGCAGCAAAGCCAAAAGGAATGGTTATGGTTTTACAGTCTATGCATGTATGTATGTTTTTATCCTATTTTATGTCAGATTGTGTGTTCCACTAACGCCTAAACTACTGGGCCGATTTTGATGAATGAAGTGTCAATTCGTTCGTTGTTATAGTCCGGTCCGGGTGACATAGGCTACATTTTATATTTAAAAAAAAAACGAGAAATGACCTTCGCGCTGCTAAACTTGTTTAAAATTAGTTTCGGATAGACATAACAGATGGCGCCACTAGCTGCTTGCCCCGCGCTTTCTTCCGTTCGAATTCTCATATTTAGTACACAGTTAAAACGTTTTTCTGCACACTAAATTTAGTCGAGTTTTAGTTTACGAACTTTATCTCTTGTTACATTACCGTGCCGCCAAGCGATTTAGCGTTCCGGTACGATGTCGCGTAGAAACCGGTCCGGCAGTCGCCGAACATTTTTTAGCGAATAACAGGCTGAATTTTCGTGAGTAGGTTTGCTTCGACGAGACGACAAGTTTTCCTCTGTGAAAATTCTTGATGGAGGTACCTAGTAGCTACTCTAGTGCGCGGTTGTTAAACATTTTGATTCTCTGGCTTGGGAAAACGTACCACTAAAGTAGGACTATGTGGCCATTTCATAATACAAATATTTGCTGCATTTCATAATACAAGCCATTTCATAAGCTGCATACAAAAAATCAGTTGGTCATTAATAATAATATTCTACAGTGTCCTCCACTCCGAATATTTCCAAATAATGAGATCAAAAAAGTTATTAAAAATTATTCCCGGGAAAACTCTTCCGGGATGAAAAGTATCCTATGTCTATCTCCAGGATACAAGCTATCTATCTGCTAAGTTCCATCTCAATCGGACGAACGACACGGAATGCATATAATGCAATTAAATGCATGCAATTAAAAAACAAACAATTTTTTAACCAACTTCCAAAAAATTTGGTTTTCAAGTCAACAGGTATTTTTTTATGTATAATATGTATACAGATTTCTCCCAAATTCCTGAACCAATTGGTTGATTTTTTTTAATGTTCTCTTTAAAAAAAACCCGCAAATTTTTCAAAATTGTCCCATATAAGTCCAACTCCTCCTAATGCTACAAGTTACTGTACTCCTAAATTATTGTTAATTAATATAAAGATAATATAAACTTACACTGAAAAGTTTAAAATTAAATTTCACTGGTTAATTTTTTATCTGTATTTAATTCCAGGCGATCCCCTATCTACCAGCAGCACGACAGTTAGAGTGAAGAAAGTTCGCTTAAAAAGCCTAGCGAAGAACAAAGGTAATGAAGAAAATATAACTATAATAAACACCATCACAACTCGTAGCAAGACAAAGATAAACAATTGTGATAGTTCCCAAAATAATAGTGATAGTTCTGAAAATAAAGTTGATAGTGATAGCGATATTGTTGACAAACGTAATGAAGAGAATATAACTATATTAAAAACCATCACAACTCCTAGCAAAGGTTCAAAAAATATTCTTGATAGTATCAGTGCTGAGATTAAGAATTGTGATAGTGCCCAAAATAATAGTGATAGTTCTGAAAATATAGTTGATAGTGATAGCGATACTGTTCAAAATTATAGCGACACTGTTTATAATAATGTTAAAGCTATAGTTCATAAAGACACTAATAATGGCAAAGTTGAGGACGATAACGACAGTAGTGACACTGTAAAAGTTGACAGTGACAGTAGCAATGCGATCGACATCGAAGCCAAAGATTTACTCGTAGAAATACCCGGGAAAACGAAAATTATAAAACTAAAAAAGAAAATAATAAAAAATAAAAAACATATAACGATAGTGAACAGAAAATGCGATGGAAATTGTACCAACAACGAAAATTGTACACAGTCTAAGGAATGCAGGAGGAAACAAAGAATTAAACGCAATGCTAACGCATCTTATGCGTGTACACTGTGCGATTGTAAATGTAAAAACAAAAGCATTTTAGACGCACACATGTTGACTCATAACAGAGTCAAAAGTTTCCACTGTCATTTATGTGATTATAAATGCGTGCAGAAGTGCCAATTGGACCAACATATAAGAACTCATGACGGGACCAAACCCTATTCTTGTAACCGTTGCGGGTACGAATGCGTGCAGAAGAGTCAATTAGACCAACACACACGCACTCATACACGTGTGAGACCGTTCTCGTGCAACTTCTGCCAGTACACGTGTACTCAGAGATGCCATTTAGACCAACACATGAGACGGCATACGGGGATTAAGCCATACTCGTGTGAGTACTGTGAGTACACGTGTGTTCAACGGGCTCATCTGAACCGACATATAATGAATGTTCACAGGAATGTGCACGTGTTCAGATGCCAACACTGCAAGTATAGATGCTTGCAACTTAAGCAGCTAGCCAAACATATGAAGGCTCATTGCGGCGAACCAGCTTAACCAGCTTTACCAGCTTTACATGGCATTGTTCTTTGAAAGGAATGCTTTGATCTAGTACAATCACTCAAATGAACTAGTTCGGTCTTCTAGTACAATCCAAATGAACTAGTTCGGTCTTCTAGTACAATCCAAATGAACTAGTTCAGTCTTCTAGTACAGTCACTCAAATGAACTAGTTCAGTCTAACTACTATATTAACTCAAATGAACTAGTTTGGACTTCTAGTACAATCACTCAAATAAACTACTCAGTCTTCTACCTCTATTAGCACAGTTGTACATGATCTAACTAGTATATGTGCTATAAAATTGTCAAGGAGAAGGTCTCTTGCATGTACTATGCGTACACAGTGCAAATATAGATGCTTGCAGCTGGAGCAGCTAGCGAAACATATGAAGGCTCGTAGCGAAACTCGGTGAAACATGGCATTGTTTGCGTACTTTGATCTAGTGCAATCACCCTAAATGAACTAGTTCGGTCTTCTAGTTCCATCCATTTGGATTGTACTAGTTCATTTGAACTAGTTCAGTCTTCTAGTACAATCCTAATGAACTAATTCTAGTACAATTAAATAGAGCATTGATCTAATTATAATATCTACTTGTTACGAATGAACCTTATTTCTAGAGCAATAAGGTTCATAATTGCTCGTCACCTAATAAATACCTAATCACCCATCGATGTAAACAACCCATAATGTAAACAACAACAACGCGGCTTTTCTAGAATAAACATCGATAGGGGTGGAACTTTCTAGAAAACGCTTAGTCACGCGGTAACGGGTATATAAAGGGACCGGCGAGCTGACGGAGGGCAGTTCAGTTCTGAGAGCCGAGCGAAATACAAGCGAAGAAAGCGATCGGAAGCGAAGAGGATTGGAAGCGAACAAACGTGAAGACTAAAGAGGAAGTCTACAAGAAGATCCGGAGTACCAAGTGGAAAACGGAAGTGCAGAATAAAGTCTGATCAAGTGTCACCAGGTGTTTTATTCCAAATCTTCGAACCCCAGCACGTAACATACTTATACAATTAATCACTGAAATGAACTATAGTCAGACTTTTAATTCGATGCAGTAAACTGACGTTTCGTGAGTTGCTACTGTTCGACAAAAAATAAATAGTTAGGGATGTGGTAAAAGTGATGCGAATGATTCAGATCACCACATTAATTATTTTATTTTAAGAATATAAATAGGATTGTATTAAAAATGGGCATGGTGCCCAAGATGATATTGCCTCTCTGAATGACCAGTATTAGCCATTGGGCAAAATAACAGCCATAAATAGTTTATAATTATTACGGCCTGTTTCACCACCTTCTGATAAGTGTTGGATAGCCTAAACGTAAGTTTTGTCACTTTCTTGCATTATGTCAAGTGACAAAGACAAAAGTTGTAGATAGCTACCTAATACATATCAGAAGGTGGTGAAACAGGCACTTAACTTCTAAATAAAGGTTGTAAGTAATGTTGTTGCTGTGAATAAAGGTTTTTTCGTATGGAATTATTTTGTTAAGAGAAAATAAATATTTTTCTCGTCCCACAGATAAACATTTGAAGGGCAGATGTGAAAATGAACATTCCACAAATAGCCAGTAAAAATCAAACATTTTTTGAGTAGACTTTCATGTAATTAATTTTAAGCAATTTGAATTTTCATTGATTTTTTTGTAAATAATTGCCCAAACAATGGGGCTAATCAAGAAGATTATACTCTATAGACACTGGAAACTGCGCCTTAAATATTTTAGTGGTGGCAAGTGCAAGTTCGGTCACCTTTAGTGATGTTTTTCGAGACAAAAAACAATAGAGTCCTGTTCAAGGCCTTTCTATGCTTCAACGTTTTGTTTGCATTTCAAATTCCAGTGTCTATAGTGCATAATTCTTGGGGCTAATTCTGTTTTACACAGTCTCTAAACTAAAATGACAGGTTTAAATCTATTCCCATTTCTTTCACAATGCTCCCTGCGGAAAAAGGATAACACTATTTTTAAACATGTCAAGTTAGTTTAGTTTACAGATTGGGTAGAATAGAATTAGTCACAATGTAGATATTAATGAAATTTAAATACCTACCCTAATGGTGATGTATAAAAACGTAGAACTGAATATTTGTTTTTATTTCACTACATTATTATAAAACAGAATTCGCGATAAACGCAATAACTACTGGACGGATTTTCATGCGGTTTACACCAAACAGACCACGGCTCGTCTGCCCGTGCTGAATTTTTTAATATGTATTTTAATCTGTTTTTTGCAGTGCAAGCGACTGTCAGTGCCATATTCTAGTTGTACAACTTGCAGTTAACTATTTTTTTTACTGGCTTAATCCCAAAAGCTTTAATAGTAGTATTTATATTTATTTATTTATTTATTTATACATAATACATTAATAAGACTTAAGTTACATACAGTGCAACAAAAACCATAGTCAGTTTTACTGTGCACTGTTTTACAAACTCATACGTATTATACATAATAATTAAAACTAAGGTAAGTAACTAAAAAATTAGGTAGGGTAGTTTTATAAGTTGCGGTTCAACTTGTACATCGAAACATCGCTGCCAGCGCAACCGGTTCGGTGAGTATTTATATCGTACTATACAGGCTGTTCCAAAAAGTAGTTTTTAAGTTTGTGTTTATAGTTTCTTTCGTTCATTTTTTCTTTTAAGATTTTCGGTAGATCATTTATTAAAGTGGGAACAATATATTTAAGTGTCCGTCGGCCGTAGTTATTTACACATATAGGGGTTTTAAGTCTAGGATTTTTACGAATTCTTAATATTTTATTGCTTTGAACTTTTATTTGAAGATCTGAATTTAGGTATTGTTCTGTTAATATTGAAAATTTTACTTTTTTATCTATGGGCATTACATTACAATAATTAAATAATAGTTGGTATTCGTTTCTGTATTGTTCTTTAACTTTATTTGGTACAATAGTCTTTAAAATCCGTAGTTGAAGTTGGTAAATCTGATTGATATGTGTTTTATATGTCAAACCATAGCTACTTAGTCCATATGATATTATGGACTCGCCTAGTGTTCTGTACAGCATTAGTAGTGTTGAATATGGAGTTTTATTTTTAACTAATGTTAACTTTGCCAATAGGGCGCGTAGTCTGTCGCAGACATAGTTAATGTGGTCTTTCCATTGGAGGCGGTTATCAATTATTAATCCAAGGTACCTTTGACATTTAACTGTTTCTATTGGTCCGCAGCTACAATTGTTAAATTGTAATTGTGTATGCAAACATTGATGGCTATGTGCTATGAGTTTAATATCCCCATTATATCTGTTGTGGCTGGAACTTATGTACATTGTTTTAGTTTTGTCAACATTTATAACAAGCCCCACATCATGAGACCATTTTATTAGTGAGTCAAAATCTGTTTGTAGTAAATTCAACGCTTCGTGAATATTTTGATGAGCGGATACTAGGCAAGTATCATCAGCGAATTGATACATCTTGCAGGTTTTGATCATATTTTCGAGGTCGTTTACATATGTAAGGAAATGAAGGGGCCCTAGGACAGATCCTTGTGCTGTTCCTTGTGTTACACGCATTTCATCACTGAGTGTTTCAGCAATTTTGACTCTGTAGGATCTTTCGGTCATATAATTTTGACACCATTTTAGGAGTGAACCTCTAATTCCACTGTCTTCTAGCTTTTCTAGTAATACATTGTGTCGTAGCATATCAAATGCTTTGCTGTAATCAATATACACTATCAAAACATGTTTTTTGTTATTTAAGTGCTCATTGACAGAATCTGTAAATGTTGATAGTAACTGCGTAACTGCGACAGAATCTGTAAATGTTGATAGTAAAAGCTGTGATAGCCTAGTGGTTAGGACAACCGACTTCTAATCGGAGGTCGTGGGTTCGATCCCGGGGCACGCACCTCTAACTTTTCGGAGTTATGTGCGTTTTAAGTATTTAAATATCACTTGCTTTAACGGTGAAGGAAAACATCGTGAGGAAACCTGCATGCCTGAGAGTTCTCCATAACGTTCTCAAAGGTGTGTGAAGTCTGCCAATCCGCTTGGCCAGCGTGGTAGACTATGGCCAAAACCCTTCTCACTCTGAGAGGAGACCCGTGCTCTGTAGTGAGCCGGTAATGGGTTGATCATGATGATGATGATGATGAACTGCGTGGTACTTTTGTTGGGCTGGAACCCAAATTGTTTATTAGACAATATGTTATGGTTTTTATAAAATGAATAAATTTGTTGGCAGAGGTACTTTTCTACAATTTTATCGATAACTGGGAGTATTGTAATGGGTCGATAGTTGTCATAGTTGCTACTACTGCCTTTTTTAAGTATAGGTCTTACTATACCGGATTTAAGGCCATTGGGATATTTAGCAGCCGCGATTGTGCTATTAATAAGTTTCGCGATAATATGATTCATTTTTCCAGATAATCTTTTTATGTCTACTGCGCGTATATTATCCAACCCTGGAGATTTTTTATTGTTGAGTTTTTTTATTAATTTGGAGACGTCGAACGCCGATGCCTTTTTAAATCTACAAGTCACGTTTACTGAGTTCTTATATTCATTTTTTTCTATTAGGGATCTTGTGCATTTAAGCATAGTATTTTTTACACTACTATCAAAGGATTTAGCAAAATTGTTGGTAATCTCTTTCATCGAATTTATGTTTTTATTAAAAGCTTGTGTTATAGTTTTATCTAATGATTTTTTAATTCTACCTGTTAGTGTGTTTAATATCTCCCACAGTTTCCTTATGTCATTCTTGTGTTTATATATTTCATTTTTAGTGTAATTATTTTTAGCGGTGTTTATTACTTTAGTAGCAAAATTTCGGGCTTTGTTATACTGCACTTTTAGGATCATGTTGCATGTGTCTTTTTTCCATTTTTTGAATAATTCATCTCTATATTGACAGGCTTTAATTACCTTCTCATTTATCCAGTGATTAAAACAACGGTTTGGATTGTTACTTATTCTTATTTTTACTTTAGACTTGTCATAGCAGCTATTCATACTATTTGTTATATACGTATATATGTCGTCAGGGCACAACATACAATCAACAGGTGACCAATCAATGCTATTCAAGAGACATTCAAGTTTCCCATTATCAATTATCGTTTTATATTTTGGGACATCCTGTATAGCCGTCGAGCCGGCGCAAGCTAAGACGATCATTCGGTGATCAGCCAGTACGAGGTCCAGTGTCGTGGTGTATAGGTCTAGTGAGCGGGACTTCGCGTATATGTGATCAATACATGATTTGCATATTACATTATTACGTAGCTCAATTCTAGTGTAGTCCGAAATTCCGCTCACTAAACCCAAGCTATACATCATGTTGTTGTACTTATGTTTTACAGGATTGTTCATTTTTAAGTCGATGTTAATATCACCCAACAGAAACAAGTCATTTGTGATTTTAGTGTTCCTAATTAGTTGTTCAAGTTCATGTATAAATAAGTGTTTGCTATATTTAGGGGGGCGGTATATTGCACACAGATGTGCGGTATAGTGATTCGAAGTTGTTATTTTACCTAAAATGCATTCAAAATTTTGCGTTTTTGATTTAACGACGGAGAATTTATGTTTTTTGTTCACGTATATTACGATACCACCGCCTTTTCGGGCTGTACGCAGATCTGTGTGCATTTCAAACCCATTTAGGTTAAACATAGTACTTATTGAGTCAGATATGTTAGCTTCAGTTACCATAATTACGTCGAGGGACCGCAAACACATGTTTATACTTTGTTCTAGGGCCGAGAAGTTCTTTATCATAGATCTTATATTTACGTGAACGCATAAAAGTTTTAGGTTCTTATTATTAGGAATGCTATTTAAAAATTCTGGGATATCTGTGCAACTTGGAATTTTAATAATTTCGTCATTGACTACTTCCATTATACAATAAACCGGACAGAGAGACAAACACGTTGCTTAAAATAACACGTCAGACAATTAGAGTTCGATTATGTAGATAAATAATAGATATTAGACTAGTTTTTTAATGTCTTCAAGGGATCTTAGAACGATCGATTCACAATCCACATCTTTACGCACACGAATTATTCCCTTTTTACACCATATAAATTTGTATGTGGCTTTTAATTGTTGTTTAGCATTCCATAGTAGGTTTTTGTTATACGGTGTCAGAGATTCTCGTATGAAAACAGCATCGTGGGCGGACTTTTCATTTGCATTAGAGATGACATCTTTCACTGTAAGCTTGATTGTTTTTGATGTTGAGATCCATTTTTGTTGTACTTGCTCGTTTTTCATTTTTAATATGATCGATCCAGGCATCCCTTCGCGATCTTTGCGCGCCGTGGTAGGTTTTACCTGCATATTTACGATGTCATCATACGGTAGTTTCAATTTTTTTGCAATGTTTTGTACAATTTCCGTAGTGTTTTCTTTCTCGCAGCCATGTATGTTGTAAAGCTCGATTTGATCACCCAATTTTTGTTGCTCGCTCTCTTGTAGGCGCTGCTCCAATGCAGCTACCCTCGTTTCAAGGTTTGTGTTTTTATTTGTTAGCTCGGTGTTTTTCCGTTTCAGCTCTCGCAGCTCAGCTTTACAAAAGTCAAGACTTTCCACCATCTCGTCCATTTTCTCGCTTTGGTACTGTAAACTACGCATGCATTCTTTCATCTCTCGCTGAATCGTCTTTTCCATTTCTTTCGACATGTCGTTTAGCAGCTGTTTAACATTGATACGGAGGTCCTGAGAAGTTCCCTCTTCTTCGTCGTCATCTTCTGGTATGACGAAAGAACTGCGTCTTATGGAGGTGTTGTGACATTCAGTGCATGTCCATTCCAGGTTGTCGGCCGCGCGGAGGGCGGCAAGTTGTTTGTTGGTAAGTCCGGAACATGTGTTATTGCCATGCACTATTTTCTCACATTTTATACATTCTAGACCAGGATTTCGCTTTGTAATACTTTTTCCACATTTATCACACCTACTCATTTTGAATTTCACTTTAAAATTACTTTAAAATTGCACTGGCAGTATGTACACGTGTTAATCGGATAATTGACAGATGACAACTGAATTCATCAGGTGGCAAGCAAAAATTTGCTAATGATTTGATATAGGGTATAAGGAGACCGCTACCGAAAACTTAGCGCTATTATTATACTACCTAAACACTATCTTTTATAGTAGGTATTGGCGTTGGCGCGCGCGAGGTTTTGTAGGTACCTAACGATACGTAAATAGGTCACACAAAGTTCGTTGACCTCCGGATTTTGTTTTAAATACGCAAGAATTACGTAACAAACTTTTAAAAAATACAGCAAATAAGTATTTTGCAATTACAGTTCTGTTCAACCCCCCAAATCGGGTGTTGCATAAAAAGTGCAATTTTTTTAATGAATATTTTTTTTTCACGTTTTTTTAATGATATCTTATCAGTAATCATCAGTACTATCACCTGTCTTCGTTTCCGAGAGCGGTCTCCTGGCACCCTGTATTTTTGTTCAAGTTTTTACTATGCATTTGAATTTTTAATATGTATTCTAATCTATGAAAATTTCTTTCAAATGAAAGTAACTACCTTAACTAGTACCTAAAAATATAAATGTTTTTTATTTTTTTATAACTTTGTTTTATGTAATTAGCCTACCTAGTTACCAGTTTTGAATTAGAATAATAATGCTAGATATTTTAAGGTTCCTTTACTATAGGTACTAATCTATAATAATATAAAGTATGTCCTGACTGACTGATCATCAACGCACAGCATAAACCACTGCAGCTAGAAACTTGAAATTTTCACAGTAGCTTTCTTTTATAACGTAGGCGCACACTAAGAAAGGATTATTGCGAATTCCATCCCTAGAGGGTTAAATAGGGGATAAAAGTTTGTATGAAAGTCCGTCATTTTTTAAGTTGCATGATCAACCCATTACTGGCTCACTACAGAGCACGGGTCTCCTCTCAGAGTGAGAAGGGTTTTGGCCATAGTCTACCACGCTGGCCAAGCGGATTGGCAGACTTCGCACACCTTTGAGAACGTTATGGGGAACTCTCAGGCATGCAGGTTTCCTCACGATGTTTTCCTTCACCGTTAAAGCAAGTGATATTTAAATACTTAAAACGCACATTACTCCGAAAAGTTAGAGGTGCGTGCCCCGGGATCGAACCCACGACCTCCGATTAGAAGTCTGTCGTCCTAACCACTAGGCTATCACAGCTTTTTTTAAGTTATATCCAAGAAAATTGGTATTTAGGTTTTCGGTTAAAAGTAAAGAGAGTGTAAGAAATTTTGGAAAAACTACCCCCAAGTGGGTTAAATGGGAGTTGAAAGTTTGTATGAAAGTTATATCAATGAAAATCAGTATTTGTATATTGTCGGTTAAAAATAAAATAATTAACGTGGTGGCACCAGTTATGGACAGGGTTAAGCGCCGAGTCAAACATGAGGAGCTATAACTTTTTTATTATTTAATCTAGAGTGTTATAATTTTACAATGATATACTCAGATATACAGAGCTTCTCACTAACTGCTAAAATTTAGAAATAGTAGAACGAGTTTTGGAATATGGAAACCTAAAAACGATCAACTGAAATATGTAAAAATCTTTATGATGGACAGTCTAAATCCAGTTATGGACACCCAGTGATGGACAGTTCGTTTTTATCCGATTACTGCAAAGCCAAAAGGAAGGGTTATGATTTTTGTAGTCTATGTATGTATGTTTGTATCCAATTTTTTGTTCTAGCGAAGCACCTAAACTACTGGGCCAATGTTGATGAATGAGGTGTTAATTGATTCGTTGTTATAGTTTGGGGGTGACATAGGCTACATTTTATATGCGAAACAATCGAGAAGTGACGTTCGCACAGCTAAATTGGAATATTAAGTTAGTTTTAGATAGACATAACAGATGGCGCCACTAGCCGCTTGCCCCGCCTTTTCTTCCATTAGTACACAATTGAATACACGTTTTTCTAAATTATTATTTTTAACCCCCGACGCAAAACGAAGGGGTGTTATAAGTTTGACGTGTCTGTGTGTGTATGTATATGTGTGTATGTCTGTCTGTTCTCCTGTAGTGCTCAAACGGGTGAACCGATTTGAATGCAGTTTTATTTCGTTTGAAAGGTGAATTAGTCGACAGTGTTGTTAGCTATGTTTGATGAAAATCGAACTAACATGGCCGTCGCTACAAAATGACGGATTACATATTTTATCACAACTGCCTTAATATGGGTATCAAATGAAAGGACTTGACTAGTAGAATAGCACTATGCAAATCCAAGATGGCCGCCGCCACAAAATGGCGAATGTCAGGGGTTTTTTAAATTTTTAATTTATACTTGTATACTATTATGAGTAGTCGGGTTTTAGTTTAAGTATTTAAATATCAATTGCTTTAACGGTGAAGGAAAACATCTTGAGGAAACCTGCATGCCTGAGAGTTCTCCATAACGTTCTCAAAGGTGTGTGAAGTCTGCCAATCTGCTTGGCCAGCGTGGTAGACTATGGCCAAAACCCTTCTCACTCTGAGAGGAGACCCGTGCTCTGTAGTGAGCCGGAAATGGGTTGATCATGATGATGATGATGATGATGGGTTTTAGTTTACGAACTTTATCTCTTGTTTTATTTTATATGGATTGTGGGCAAACGAGCAAGCGGGTCACCTGATGTTGGGTGATTACCGCTGCCCATGAACATTTGCATCACCAAAGGAACCACTAATACGTTGCCGGCTTTTAAAGAATTTGTTGATCCGCTCCTTGATTATTTCGAATAATATATAAATATCAAAGTTACGTAGAAACAACCAAGGTTCGTCACATTTCAATTTGACACTTGTCTATTTGAGGACGTTTACAAAATGGTTTCATAATTTTTTATTTGCTTCAACTTCTTAATCCTGATGCTGTAGGGTACTTCCCAGTGGGTAGTACCTACCTTTAGTTTAGGTGGGTAGTACCCACCGAAACTAAAGGGATTCGGGAACTGTCCACTATGACTTCATATATTTGGTACCAAGCTTAGATTGAATCACGGACCTCTACCAAGCTTAGATTGAATCACGGACCTCTGAGTCCCAGCTCCTTAATCCTGATGCAGCACGATACTGCTCACATAAGCAGCGAGGAATTTTCGCCTGTTTTTTGAAAAGATGAATAAGTGTTTTTCTAGGCCTGTTACCTGTAAAAGGTTTCCTTTCTTCTTGCGTAATAATTACTTGGACACTGTCCAAGAGGGCAACAGGTGATCCTTAGCTATGGAGAATCTTCTTTCTAGGTGAAAGAAGGTTCCTCATTCATAGCTACTCGTATGACACGTTTTACTATTAACACTTCTTTATTTTGTGTTAATATAGAGCTAGGCCCCATATTGCATACAAGCGGATGCCTGTGACTTCGTCCACTTGGATTTAGGTTTATTATAATCCCGCGGGAACTCTTTGTTTTTTCTAAGCTCCTTTGAGCTCATACCTACATTTCTAAAAAATGTTAAAAGTGGCGCATCTAAATGGAACTACAATAATAGGTATTAATTTTTTAACCCTTTCCCACCCATCAGATTTTTTTTTGCATGGAAACCATAATTATTTTTTTAAAACAAGTATAATACTTTAAAAAATAAAAAATATCAACTGCGTGATAAATTTTTTTCTCTTTCACTTTTGATCACAATATTTTTAGTCAAAAAAATTATATTTTCGGAATCACCTTTTCAACCCCTTTAATTTGACACCCCACTTGATAAGATTTGAAGGAAAAAAAAATTTAAGATGCAATCCTTCTACTATACCGAACTGAACCGATTTGGCTGAAATTTTGATGGAGATAGATTATGCCATGACTTAACATATAGGCTACTTTTTATCCTGAAAAAATCCACAGTTCCCACGGGATTTTGAAAAAACCAAAATCTATAGCTACGGTTCTATAGGTAGATTACTATAGCAAACCTCCTTGAGAGTAGCTATAAAAGTTGCATAAGGGAGCGGGAACGGGAACTGGAAATCCACGATTACCTTGGGATTTGTGACAAGTATAAATTAAAAATTTTAAAAACCCCCGACATTCGCCATTTTGTGGTGGCGGCCATCTTGATTTTCATCAAACATAGCTAACAACACTCTCGACTGATTCACCTTGCAAACAAAAAAAAACCGCATTCAAATGGGTTCATCCGTTTGAGCGCTACAGGGGAACAGACAGACACACACACACACAGAGAGAGAGAGACACGTCAAACTTATAACACCCCGTCGTTATTGCGTCGGGGGTTAAAAAACCGAAATTCACGCGGGCAGAAGCTAGTTAAACTATACAAGTTTAATTTTGACTTGTAATTGTGTTTAAATGATAAGAATAGATAGGTCCATGACTGGATTTTTGATGTGTTTCCGATCCAGTAATGGACATCCCCTCTAAAACTTGAAAATAACTCTATGTCGCATTTATTCCTTCACAAGCATGTTTTAAAGTTTATATCTAAGTGATTTAATCATTGTAAATTTATATTTTAATCAGAAACGAGAATCCATCGATCAAAACGTTTATTTACCTTCTTAGCGATTTGCTTAAGAAAACTATTGAAATCGAAAGATATTTGCACACAACATTTTGTTCGCCTTGCCATTTTAAAACAAAATGGCCGTTTCATATGATATTTGTCAATATGACAAACAGATCCCTATTCTACATGGTTTAAATGTTGCCAGCGGTAAAACTCTAATCTAGCTCTTATTTTTGTTAAAAACGGTGAAGGTGGTCAGCTACTGGTGCCTGGTCCATACCTGGCGACACCACGTTACCTGTTTCAGGAATTTCGGAAATTCCACCCCCCAAGTGACATTTATAAGAATCCAAGCGGACGAAATCGCTGGTATCAGCTAGTCTATACATATAATAAAATCGTAGACTTGCCGTATCTGTACATTAAAGATTTTTGCAAAAAAATAACGGTAAAAAAATAAAAATTTAAATTACTCATAATTAAAGAATTGGGTTATGTATATATGTATGTCGCTTTAAATATTACTAATGGATGCGGCAGACTTCGTCCTGCCCGGTGAATTACCGACATCGGCGCCACCTACCGAGACCCGGTAGGTTACCTGTACCTACCCGGTTAATTGTGTTTCCAAACCATCCAGGATTGAAATATACACACAAAATTTCATCCAAATCGGTCCAGCCGTTAAGGAGGAGGTTAGGTGATAAACACACGTACGGAAGAATTAATTATTATTATCTATATAGGTGTAGTGAGAGAGTTTACCGTATCGACGTGACGGGCTGTTTGACAATTACGAAACCCGTGAACGTTTTGTATGGGAATTGTTTTTTCTTTTATTTTTTTTTTTCCTCAATTTTCCAATGTTTTTAATAGTTATTCTGCTATTCGGGACGGAGACAAAATATACAACAAATCAATAACCGTGAAAATCGCTCCAACCGTTCTCGAGTTATAAGTGTTCGAACCATAGATAAAATGAATAAGACTTTTTAAGACTGCCTTTTCTCTTCCGTGGTTCGAACTAACACTACTTTGTTTTACAGGGTGACAAATGGGAAGTTGCCTAAAGTAAACACTTATAATTTTGAGATGGCTGCAGGGAAAAAAATAATAAAAACATACATTGAATCACAGAAGTAGTCATTTTTATTTGAAACTAGATGATGCCCACGGCTTCGCCCGTGTGGATTTAGGTTTTTAAAAATCCCGTGGGAACTTTTGATTTTCCAGAACAAATAGTAGCTTATCTGTAGTAACCCGTCACTAAAACGGAAAAATTCCGTGGGATCCCCACGATTTTGGAATGCAATTCCTTACAGCATCAGGGTTGAGCAGTTGGATATGTACCTACTCGAGTTCATTCAACGATAAAGTCTTTAATTGGTACCCCCAATATCAATTTAAATAACCGACAGTTCCTAAATCCCATTAGTTTTGGGGATCAGTTCCCCTACAGCATCAGGATTGAAGAGTTGGAATCCAAATTTTTTTGTAGGACAGTGTCGCAATGTTTCTCTATCGATTATAAAAAAAAATTACGCAAATCGGTTCAGAAATCTCGGAGATATCGGTGTACATAGGTACAAAAACACAACTCCTCCTTTTTTGAAAGTCGGTTAAAAAAGTAGCCTATGTTACTCCCTGGTTAATTCTCTACTTGTATGTGAAAGTCCCGTCAAAATCGGTTCAGCCGTTCCGAAGATTAGCCCGTTCAAACAGACAGACAGACAAAAATTTTAAAAACGTGTGATTCGGTTATGGTACCGTTCAAATAACCATATGAGCTTAATATGTGGTAGTTATTTCGAAATTACAGACAGACACTTCAATTTTATTTATTAGTAGTATAGATGTGGTCATACCATAAAGTCAAATATATTTTTTTTCATTCCTACCTTCTAAGAGTATTTTTACTGGCTACTCTTTTACTTCCAAACTTGGTACAAAAACCTCTATATACTTCAGTATAGTTTTAACCTCTAGAATAAAAGTACTCGATGAGATACACCTTTTCTTCGTTCGTAAGGTCACTTATTTTAAAGTATCCGAACTGTAGGGCTATTCTCTAAAATACCATCTCGATATCGAAGCTCACTCAAGTGAGATAACTCGCTTCGAAAGCAAACTCACTTCACCTTGGTTTGATATTCTGTAAGCATCTGCTACGCACTTGCGAAGTGAAGTGAGTTTGAGTGAGAAGACCTGTACTATCGAGTTTTACAGAGTACAAATTAGCAAACTCACCTCGAATTCACTCTCTATAATCGAAAATGGCTTTACAGAATAGCCCTGCTGCTCTTTACGGCGTCTCAATCTACTTGGGCCCAGCCTTCTACGGCAGGGTAGAGGAGGAAAGAGATGCATATACTTTAGGCAACTTCCCATTTGTCACCCTGTATATACATATATAGATTTATTATAACATCTAAAAATTAAATGAAATCTTTATCTCTTATACAAGAAAAGAAATAAAAACTTTGCCCTTTTTCGTTGTCGCAGTCGGAAAATTAACCGTTAATAACTGCATTTTATCGGTAGTTATCCTTAAAGGTTAGTTAACGGTAGTTAACGAGTTTTTTACAACTATGTATAGTTTGATCCCTGGAATCCGAAGACTTTGCCTGATTGGACTGTAACGATTTGGACTCGTGACCGATTAGATTTAGACGACAATGGTGTTTTAATTAAATACTGTAACGTACTGTAGTGACTTTATACTTATAATCTATATCTATACTTTCTATACTAATAAATAAAATTGAAGTGTCTGTCTGTAATATCGAAATAACTACCTCATATTAAGCTCATATGGTTATTTAAACGCTACCATAACCGAATCACACGTTATTAAAATTTTTGTCTGTCTGTCTGTCTGTCTGTCTGTCTGTCTGTCTGTCTGTCTGTCTGTTTGTCTGTCTGTCTGTCTGTTTGAACGGGCTAATCTTCGGAACGGCTGAACCGATTTTGACGGGACCTTCACATACAAGTAGAGAATTAACCAGGGAGTAACATAGGCTACTTTTTTAACCGACTTTCAAAAAAGGAGGAGTTGTGTTTTTCTACCTATGTACACCGATATCTCCGAGATTTCTGAACCGATTTGCGTAATTTTTTTTTTAATCGATAGAGAAACATTGCGACCCTGTTCTATAAAAAAATTTGGATTCCAACTCCGCAATCCTGATGCTGTAGGGGACCTAATCCCCAAAACTAATGGGTTTTAGAAACTTTCGGTTATTTAAATTGATATTGGGGGTACCAATTAAAGACTTTATCTTTGAATGAACTCGAGTAGGTACATATCCAACTCCTCAACCCTGATGCTGTAAGGAATTGTATTCCGAAATCGTGGGGATCCCACGGGATTTTTCCGTTTTGGGGACGGGTTTCTACAGATAAGCTACTTTTTGTTCTGGAAAATCAAAAGTTCCCATGGGATTTTTAAAAACCTAAATCCTCACGGGCGAAGCCGTGGGCATCATCTAGTCTATACTTTTAATAAATAAAATTGAAGTGTCTGTCTGTAATATCGAAATAACTACCTCATATTAAGCTCATATGGTTATTTGAACGCTACCATAACCGAATCACACATTTTTAAAATTTTTGTCTGTCTGTCTGTCTGTCTGTCTGTCTGTCTGTCTGTCTGTTTGAACGGGCTAATCTTCGGAACGGCTGAACCGATTTTGACGGGACCTTCACATACAAGTAGAGAATTAACCAGGGAGTAACATAGGCTACTTTTTTAACCGACTTTCAAAAAAGAAGGAGTTGTGTTTTTCTACCTATGTACACCGATATCTCCGAGATTTCTGAACCGATTTGCGTAATTTTTTTTTTATTCGATAGAGAAACAATGCGACCCTGTTCTGTAAAAATTTGGATTCCAACTCCTCAATCCTGATGCTGTAGGGGACCTAATCCCCAAAACTAATGGGTTTTAGAAACTTTCGGTTATTTAAATTGATATTGGGGGTACCAATTAAAGACTTTATCGTTGAATGAACTCGAGTAGGTACATATCCAACTCCTCAACCCTGATGCTGTAAGGAATTGTATTCCGAAATCGTGGGGTTTCTACAGATAAGCTACTTTTTGTTCTGGAAAATCAAAAGTTCCCACGGGATTTTTAAAAACCTAAATCCACACGGGCGAAGCCGTGGGCATCATCTAGTAATTAATAAAAGGAAACATAAACCCATCCAATCTAAAAACTATTGTTTTATTTGCCTAAATCCCTTACATTTAATAATAAAAATTATAAATACCAGGAGCGCGATTTTCTTGGCTTTAGTTGTCGACTGTCGTATATCCAACCAGCCAACCTTGTGGCCCAATGCTTGGGCCATCGTGTAGTGCGGGGAGTTTGTGCTGTTTTGGTAGGTATTGGAATGATGGCCCACAAGTTGGCGCGAGAATCGAGATCCATTTGGTGTCGGTTTTGAAAAAGATCAATGGATTGTGGGCAGAGTTATGGCCGGGCGTCCACACGTTGGCTGCGATTTCAGTTTGCTACGAGCTCTCAGTGATCGCACGCATGCACATCTTTTAAATATATTCACGCGTCGTAACTAGTATAATGTCCACAAAATTGCAGTGACCAATGAAGAAACCTTTTGCTTTATAAAGCCCTACCAAGCCGAAAATTGTTTGTGGAACCCAAGAAATAAAATCAAAAAAATAAAAACATACAATTTTCGTATACACATTCACGTAGATGCGGTATGCTGTGAATAAACCGCAGCAGCTGTTAACGTCTCAATATTCATTTTAGTAAACGTCTGCAGTCTGCACATTGGCCCTAACCGAAGCGTACTGAACGCTGAACGACCTACAAACGTGTGGACACTACACAATCTTTTGGTCCAACACATGTTCGCCACAATATTGGCCAACGTGTAGAGGCGCCGTAAAGCACTTTTCTTTATGGTGGCACTTCACTTCACTATTCGTGTTCGCGTATTTGTCATATTTGCCGAAAACGGCAATGTGTAGACAGTACAGTTGACGAAACATTCGCGCTATTTGCCTATTTGGGTAAATTTATTTGCCTATTCGGCAAATAGGACGAATAACATTAATTGCCGAAAACGGCGATGTGTGGATGGATTGACGAACATTCGCGTTATTTGCCTATTTGGCAACATAGATCATACACTAACCACAGATTAATAATTATAATCTAGATTATGACGAATATTAAACACGCTTATCCGCACAGCTGTCGGTTTTTCAACGCGCATCAAAGGAGCCGAATAGACAAATACACAAATACTGTGACTACATATTTGTCCTATTCACATCAAGGAACATACTCTTCAGGATAAACGCATAACAGCTGATAATATACTAATATAGCGCTCGCGTGCCGCTGACTGATACGAGCGTCACTTGTATTTGTTTTTGTGCCGTTACTAACACTTTATTACCATGAATTACTGGGACAATGCGATCATTTTACTGCCTCATTGGTTTAGTGGTTAGTATATTCGACTGCAGATCACGAGGTCCCGGGTTTGATTCCCGGGTCGGGCAAATCATTGGGTAGGTATTGGGTTTTTTCTGTCAACAAATTCTCAGTGCCAGCTCGGAGTTGGTAGTTGGCGATGTTTCACCTCCGTGCCTCGGAGAGCACGTTAAACATTCAGTTCCGGTTATTATCACTATAATGCGACAATAGTCGTCCGTCGCCCGTCGCCCGTAGATAAAGCCCGTATTAGAGCAGCGTGGTGGGTCTAAGCTCTAAATCCCTCTCTCCTATGAGAGACGGAGGTCTGTGCCCAGCAGTGGGACGTTAAAAAGACTGTAGTAGTGGTGGTGGTGAACCATTTTACGGTTTTTAGAACTACCAAATTCACATCGTTCGGAGAACCGATAGACGTTGGAATCCCAAGGTGCTAGAATAGCGACCTCGCACCGGAAAACGCAGTGTTAGTAGACCCCCACTAGGTTGACCGACGACATCAGAAGAGTCGCAGGAAGCCACTAGATACAAGCGGTACAAGACCTTGGCGTGTGTAAGTCCCTTCAAGAGACATTATGTCCAATAGTGGACATCTATCGCTTGATAACGGCGACGACGACCACCAAATTAATTCTTGTATCTGGGACCTTAAAAAGATAATCACATATAGTAGTAACAAGAATTAAAAATCCCGCTGCAAGTGCCATCTCGTCCGACATATCCACAGAACCACAGAACATTTATAGGTAGGTACCTGTGGTAGGTACTCCTAGCGGAGCACAGAACGCAGACTATTAACGGGTATCTATCAACCATAGAGTAATAATATGTGGGATCGTATTCGGCCAATCATGGTTGCCAACTTAGGGATTCCTCCCCAAATTTAGGGAGAAAAAAAAACCCGAAATAATATAACGCCCCTACAATAAGTAGGGGCGTTATATTATTTCGGGGTATTTTTAGGTATTTTGTGACTTCTTGATTTGAAATAAAAGTTGTTAAAAATTTAATTTTCTAAAAAAATGTCTTATATTATTTTTTACTAGGACCATTATGAAAGCCGTAATTTCTAAATTAAATTTTCATAAAATTATCAATTTGAATTATTCATTAGGAATCATAATTTTGAAATTACGGTAAAACAATTTTTGTTTACAAATATTTTATAAGATCAATATTTGTCGCGACAAACGGACGCGAATTGCGATATATGTAAATATTAACAATAAAGACTAAAAATATAAATCACTTAATCATTAAAGCTAGCAACACCGAGAATCTTAATTGCCCAGTTTTAAGCTTAGATTCTATGGTGAGTTAACTCACCTCTATATCCATAGAAAACTTGTGGTTTGGTAGTCTATAGCCTCGAACATGTTTGAGGCTATTTCCACCGTACCGCCATTTCGCATCGAATCGTGGCGGCGGCGAGGTGGTTCGAGATTGGATAGCTGGTGGCGTGGTAACTGGTGTCCATGCGCCTGGAAACTAAGGTTAGTGATAGAGGATAGAGATTAAGGATTACGAGAGACTAGATTACTTTAGATAGATAGTTTTAATTGTCGACTTTTGGCCAAAAAAGCAGACCCTATTTATGTTTCCACTCAGGTCACTCGATGAGAGACGAGCAGGAGCGCCCCGCCTGGTAACGTGGTCTCAGCGGGTCGCATCCGAGGGTTCCCAGATTACAAACCCAATAAGAGATAGGCTGGAAGGTTGCTTGCTGTCGATGCGACAAACGACTTCCAGAAGGTTCCAAGATACGAACCCGATACGTGTTCCACTCGCTATGAAGAGCGACTGCAGTGACCTGTGGAGAGACCCCCCTACTCCTGGGCTGAACTCATCCTGAGACGAGTTCTGCCCGGGCATAATTTGTATTACAGGCAAGGTTGCGGCCCCCCACTTGAGTGATAACCATGGCGTCAACTAGGATCCACACCGGGGTGCTGTGCGGATGAACAGACTCCGCTAGGAACTTGGGTAAGTGCTCAAACAATATGCTCACAATGATATTCACCACGCCTCCGGTCTCATCACCCAGGATTCAGGCAAATTCCCATACGTGTAAAATCTGAGACAAAGGGAGGTGTTGGCGACAATATTATCATCATAATTTCAGACCATTCATTTCGAATTTAAAGCAAAAATCGTGGCCCTTTTTATTAGTGTTTTTGACTTAAGCTTTAGGGAAAAATATTTTGAGAGTTGGTAGCACGCTGTGGCAAATATTCGGGTATTTGGCTATTTGCTCCATATGTGGATGGTCATATTGTCGTGTATTGATTATTCGCGTGTTCGTCAAATATTTTGCCGAATAAAGCTATACGAATACGCGAACACGCATACCGAATATGAAGTGCCACCATTATTCAAGTTATGGTATTTCTGATTTCGGAGCCTGCAATGCTTTTCCTTCCTGCAAATAATATAATCTGTATTTCAAACGATAAAAAAACGGCCGCGTCTGTAGGTGGTTTAAATTTTTTCTGTAATGTTGGCTAGAAATAGAAAATAAATATTTTTTGAAATTAGAACATCAACAACATCATTTTGACGTTATTTTGGTCTAACTAAATTTACAAGTTTCTCTCAGAAAGGTAATTTTAAGTGCTGATATCATAATTTATCACTTTGCAAATTCAATTCAAAAAAGCTTTTGCTGAAGACAACAAAAACCGGCATTTCAGCAACGCGAAGTTAGTTTTGTTATTGAAATAATCGTGTTTCATGCGGGCGGTGTTCACTCCGGTCGCCATTATAGCCACGACTTCGTGTAAAAATCTTGTGTGAAATGGTGTATAGGTTATTTAGTTTTAAATTAATATACCGTGCAACGAAAACGCTATAAAAACTGTGTGGTTACGTTAAACGGAGTTAAATTGATAAGGAGCGCGCCGTAACCGCGTTTTCTGCGTAAGTACTACATTTTTACGTTCAAAACACGTGTTAGAGATCGAATCGTATGTATTTTAGCCTCTCTACGCAATGTAGCACTAAAGTTGACCACGTCGACGCAGTTTCGAGTCTCGCTCCACATACTCGTAAACAAAAGTCGGCCGCTTACATATTTTTGTTCCACTTCCTTTATAGGTGGGCTATTTTAGGATTTGGTTCAAACCTGCCGATGTAACTGCATTAATGTGTGTACAGGTATAATCTTACGATAATATTGTTCAATTTACATCAATTTCCGTTTATGCTTCTGTTATTAACTCTCTTTTGAGCCAATTAGCCACAATAACTAGCAATTAAATCGTCGATTTTCACTTTTAATACTATGAAGAGGAATATTTTGAAACACTTTCATAGCGCATTACGAAACTCGTGTAATATTTTATTACATTGCGATTTGAGATCATCGTTATTGGTCGAGTCTATAGAAAAGTGTAATTTTTTTATTTGATAACAATTTATCCCTTGACTATGGTCTATTTTGCCTAAAATACGCCATTTGTTTACAAGAAAACTATAAGTTTCAAGTACTTAAAGTTCATAAACATAGCTCGATTTTTGAACAGCTGTTAATGCAACAAGGCTGCATGGTGATGTGGAAAATCACTACATATTAAAAAACAAAGTCCTCCGCCGCGTCTGTTTGTTTGTTCGCGATAAACTCAAAAACTCTTGAATGGATTTTCGTGCGGTTTTCACCAATAGACAGAGATTAATGAGAAAGGTTTAGGTATAATATAATTTATTAAGGTTTTTACACAAAACCTTCGTAAATCACTTGAAATATCACGATAATTGTTGACAATGTCGGAAAAACTCACCCACACCCACCTGGGAGTTTTCATCGAAAATGCTGCCTAATCCCTTTGAAATATAACAAAACAATGTATGATGGGATAGTAGTGGGTAATATTGGTACGAAGACGGGGCGGGTGACGGGTCGCTAGTTGATTATAATTTGTGCATTATTCACATTGCCTGCAGATCTATGTTTAAGAGCTAAATAAATCATTGCTAGAACTTCAATGTTGGTGTTTTTTTTTTATACGAATTGTGGGCAAACGAGCGAGCAGATCACCTAATATTAAGTGGTTACCGTCGTCCATGAACATTTGCAACACCAGAGGAACCACTATTGCGTTGCCAGCCAAAAATTGGCTGCATTAATGGTACTGTCGGCCAATCAGCGGTGAAATTTTTAGATAATCGATGCAAACCTACTTCGAGTTAGTCTACTTTGAGTTAAAGAGTTCTGAGTTAAAGAGTTGTAAGTTAAAGCATCTATTTAAGAATCTACTTTGAGTTAAAGAAGAGTTTGAGCTAAAGAGTTAAAGTGTATTACTGACAAAATGACTTAGGTTAGTTAATTTGTTCCTCTTGAAGAGAGTTTCAAGTTAAAAGGTGCTACTGTAGTACAGTTTTTTCACAACAGAAATAACACCATGCGATGCCAGCACATGCCATATGCCATGTGCTGGGAAGTATGAAACAAGAAAAAACTTATCTTTAAAAAGATTTTGTCGTTTTTGTAAATTTAATTATTTCTTTCCAGTTGGTGGTGAACCAGACATGTTTGAAACACACACACTCACAAGTGATAACCTTATGATCATAGTGCCTCAAATTAGAAATTATAAGATTTAACTGTCAAACTATTGTTTTCAAAAGTTTAACTTGTATTATTTGAAGCCAGTAATTTTTTGTTGTAAATTATTTTTAAGTGTTTATTCGGGAGTGTAGTTTTGTAGTTTTTAGTCAATCTGGGGGTAGTTGTGTAAATTTAAAGTGTTGCAAGCATGAAAATACCAGAAACATCTGCAAACGTTGGCGCTTATTATGGCAATGAAGACAACGGACAGTGGCAGGTGAGGTTTTGTTTTTAACTGACTTCCAAAACTCCTGTTTTGGTTTTGGTTTGGTTTTTTAAAATATTAATGTGGGATGGCACAAGATTGCATCAAATGATTTGTAGGGCTGGAAACCGTTTTATCTCATCTGTCCACATAGTGGGGGGTCTAGTAATACTGCACTTTCTGGTGGAAGGTCGCCACTCTATCACTGGGATCCCAACGTCTCATCATTGTCGAGCCATTTGCCATGTGCCATGTGCCCTCTTCAGCTTCACAACCCATTATTAGGAAGAGGAATATCGGTTACTTTTTGACAATGGTGAGTGACGATGCAGTCTAGGGTGGGAGCGACCTAACTTGGAAGAGTTATGGCAGTTTTTTAAACCCATGGTTTGGGATTGGTTGCTATGTGGCATTGTACCAGGTACGTGGGCGTGTCCGTCAGATCCACGGACGGTAAATCTTAAAATCAAGTGAAACCTTATCTATAATTTCCACAGGCGTTTCCGATGAAGAAAAAGAAAATATATTTTCCAGTCTATAAACAAAGGCGTGAATAAGATTTAACGTAATTTCATTAAGCTACCAAAAGACTACTAAAATCTGACATATATATTTTCAAAGTATTGTACGCCGTTTAAATTCCACCCGCCAACCTGACGTCAGCTTGGCGGCGCACTTTATTTTTCATTTAATTTTGGTTATATTGAACTACCAAATATTTTAGCTTAGCTACCAAATACTACTAAAAAACTACTAAATTATAGATAAGGTTTCACTTGATTTTAAGATTTCCGTCCGCGGCTCTGACGGACACTACGTGGGCACCTTTGCTGGTAACAAAGGTAGCACAACCGAAGCTTCCCACCAGACTGGTTCAAAGACAATTTATAAACTACTAAATTGTCCTAACCGGGGCTTGCTGCAGCCCCAGACTTCGAAAGTATACAAAACTTAAGAATTGTATTGCAAACATTCTTTCACTTTTAGAGGCACAAAGCCTTGGGCAGTGCTGAGGTTTGGAGCCTCTAAAGCGTAATTTGCTTTTTTTTTACCAACTTCAAAACAAGGAGGTTCTCAGTTCGTCAAAATCTCTTTTTTATGTATGTTACCCGAGTAGTCAGATGCCTGATTTGAAAAAATACTTATTTTGTTTGAAAGGGTGGTCCCATGTCATCCCAGATGGTCCCATGGGATCCTGGAGGAATCGAAGGAACTGTTGTAACTTTTTTGGTATATTGAAGTCAGTTTAATTTTTCCTGAAGTTGTTTGTATGTTAACAAAAGTATTTGGTGTTTGCAGCCAAACGGCGTGATAATCGACAGCGGCGTGGGCGGCGGCGTGGTGGGCAGCGGGGACGCGGGCGCGCACCGCCCGCCCGTCTATCCCGTGCACATACCCAGGGGACACATACCAGGTAATTATTTTTATTTATCGCATCTACATTTCTTTATATTCATGTATTTAGTTTTAACAATGTATAATTCAGTAAATAAAGGCTTATATATCCCATCTACAAATCAACCCTTGTTGGTTCACATAACACTCAGCTTGCCAAAAATCTCATTTTCCAGTACACCATGATGACATATTATACCATATTATAACAAAAACTAGCTGATGCCCGTGACTTCATCCGTGTGGATTGTTATGAATCTCATACAAACTTCCATCCCCTATTTGAATACCCCCACTTAGTGGTTGAATTTTCAAAAATCCTTTCTTAGCGGATGCCTATGTCATAATAGCTATCAGCTCTATCCATCACTGGTTTGAGTTGTGCGTTGATAGATCAGTCAGTCAGTCAGTCACCTTTTCCTTTTATACATTTAGATAACAATGGACTTTGAATCCTTTTGATATGAGAATTTCCATATTTATACACCGGATATGTTGGAGTTATGCGTGTTTCAACCGATTGAATGTCACTCGCTTTAATGATGAAGGAAAACATCACTAGGAAATCAAAACACCTGAGTTGTCCGTGATGTGGTCACGTGGGGTGGGAAGTGTATCGCACTGCACTCGGCCGGTGTGGTGGACTGCGGCCTGAACCCGCCCCACTGAGAGATCCGTGTCCTGCAGTGGCTCGGCGATGGGTTGATGATGATGATAATGATGCTGATGATGAATGTCGCTCACTCAGCAGGCTACGTGATGGCGGGCGCGTACTACCCGCCGGCGTACCCGGCCGCGCCACCCGCGCAGCCCGACGACTTCGAGGACTACATGTGGATGGAAAATGAGGAGGAGTTCGACAAGCAAGTAAGTAAGCACGCTTACTCCACAGGATAAGTAGCTTGATCACCGTAGAGAAAGAACACCCATAACTTTTTGAAGTGAATCTTCTTTAGTATCGCTGTGCTTTTGAAAACCGATGAAACGAAAAAGCGACCGAATGACATGAAAACCGCTCTCTGCCTTGTTCCGTGTTTGAACGCAAATCATAGACTCATACACAAGGTTTGAGGTTTGATTTCTGCAGTGTATGAATTGTGCACAGACCCTTTTTTTATTTAGTTCCCGCCATGTGTTGCAATGCCACGTCAAGTATGGTTTGAAAGATCATAAACATACATTCATTTTTAACCTCCAACGCAAAAGACGCAAAAAGAGGTGTTATAAGTTTGACACTAATAAAAATACGCTTGGTTCAACCTCTGGTGGTGCGGTTTGCAGGTGATGCAGCAGTTGGAGGAGGAAGCGTTAATGGAGCAGTGCATAGAAGCCATGCTGGAAGACGAGCAACGGGAACAGAGGCACAGGCCCGTCTCCAATGGACACAACCATCCCACGTGAGTGGAACCCCTTTTTTCCTTTTTTTTGTGGTGGAAATGCTTTATGGCTACCCCCGTTCCTTGGACAGAACGGAGGTTATGTGCGACTCCCCTTCGAATGGGGTTATACCGCAATAAAAACCACCACAGCATGTCCCTCTTGCTGGCTGTGCTGGACACCTGGGGAACCCGTTGTGTATGTCCCAGACACGAGTAATACCCCACCCTTACCTTGTAACTTTCCAAAAACTTATGCTCAAGCTGTCAGTCCTGCATCCGTTCTATTCTATTCTATCCAACGTTAAGCCGTGTTGGCTTAACGTTGAATTGAATAGATTAGAAAAGTTTTTTATTCAAATAAACTTTTACAAGAACTTTTGAATCATCACTTGAATCTACCATTGGTTCGGAATGCCGGTTCTGTTTAAAGGCTTAAAATTGACTGGAATTTTATTATAGAACATTACGCCCATCCCCACAAACGAATTTCAGGCCTTCTTGAGACGTCGTTGAGGAATCAAAAATTCCAAGGGTCCAATTTTGGGACTAAAGTTTTTTTATTCATCAATTAGTCCTTGAATTTGAATTCACCTGATGGTAAGTGACGATGCAGTCTGAAATGGATGTGAGCTAACCTGGAAGAGATATGGCAGTGGCTTGTTAGAACCATACCCCTGATCGGTTTCTACATGACATCGTACCGGAACGCTAAATCGCTTAGCGATACAGCTTTGCCGCTTAATAGAATATCCTTCTCCAAGGTCTAAATTATTTCTGTACCAAATTTCATCAAAATTTGTTTAGTTACTTAGGTGTGAAAGTGTAACAAACAGACAGAGTTACTTTCGCATTTATAACATTAGTAGTGATAATTAACCATCGTGTTCGTTTGTATGTTTCAGAACAAGCAACGGATCAGGGTCGCTGTCACTAGAGGAGGCCGTGTCGAGATCCACATTAAACCCGTTGGCTGCCGAGTTTGTTCCCAACAGAGCGCGACAACCACCCGGTAAGAGAACATTTCTCATCACCACTATGATCATCACCATCATTATAATCAATATCACTGCCACCATCATCATCACCGTCATCAAAATCATCACCATCATCATCATCATCACCATCGAGCCAGCACGGGGCCACTGCAGCGCACGGGGCTCTCAGGTGTGGTCAGAGTTCGGGCAGTAGTCACTATACTCGTTGAAATAATTCTTTGTGCAGTCAGGTATTTTTTTATTACTTCACATTTAAACAAATCCTTTTATAATATCTCCTTTTCCATTGTTCCAGAGGAAAAGCAACCGGCGGGCGCGAACACAGAAGCAAAGACAGAGCTCAAAACAGAAGTGAAAACAGAGCTTAAAACAGAAATCAAAACAGAAGTGAAAACAGAAGTAAACAGCGCGAAAGAAGTTGTACCAGAAGTTGCACATGAAGATACAGTGGACGGCACAAAAGAACAGGTTCCACAACAGAGGAAAGCAGAAGGTGAGCATCATATATGTATAACCCGCGGCACGTAAGTCAAGCGGTGACCTTCAATGCGCAGAAGTCGAAAATGAGGTATCTCGGGGTGTGAGGGGGTCGCGGGCAGGGCGTGGGGATCGTTCGTAAGCACTGATTAGCTCTCGCGGATCTCTCGTGAGCGCTGATTGGCTCTCCAATCGTATTGTGTCCCGCTCACACGTACGACGCTGCGCGCACTTGAAGGTCACCGCTCGACTTACGTGCCGCGGGTTATACATACTAGAGATGGGCCGACTATGCCATTTGCCGACTAATCGACTAGCCGACTAATTTTAGGTTATCAAATTGCTGATCAGTCGGCTGACTATTCGGCAATGCCGATCGTACTATAGTCTCATTTTTAATTCCGTGGAATTCTGACGTTTCTTAATGTTACCAGAGATAAAACAGTTCCCACAAAAATGATATAATAAATTCAAAACTTATATTAAATAAATAAAAATCAATGGACAGGTTTCCAATTTTTTTTAAGTAATTATAAAAACTTAAGTAAAATAAAATAAAAATCTCCACCAACCAAATTTCATCAAAATCGGTTCAGTGGTTTAGGGCGTGATAACGTAACAGACAGACAGATTTACTGTCGCATTTATAATATTTGTATGGATTGTAAAATGGATAAATTGTTTAAAATATTTTTTTTTGTTTTTTTCAGAATCAATACCCCCGCCCACCGAGCCGCCAGAAGTGAGCGCGGCGGACGTCCTACCCATAGATTCGGACAAAGAAAAGAGAACTCCGAAAGACGTCAAAAGGGACACGAAGACAAAGCCGGACCTCAAAAAGACGCCGAAAGTCGACGTCAAGGCGAAAGCTAAGCCGATTGTGGTGAAATCGGAGCTGAAAGTGCAGGCCAAGAAGAAGGAGTTGAACGTCAGAGCGGTTAAAAGTGAGGGGAGTGTTGAGGAAAAGGAGGAGGCGCCAGTGGCCGAGGTTGTTAAGGTGAGAGTTTTTCATTAATAAAGATATAGCGTCCCGCCCCGGCTTCGCACGGGTAGTAATTACCCGCTACGGTGGGATACCGTACATTATTTGTTCTCAAAGGGATCAGGCAGCGTTTTCGATGAAAGCTCCCAGGCGGTTTGACTTTTTCCGACTGTTTCAACAATTATCGTCATATCTCAACCAATATACACAAAACCATAACATATAACCCCTGGCACGTAAGTCGAGCGGTGACCTTCAAGTGCGCGCAGCGTCGTACGAGTGAGCGGGACACAATACGACTAGAGAGCCAATCAGCGCTTACGAGGGATCCGCGAGAGCTAATCAGTGCTTACGAACGATCCCCACGCGCTCCCCGCGACCCCCTCACCCCGAGATACCTCATTTTCGACTTCTGCGCATTGAAGGTCAACGGTCGACTTATTTGCCGTGACTTGTGCACCTCTAAACCTTCCTCATGAATCACTCGTGACTATTGGCGAAATCCGCGTGAAAATCCGTTCAGTACTTTTGAGTTTATCGCGAACAGACAGACAGACGCGGCGAAGGACTGTTTTACAATATGTAGTGATGATAATCTTTAAAGGCCTCTAAACTAAATTCCATAGATGTATGTATGTATGTATGTTTGTCCGCGGATTTCTCCCAAAATATTAATCGGATTGTGACAAATCTCTATCCAGTACATTTTTTATCGGCTCACATTTACTTCAACTTAGAGAACAGTGCAAGTTTTATCAAAATTGGTCCTGTAGGTTTCAAGATATGGACTGTTAAAAGTGTGGTGAAGACGGTTTAACTTTCAATCTATACTAATATAATAAAGCGGAAGAGTTTGTTTGTTTGAACGTGCTAATCTCAGGAACTACTGGACCGATTTCAAAAATTCTTTCACCGTTGGATATGTAAGTATGTGATCCCTGAGTGCTATAGGCTATATATTATGTACCACGGGCGAAGCCGGGGCGGACCGCTAGTCTTTTAGATTATCACTTGTTTTGTAGTTTTTGTGTTTCTATACTCGAAATCGATCAACGTTTTCGCAATGTCCAAACTTGTCCTAACCTTGATATATCACACTAACATATAAACGGCGTGCGTGCGTGCGTGCGTGCGTGCGTGCGTGCGTGCGTGCGTGCGTGCGTGCGTGCGTGCGTGCGTGCGTGCGTGTGTGTGTGTGTGTGTGTGTGTGTGTGTGTGTGTGTGTGTGTGTGTGTGTGTGTGTGTGTGTGTGTGTGTGTGTGCGTGTTTGTTACTCTTTGACGCCGCAACTACTACGCAACTGAACCGATTTGGCTGAAATTTTGAAAGGAGATAGATTATGTCCTGACTTAACACTTAGGCTTTTTTATCCTGGAAAATTTACAGTTCCCACGGGATTTTGAAAAAACAGAAATCTATAGCTACAGCTATAGATATGTAGATTACTATAGAAAACTTCCTTGATAGTAGGTATAAAGGTTGGAAAAGGGAGCGGGACCGGTAACCGGAATCGAGGATTTCCTCGGGATTTGTGAAAGACTGAAAAGTGGGGCGAAGCCGCAGTCAGTAGCTAGTATTCTGTATATTTTGTGTGTTACATTCGGTATAATTTCCCTTCCACAGCAAGCAACCCCACCGCCACTACCGCAAGCACCGAGACCACCAGCGACGGAGGAACCGACGCAACAACCGGGCATCAAACCCATCAACTACGCGGCCGCGGCGAAAGCGAACAAACCCAAAAAACCCACCACCCCACCCGTCACGGAGAAAACCCCCCCACAAGCCGCGAAAACCGACAAAATCCAAAAACAACCAACACTAAAAGACAGTAGAGTGAAAACCGACAAAAGCACCATTCAAACCAAAACGGAAAAATCCAGTGTACAAAGAAAGAACTCTATGAAATAAAAATGTAATCGTTATTTTTTTCGGAGGCAAAATTTAATGTACAAAAAAAATGTAATTCTATTGTAATAATATTTGCCCTGTTTTTGACGAGTCGCCTTTTTGTGGGGAAAACGTGGCAACACTGCTACTGAAAATTACCAGGTTAACCTACATTTTTCGAGACTGCAATTTGAGGGAACGTGAAAATTACGTCTACCTTGTTTGTTTTGATAAATGAAATAGAGTTAATAAAAAAATATTATAAAAGTAAATAAAATTGTCCTAATAAAATTGTTAGGGTAATAATAAGGGGTTGCAGCGATGGTGAAAAAGCTACTAAATAATAAAAACTACCATATAAATTGCCTTAAACGTTATTAGCAATACTGACGAAAAAAGCTTCCAAAAAGTAATAACTACCATTTATGTTGCCCTAATATTATTGTGGCAACACTGACGAAAAAAGCTTCTAAAAAGTAAAAACTATCATTTATGTTGCCCTAATATTATTGTGGCAACACTGACGAAAAAGCTTCTAAAAAGTAAAAACTATCATTTATGTTGCCCTAACATTATTGTGGCAACACTGACAAAAAAAAGCTACTAAAAAAGACTACAAAAGTCGTGAAAATACGCGAGCCCCCAACCAATTATTTAATTACGACATGAGCTTTAAAGGTAATTGCAATAAATTTTTACTGACGGCATTATTCTTAGGGTAGAGACAAATCTAGCGGAGTTCCGTCGAACTAGAATCTGTTTCGATGCGTACTGAAAATGCCATATCTGCGCAGATGAGACGCCGTCAGTGCATCCGTGACACTACTTGTATACTTAGTACGACTTCGCACGATACACACCACCACCACTACAGCCTTTTGACGTCCCACTGCTGGGCTCAGGCCTCCTCTCTCATGGGAGAGACGGATTTAGAGTTTAGACCCGCCACGCTGCTCCAATGCGGGTTGGCGGGCTCGATACACAAAGTACTAATTATTTTTTGTGTTTGGTGTGGAATTGATAAACATTTGTACATATTTTAAATGGCGGAATTGATGTGACAGCATTGGTAAACGCGCATTTGACTAAGGGTTTCATCCATTTGCGGAATTCCACTCGCCGACGGTATTTAGTGAAGGGTTTTACAGTGAAGTGTGCCTTTTGCTCAAAACCCCCCATCGTAAAACTTTCCTAGGAGGGGGTACCAATTGTCTTACAATCCGATTTCCATTACTGTCTTAATGGGGGGTGTTACACTATCAGTATTATCACGCGATCCAATTATTGATGGTTTGGCCGCTTTTTTGCGTCAATACTGATGGATTTCCGGATGGTCTTGAAATCCGCGATCCGTGGATCGTGATACGGTATTGATAGTGTGACAGGCCCCCATACGTAATCAAATCTCACAGAAACGCGTAAGCGGCGCGCTGTGCACGGCTCATATGACGTTCTTACCGTGAACTAAGAATGAAGCCATGATCTAAATGTAAATTCAAATACGCGTTTCTCTGAGAAGTTTTTTTGCAATTTGTTCAACTTTTAAGACAGCTAAGTTTATCTCAATATTCGGACAACTTCGCCCCCCCGCCCCCCCCAACAGCTTTATTTCTGTCATTTTAAAAAGTTTCCTTTCAACAGCTGCACTATTTTAACAACTTCGCTGGACCGAAATTCCGTTCAAGTATGTCGCGATTTCTGATGCATATTGAAATGCAAAGGCAGCGCTATATATACGCGGACAATATTCCGCTCGCGGAATTCTGTTGAAATTTTTCAGTCGTATTTGTCTCTGGCCTAAAACTATTTCAGCCAATACTAGAGAGTAGAGGTAAATCTCGGGCAATCAGATTTTGATTTGTGATGACTTCGGTCATATTATAGTTTGTTGCGAGGAGTCGTCGGTTGTATGTATGTATAGGCAATAATTTTTTTATATATTTTTTGCGTATATTTAGGTGTGTATAGGCGTTAATTGTGATATCTCCCCGATTTTTTCTTTTGCGAGGAAAATAATAATAATGAAAAAAAAATTGAAAAAAAAAATTGTAAAAATCCTAATAATAGTTATTAATAATAATATAACTAAATAAGATTTACTATAGACAAAAAATATTATTATTAGTTATTGTATCGTTCGTCGATGTTTAATGCGAGTTTTTGTAATTTAAAAAAATTACTAGTGAAAAATTTAAGAATGCATATTTAAAGTAACTAAGAATATACATCAAGTGGTTCGAAAAATAGCCCGAAAACTTTTTGTTTTTGCCATTTAACTGTAGAAATAAATTTTATCTAATTGGAAAAAAGATGGCAATCGCCGAAAACTTTCCATACTAAGTAAAAATGAAATTTACTTTCGTCTGAGCAATGACGCACGTCACGCTCTAGTGTGCAAAGTATGTATTTTGCGCTGCGATGCTCACTGTGGTCCGAAACAATGTGCGCTTAGCTTTAATGATAACTTTGTAAAACTTTTTTCGAATGAACTTGTTTAAATCATACTGTAATAAATATTACAAAAAGTCGCACTAAATGTTTATATCTTATTATTATTATAATAAATTTAGCCTACAAATATAAGGCTGTCCATATTAATAATCGAATAGGTAATTAAATTCGAAAAAAAATAATGTACATTTTTGTGAAAGTTGCGAGTGAAAATGTATATTTATATTATAGTAAAAAATGCACACTTTTTCTGTTTTTTTTTTTTTGAGGGTATTTCAATAATTAATTATTTTTTAAGCACGTTACATAATAATAGATATAGAGTTTAGAATCTATATATTTGGAATTTTAGTGTTTTTTTGAATTTTCTTTCGATTTAGGCTGCGTGGTTTATTTACCGACTCGTTATTTGGGCCAAGTGGAATTTGAATATAATATTTTTCATTTTATTTTATATTTCCGAGGTGAAAAACGCTAGGTAGTTGGCTTAACCCGACTTTCCTGACACGGTTAGCTTTGTATCATTTTAATCTACTTTATTTGGACAACCAAAAGTTTTTACTTCAAAACAAGTTGTTACTTGTTAATGTACAACTATTGTGTATATAGAGATTCATGTAGAAAATTGGACGAAAATGAGAAATTTTGGAAAAACAGGAAATCAACTGTAAAATCAGGAGACCTGGAAACCTAAGACAATATCTAATCGTAAAAAAACGATAAAATACTTTCAACACTGAGATGTTTGCTCTTAACTTATAACGAAAACTTTCAAGCTCTTGTACACTGACTATATAAAGAGATTCTTAATATTGTTTATTCAATATATTTACTCGCATAATAATGTTAAATGTAATGTAATAGGTAGATATATCACGCAGTCTAAGACGAATAAAAAAATTAGAAGTTGCTAGAAGTAAAAATAAATACCGTTTTGGTAGAAAATTCGTACCACACACGGTAGGTTTTTGTTGAGTTATAGCTGTAGTAGATTTTTATTATTATTAGCATCTATTATATTATCATTATTACTGTACTGCTAAAGTTAGTTATTTTTTTAGTTAAGGGAATTTAATAATTGAAATGCAATCGTGTTAATATGCGAAGATTAGGCGGGTTTCTTTTGATAATGTTTTTTTTTCTATGGATTCTAGCAATTTTATAAATATATTTTAAACAAGGTTGCCAGCATTGAGTTGTTTTATGTATGCGAAATAAATTATTATCTGTGGATTTTGGACCCCATTCCCCTTCCCCACTGTCTGTTGCCCCATGGTATTGAAATTGTACATAGAATATATTCAATAATAATAAATTAATAATTATAAAATCGTAATTTTGGATAATTTGTAAATTATTATTATTGTTACATTGAAACGTTATGAGAATGAATTTTTTATAGTTGCATTTCATATTTGACTATTTTAAATAAGATGCTGTTTTAAGACAACCAGTTAACGCGATGTTACAATTTTTATTAATAATTATAAAAAGTTTCAATAGACCATTAGGAACTATATTACCTTTTCAAATGAATGCGGTATGCAGTTTGATAGTTCTTAATGATGACATCGCGTGGTATTTTGTTTTCAGAAATTTCTAAAAAAATAAAATCGCGTATTTGTGCGTCGCTAGTAAAAATTAAAATGTTGAATGCACTTTGAATTCGCATAATATTTTAATTTGTATTATTATTTTTTTTAATACTCGATAGTAATTTTGAAAAATGAATGTATTGTAAATTTTTAATCTGCATAACATTGTTTTTTTTTTATATAAATATGCATGCACGTTGGGGGTTGGTTGTCTCGCCACGCGATGTCTATATTATTATGCATGCTCATATTAAAATATAATTATTTTAGTTGTATTTTTCCTTATAATTTTATGATTATGATAAAAAAGCAAATTCTATGTAAAATACTGTCACAATATAGCGTTGTTTAATAGACGAGTTCTGTCAATATAATGTACAATATTGTAAAACAAGAAACTGTACTTTTACTTGTGTTCGCCCAAAAACCCTTCCTCAAGTTTCCAGCTCTTTCGATCACAGTTTGAACGGGATCAAACTTCAAAGTCTAGAGGTATTTTACTGAACCGATGTTGATAAAACCGTTTGTGCCGAACCAAAGATTTCAAAATTTATTTGAAACCGCAGTGACTATTTTGGTATAGCTTTCAAAAGTAATGATGATATTGAGAAGTGAAACTAAAGTTCCGAGGGTTACGTACGCGCCCTGCTCTGAGAAGAACCCACATGGTATAATTTAAGAAAAATTAATAACTACTATACTTACCGAAATAAAAATAACTGAAAAAGGAAAAGTGTTCAAATTACCGAACCGATTTTAATGGATCTTGCACCTGTTCCTTAAGTTGAAGTACTTAAATAAAAAAAATTCTTACAATCCGATTAATAGTTTCGGAGAAATGCGTGCATAAACGTACATGCCTATACGTATAAAATTTTGTATAAGTACGAGTAAGTATTTGTTTGGAATTCCCAATAGATTTTCATATTATGTGAACATAATGCGGTTCCAATATTAGTCGAATAATTGATAATCACCTTTTTTGAAGTTGGTAAAAAGTCTGTGAATAGAAAGAGAAAATTGGGTTAGGTAGGTACGTATATAAACTAAAATAAAATACAATAAATTATTATCAACAATCAATATTTTATTGTTTTTACATCTACACATTGAACATACAGTGATAACGACCGAAGCAGGCTGTTTCAGACAGACGCTCTTATTTGTGACGGGTGTGAGGGGACCGCACTCTGAAACGAAGACAGGTAATAGTTTCTTGCTGGTTCAGGGTTCTTCTCGGTTGCAACGGCATTCCGAACCAGTGGTACTTAGATTCAATTTGACGATTCAAAAGTATTTGTTTATTTGAATAAAAAACTTAACTTAAAAAACTAATAGTTGTGATGATTACTGACAAGAGACCACAAAAAAATCCTGTATTTTTTTAAATGTATAAAATGACTTTTTCAATTGGACCTCGACCTCCCGTAGTATTGTGTTTAGGTAGTATAATAATAGCGCTAAGTTTTCGATAGCGGTCCCCTTATACCCTGTATAAATTAATAACGATTGAACATGCCGATCGAGGCCAATCGATTAGATGAAAAAGCACCTTAAAAGTGTCTGTCTGTACAAATAATAAAAAACTATAAAATCGCATTTTAACATCAACATACGTACGTATTATAATATAGCACAATATATTTATATTAATCATAAACTTTTACATCATAATATAATTAGCAAAAAGCTCTGATTTACATTAGCAATTAGTAAGAAACGGGGTAAGTGATTTTAAAATAATATATTAAAGAACCACTGCAGGGCACAAGCCTCCTCTCATATAGGAGAGAGAGATATATAGAGCTTAGACCCGCCACGCTGTTTCAATCGGCGGCGAGCTACCTCTACCACAGAATATTTTAATAGTAGGTACATACACAGAAGGATCACGCAGCAAAACTGATGTTCAAACAAAAAAGAACTACGATGAGTGTTTTGTACGTGAATATATGAATGAGTTTAGGCACTCAAGAGCTGTGCGACAAACGGCACAAGTTTGTTCTGTGCCAATCGTTGCAAGAGACCTATGTCCAGCAGTGGACGTCATTCAGTTGAAACGACGACCAAAAAAGGCACAAGTGAGGGTTCTGTAACTTTTTACCACAATTTCACCTGTTACTCTTTAATCATAAAAGTCAAAGTCAAATAAACTTTATTTAAAATTTATTATTTAAATACACTTTTTGAACGTCATGGACATACATCGTGTCATTTTCTTGTCGGCGTTAATGTTAACGGTGACTTTATTTTGACCGCTTGCTGTGCAACTGACCATTAGTTATCCTAACGGCCGATACACATTCTGTGAAATGTGAAGTGTTTATTAGCAAACGACTGTTAAGTGCTCAATCGATTAGACAAAACCGAAGAGTAATCGCCATTTTTTTTCTGTCCTCTTCTTACTTCTACTACACTACTAATAATGTCATACTGCCGTCCTTGCCTAGAGCAATACTTCTATAACTTCGTAATTTTTAAAGATATTTGAATTCTGTTTTTATTGAAGTGAAACTTCTTTAGTACCGGTGCATTTGAAAATCAATGAAACGAAAAAGCGACACCAAAATCCTCTCTTGCCAGGAGTCCATACCAGTACCAGGAGTACCAGGAGGTCGTTTGAGTTCCCAGGCGCTGCACAAGAGGGACAAACATACATATTCAAATAGGATTTAGCCTGCGAGAGAATGAGATAGCACACAAGTCGGTTTCCATGACGCTCCGTTTTCGCTCTGCGCCTACGTTTCGTTTTTGAACCCAAATTTAACATAAACAAGGTTTTAATGTTTAATGTAATATTTACATAATATTTTGGAGCATTCGAAAAATTAGAATATGTTTCACTTCTGCCGTGTGTGAATTACCACACAGACCCTTTTTTTGTCCATTTTTTTTCGAGCATGTTTGACTTTGAATTGAAAAAAATAGTCAAATACCTATCTTAGTCAAGTATATAATTTACTAATAATATTTAATGTGTTTAAGTCAGAGGACTTTAAAAAAAATTTTTGGTCATCCATTCGTGTCGGTCAACATTTCATGCTGAAATGTTTCCAGTGTCAACAGTGACGTAATCATCCACAAAACACTGCACAGAATGTGTATCAGCCCTATCATAAAAAAAAACAATATAAATTTTTTTACGCTAAAAACATTATTTCATAAGTGCACATTTCATAAGATTTAATTATAGAGTGGGAAAGAAATGCAATCTGGGGCGTTAATTTTAGTATAATAAATGGTCACGGTGGAGGCGGGTAACATTGGTATAACAGCGGTAGTAATATGAACGTCATTGTATTGAAAGCTTTATAGAAAAAAAGACACGTTATACATTAATTTATTTTAAATCGGACTTTGGCTTACTCTCCATTTATGGGTAACATTGTAATATAATATTTATATCCTTTAATAAATATATTTTGGATACTTTCTTTGAGTAATTCACAAACTGTATAAAGAAAATAAAATAATATAGACCAGTGTATTATGTGGAAGGATCTGGGAATTACTATCCCAAGAAAATCCCTACCAAGCTGTGATTAATGGAAAGGGGTAAAGACCCTCAGCAATGAGAAATACAACGTAGGGAGAGGGCAAGATTATGTAGACATAATCCACTTCACAATCGACTCACAAAATTTGACGCGGTTCCTAAGTTACCCACAACCACTGTAATAATTTCCACTTAATTCAAAACATTTATAGCTTTCTTTAAAGAAGTAATTCTAAAATTGACTTATTATTACCACAAAAGCTTGAATGTTACATATAAGGCCACATTGTATCACAAAAGAAATTTCTATAAATTCATACAGAGTATATCTATATAAAAAAAATATATTTCTGCGAACGATAAAAAATATTAATGTTTAATTTAAATTGTATATATGTACTTGAGTCTAGATGATGCTTTTATTTTATTTTTTGCTTTTCTATAGTTAAAAACGGGTTTAAAAAAAAAAATGGTACAAAAAACGGGTTAATTTTGCCTTTCCATTGTATTTTTAACAATCAACAGTATACAAATATTACACTTCAAATTGAGAACATTTTCCTTTTTTTGAAGTCGATTAAAAATGGCATTTTTTTATTTAAAGTTACCCCGAATTTGTATATTTACGCTTCCTATTTTTCTAAATGCTCTTATTTCTATATAGGTACATGCAGCTTTAAAAACGCTAATACATAATATATATAATCAAGTATTGCTTTGTAAAATTAAAATAAAATTACCATTAATAGAATCGAACACTGGTAAGTATCTGACGGCATTTGTTTATCTATAACTATGGCACCTATTTATAATCTAGATTATCAAATGTGCTATAATTTCCACCAATTTATTCAATATTTTTTTTGTAATTATTAATTGTGTCAATTTCAATACTTTAATAATTTGCGTCAAAGTTAAAAAAAAATTGTTAAAATAGGTATATTAGCATATTTTTGTCTATGGCACTAATTTATTTTTATGGTGTAACATAATATAATATTATATTTCTCTATTTACGTGTGAAATACGCTTAAAATATAATATAATATAAAATGACTCGAAGCACAAAAACAAACAATAACTACTGGTAATTCTCGTCATATTTTCTCCTGAAAAAAAAAGACCATAAAATTAATAGGTAAATTAATTTAAAATATCCACCAATTTTTTGAAGTGAAACTTCTTTATGCGTTTGAAAATCGATGAAACGAAAAAGCGACACCAAAATCCTCTCTTGGAAGGAGTCCATACCAGTACCAGGAGTACCAGGAGGTCGTTTGAGTTCCCAGGCGCTGTACAAGTACCAGAGAGGGACGAACATAAATATTCAAATAGGATTTAGCCTGCGAGAGAATGAGATATAATACAAGTCGGTCTATGACGCTCCGCCTACGTTCCATTTTTGAACCAAAATTTTATTTCAAAAACATAAACAAAGTTTTAATGTTTAATCGACATAATATTTTGGAGCATTCGAAAAATTAGAATATAAGTTTCTTCCGTGCGTGAATTGCACATAGACACTTTTTTTATTTGATGAGGCCGACTTATTATCCAAATGGATAAAAGCCTCTAAAAAAAATAAAGAGAAAATAAGCCTGGGTTCGATCATCTGTGGATCATCTCTATCGGGCCAGTTATTTTTTTAAATTGACTTAAATGAAGGCCGTGGGTTCTAGCTTTTTAAGTTTTCATAAAGTGGGGGATGCACCGCTAAATAAAATAATTACCTTACTTCATAGCAACGTTGCCGCCGAAATAGTCGAAGTCGTCGAAGCCATCAGGTTCAAAAGCCCGTATTTGCTCGAAGAGGTCGCTGTCCATGAAACTGCTCTCGGTTTGCGCTGGTGTAGACGCGCTGAAGTAACTGTTTTTTTTTGTAGAACACATTTTTGCCAAGGAAATGTTTTTTTGGTGTGCATATTTTTTTTTAATTATAAGTAATTCCATTCAAAAAGATATTTATAATTTTGGTAGCATGAAATAAATCGAAAGAAATATTTATTTTTACAAATAACAGCGTCGATTTTTGCACAATATAGGATTATGATAAATGCGTATCAGATTTTTTGATTTAGATTTTTTCAAACGTAAATAAAGAAAAATATATATTTAAGAAAAATAAGAAATTAATGTAGATATATATTATTTCAAGGTGTTTTGGTATTTTTTTTAAAGTTTCGTCGCCAGCAGCCGCCACCGGGAAAGGAAAGAGAAAATGCAACACGTTAATATCTTTCGAAGACGGTCGTTGTCTTATTACCAAGAAAATAATATAAAAAAAAACTAAACCTGTCGCATAAATGTCAGCACAGACTATGTAAAGGCAAACATTATAGGATAGATAAAAATAATCATTTAACAGTCATAATAGTAAAAAAAATTAATAATAAACGTAATTAAAACATTTACAAATTTACAAAAAAAAACGACCGTCTGTGTTGCATTTTCGCGAAGGTAAAATAAAAATTGTCTTTGGTTCTTTTTTGTAATAAAAAAACTCGCTAAATCTCTAAATATACAGTCTTAATATAAAATGGTTTTTGTTTATTTTTGTGAAATGCATCAATGTAATACACTTTTATTTTATTAGAGAAAATACTCTTAGCGCAACATGTACGCTTAGTTGAAGACATTGTTAAAAGACAAAAAATGGAAGCCCAATAAGAAACGGGTCGACTACGGGTTTTGGCGATCAGCTGATTAGGTATTTAGCTGATCGACAATTATCAGTGCTGGACTCGTCTCAAGCTGGAATTCCGTTTCATGTCGATTCACAATGTGACCGCTAATCTCAAGTTACCTACATTGACTGTAAATACTTGAAGTTACATTTAAAAAACCAAAGACAATTTTATACAAAGAAAAAAAAAACATTTTTTTCTCACATATAATTTGTATTTATAAATACATCAAAACATACAGCAAACGTTCAACATTGTCATGTATAGTTGTATAAATCAAAATTGCCGGTTTAACATCTATTTTAATAGTTAATTAACGTTAGGGTGATCGATATTTAAGAAATACGACAAAGTATCACAACTAAAATTTTTATCACAGAAAATATATTTTTTTTATTGATTTTAAATGTTTTCAAATATAAATAAAGTATTCTTTTGGGTGCTGGTATTAATACTGGTATATTAGTTGTATATAAATTGATAGATTTGCTATTTAAGAAATACCTTGGTTATATTTTGAAAATTTGATCAATAGCTGATTTTTTGAGAATTTTATTTGAACTGGCAAATAAAGTGGATAGTCTCAAAATCAAGTAAATAGTTATGTAATAATATCGGAAATAGTTATTTTTAATTATAATAAATCCTAACCATTTTTCGTAAATATTTTCAAGTTATGCCACTTTGTCGCTTTTAAATAATTTTGCTTCTTTGAGCATAGATTGTTTATTTTTTATGTTTTTATTATTTTTTACTTATCAATTAACTTATGTTACCTACTTAAGTTATTATTATCGTTAAATCGTTTAATAGTCACATCCAGTTGTTGAAAGTCGTTGTTTTTATGTACCATACATATAAAAAACAGATATAAAGTTTCATAGATAATAATACATATATTTTAACAACTAGTCTATCTATGCTAAAAATCAACATCTTTACTAATACACTATAATAGTTTAATATCTTTGCATAGTTTATAATGTCCTAATATGACATAATAAAGGCCGATACATTTTCTGAGTAGTGAGACTACATCTATAAACTAAATTGATATCTTTAATAATCTAAGTACTATCTTTTTCTCAAATTACTTTTTGCACATTACGTTTGACATAATGTGCACCATTGAATTAGCATAAAGCTTCTCAACACTTCGCTTACTTCACACAATGTGTATCGGCCTTTAGGGGCAATCATAGTTCAAAATTTTTGCACTAAATTTCATTTTTAGTCTCTTTGCCGAGAATGAACTGTATATTTTAATTTTTTGTATATCAATATTATTATACAATAATCTCATATAGTGGACAAACGGTAGCATAAAAAAATAACGTGAAATGTATATTTCTTTATCGGACACATTATTATTTGCAAAATACGTTAACTTTAATCTGTATTCTATTTACAGCTTCTATAAGAAAGCTGTACAAAATATTGATACAAAACAATAATAATTTGTCAATTTTTAATCCTATATTTAAAACATTTCAATTTGTGCTCAATTGATATCATGTTAGCTTAAATTTTATTCTAAAGAAAAACAGCAAAAACACATATTTAAAATCATATCGACTAGATATAATATATCTAATCGATATGATTTTAAATATATTTTAATAGTCTTAGGTAAAATTTATAAATCATCAAAATGCACATAGCAAGGACAACATTAATTGTATATACCATAGACAAGAATTAAAAAAAAAACTTATTTTAAATTAAGTTCCATGCAATATTTTAAACAGATGGATAAATCTGGATAAAATTCCTACCATTTTGGTAGAAACTAGTGTTTCTACCCAAATGGTAGGTATTTAAATATTTAAAGAAGCCTAAATAAATGGATCATATAATGCAATCACGATAAAAGTATATTTATAATTTCTTTTTTTTTGTCTTGCTCATTCTTGTCTTGACCAAATTATAGTAATTTTAAATTGTTTAAGTTTTTTGGACAAGAGAGAAGTTAAATTTTGAAATTACTTTTTAGTCAGCTACTTTGATTGAGAACCTTCTTTTATTGACATTGGTTAATAGGAACCTCCTTTTTTTAATATTCTTAAAATCTTTGATATATGCAAATGTATTGTACCTATAATAAATTTCGTTAAAAAATAATCATCAGTAAAAATCACCTTAAAATTATTTAATACAGCACCAAAATTATACATTTAATAATATTATAGTCATAAAACCAAATTATACATTTAATTGACGCAAACCGTAGTTTAGTCCTGTTGTACACAAAACTAACTATAGTTGGGTTTAACATTTATTTTAGTTTCTTTTCATATTCATTATGCGCTTGGGAGGAAATTGTATTGCAAAGTAGTCTTTATATTTAGAGCAATACCATACTCAGGTGATTTTAGTTTTCTCCCTTTTATTTAGTCAAACTCATAGTTCATAATATATGACTTCAAATCAATCCGTGTTTAGTGAACGTCATGAAAAGGATTTTTGTATATTCCGATATTAAAAACTAATGCTGTCCTTCTCAGAATACTCTTGGCAGAAAAGGATGGCTGTAGTTTTAAACTTGTCAATTTAAAGGAGTACAACTGAATAGGCGTTACTGTGTGTTAATTGGTGTATTATGTATAATTCAGATTGAGTTTAGTGTACAACAGGTTTGGGATACATACATATTTAGTATAGTATAGTATAGTATAGTAACTTAACAAACATCACAACACTTTATATTTCTGTTCATCTATTCATGACAGATAAAGTAAATATTCACTTTAATTTTCTTTTCTTCAATTTTTCAATTAAATACGATATTAGTTTTTTTTAAGTCTTAATAATCGAGAACATCCATTTAAAGATGTACACATACTTGTGACGCCATGCGATGTCAGGTGTTTGTAGTGTGATATCTTTGGTCATACCATAACACACTGTAGAGGAATAATTGTAAAAATTTCTATAAAGAAAGTTCTACAATTTTGATTTGACCCAACGCACGTAATGCATCATCGGTTGAGCGTGTTAAACGTACATACGTCTCTTCTCTTATTTAAAAATAAAAAAATGCTATCGTATGGACCCATAGATAAAAATTAAGGGCCTGTTTCACCACCTTCTGATAAGGTGTCGGATAGCCTAAACGTAAGTTTTGTCCCTTTCTTTCTTTATATCAAGTGACAAAGACAGAAGATGTGAATAAGCTATCCGACACTTATAAGGAGGTGGTGAAACAGGCCCTAAATATTTTAAAGTTAACTTAAGAAATAGTTCAATTGGACCGAAATCATCAACAAATAACGACAGAGGACTTGCATTAAATTAGTGCAATTTAAGTTTTCTAAATTCATTGTAGATAGTTTATAATCTTAGTTTAGTGAGATTTTTTTTAAGAATAGTCATAATAAAATATATAGTCAAATGCATTATTTATCAGTCAACTTCTTAGAAATTATGTTACGAATTATAAAAAATTTAGTTGAAAGTTTAGTTTTAGTCACCAAGTTTACATTTTTCCAACAAACGTTTTCATTTCATGAAATTCTAAAACTAACTCAGAATACATATTATGTACTTATAGGTAGACATCAATGGAATATCTATATCATTAATAATAATTTAATTCATATTTTTCAATACTCTAATATTAAGTACAATAACATCCAATTTCAATTCCTATCTAATTTTATTAAAATAACTCGATCCTTTTTTGAAACATGCTACATTCATGTTTGATTTGGTCAATTGTTTCAAAATTTCAACTAACATAAGTTTACTATGGTTTTAGGCTAATTAAAAAATAGTCAACCGCCAATTTTGGTGTAAATATTTTTTAAAACTTTACATGAGTGTATAAGAAGTATTTTTAAGTAATATAATTAATAGATTTATTTGTGACTTTAGTTTTAAATTTATCAACTAAAATTGCCTATTTTAAACTAAAATTGCGTCACAGTACAACCATTATACCGTTCCGAAGAAATTTATAAATTCGTTACGGACCCTGAGATATCAGTATACCATACATCTTAAACTACACTCGGCAGCAAATTAATCGAAACAGGGTCACTTTTTTTATTGGAATACGATACAAACATACTGATTTCAAACTGATTACGGTGCGCAGCGCATACTGCACGACGCACGTTCTACCATACAGTTTCTATTCGGATTACAGTAAAGTAACTTTGGTTTTTCATTGTTTATCCAGAAGTTTTTTGTTTGTCAGATAACTTCGTAGACACAAAACAAAAGTCTCGTGCCGAAGCTATTGCTATACATTTTTCAAACGTTCAATAATCTTGTCTCTAGAGACTTATATCTTACGATAACGGATAAACATGTAACGATATATTTGGATTAGATAAGAAACACAGGATAATAGGGTATTTGACAAATTTTTGGAAATCGTTTTAAATTATTCTTTATTACTTATTAAAACACACTACATTGATATTTTTCGCAATATCTACAGTATTAAGAATTAAATCAATGATAAAGTTTAAGTTTTGAAAACCACGCCAAAAACGACATTTCTGATCACATGATACGCGTGACGTCACAAATCGCTATGCAAGTCACTTCTCTCGCTCGCTCCTTTTCGGAACTCGGTGCGTGCGACAGAGACGCTACGCAAGGCGACTGCTGTATCGTAATGTTGTAAATTGTTATACCTACTCATTTTAATATCAATCTTATTCTTTCAAGTATAAAGTTTAGTTTCGGTTGACTTGATAAACTTCAATTATAACAACCAAGTTACGTGCAATCAATCGAGTGACGTCACAAACAATCCCAGAGCGTTCACGTGCCTGATAAAATTTCAAAAATTATTATGTTTTATTTCGTGCAAAATATCGCGTAAAATTACATAGTTTAGTTTGATTGAGTGAAATATGTCTTTTTTAGGCTATTATCTGATAAGATGACCACAATCAATAGTATATTTTCAATGTTGTCAAATACCCTATTCCTGTTAATTGTATTATACAATTATATCGATTGGTGCATAACACTTTGTAGAATTGTATGTACCAATGTATGTAAAACTAATCTCATCAATATTGTAAGCCCGTGAAAAATCAGTACGTCAGCATCATTTTCTATAAAAAAAAATCGAACACTGTTTCGATTTTTCTGCAGGCAAGTTTACGATAATACCTTATGATATGTAGAGAAAGTATGAATTGACATTATACCTAGTTACAACGTAAACACCTCGGCTAGTATATGAAGGCTTTTATAATCCTGAACGTAAACCGGCAAACGTTGGGGGTCCCAAAGTTTACCGGTTGGGGGGTACTGGGGGGGGTGCTCGAGTGGCGACCTCGCACCGGGAAACGCAGCTTTGTAAGACCCCCCACTAGATGAACGGACGATCTCAAGCGAGTCGCTGGCAGCCGCTGGACACAAGCGGCGCAAGATCGCATTCTGTGGCGATCCTTGCAAGAGACCTATGTCCAGCAGTGGACGTCTATCGGTTGAGATGACAACGACTTAAGACGAAATGAAGGTAAGTAATTTTAACAGTATATATTTTTTTAAATATTATGAAAAGAGTTATAGTATTTAATATAGTCTAAAATTAATATCAGCCTTCATAAATTAGCGGATGTGTAACAAAAGTCATTTATAATTTAAAATACATTTTTTTAAAATATGTAATATAAAATTTAGCATAATACTGATGACGAAGAAATCATTAATGATATTAACAGATTTAGGGCCTGTTTCACCACCTTCTGATAAGTATCGGATAGCTATCTACAACTTTTGTCTTTGTCACTTCCATAAAGTAAGAAAGTGGCTATCCGACACTTATCAGAAGGTGGTGAAACAGGCCGTAAATGTCCTAAATAAAGTCAAGTGCGAGCCGCTTTTTTTCAACTAATCTACAAAATATGTTTTAAGTAAGTAGTAGCTGACCCCACCCTCCGCTGAAACCGGGTGTTCCGCTCATCGAAACGCGGCTACGTTCAGAAGGGACATAAAGATTGGCGAGAGCTCACCATCTACATTGACATTTTGTAATGATTCAAATAATTTCTTAAGTTCTTAACACATAAGCCTCGTTGACATCCAATCGAATTTTCTAAATAATAATAATTCTAAATAGATTTATTTATATTTTATAAACGAAAACGGCGCCATTTTCCTTTTTTTTACAGTTGTAGAATAGTCGTGCCGCAGCTACAAAGAGAATAATACTTTTTTTCATTACATAGTCTTTTTCCAATTTCTCGCCTCTCATGTACAGTATGTATTATGCCTGCTCTTCAACCATCGCCGGCAATCGTCACGATCATCGTCCAAGCATACGCACGATCATCTGTGATCGTCTATTGAGCGGCGCGAATTTCCTTTGATGCGTGCCCAAAAGCCGACAAATCGCCGATCGCCACGATTACTGACGATTGTGACGGCGATGATCGGCGACTACAAGCGATAAGCCCTCCACACGACCGTGGACGCGTGTAATCGTCCACAGTCGCCGATTGTGAAGAGGAGGTTTTAACATGAAAAGCTTTTAAAAGCCCCATCAACACCAATAAACATTTACGTGAAAAATGAATTACGAAGTGCAGCGTTCATTAATCGACGCTTTTTATTGGTGTGGACGCAGCTTTACACATAAACTAAATATCTAATGAATACTTTCTTATAACGTAAAACCTCAAGGGTTAAAAAATGTTTCATAATATTTAAACTAAAAGCTAATATTGCTCAGTAATCTTTAACGGGCGTTTTATAAATAAAAAATGTTCCATATTTTTGTGTCAACTAAAATTAAGTTTTAGTGCATATGTCTCATTTATTCGAACTTCATGTATGTTTGTATGTATTTAGTATGCTATCTGTAGAAATACTGATATTTGTTTTCAGATTGAAAATAAAAACTAGTACACTAAGGGCCTGTTTCACCACCTTCTAATAAGTGTGGGATAGCCTAAATGTAAGTTTTGTCACTTTCTTACTTTATGTCAAGTGACAAAGGCAAAAGTTATAGATAGCTATCTGCAACTTATCAGAAGTTGGTGTAACAGGGCCTTAACGAATTTAGTTAATAGAAACTATTATTGTGGTACTTAGGTAATGTGGCTAATTCTGTTGTACACAAATCTCTAAACTAAACTAAAATGACAGGTCTAAATCTATTGCTATCCTTTTCCGCAGTGAGCACTGTGAAAGAGATAGCAATAAATTTAGACCTGTCATTTTAGTTTAGTTTAGAGACTGTGTACAACAGAATTGGCCACAATATGCGATCAAGAATCAACTTATGTCAACTATTTCTATCTTGCTCACATGTATCTCACACTGAGCGAGACGGAAACAGAAAATCAATTTATCAAGAAATAAAAAACGAGAAGTCGTAAATTCAAAATGATCTTTTCCAAGTAAAAGTAAATTACTTGAAGTAGTAACAAATTTTATTTATAAAACCCTGAAAATACGTGTCTTAAAAATTAAGGAGCGGAGCGCGCACCATACAAACGTAGTTTGAATCTTTTAATTCGTCTAAATAGTTTCAGAGGTTAAGCCGTGAAAGTGTCACTAATGGATCGACACACTTTCACATTAACAGTATTACTATGGATTTTTAAGACACGTATCAAAAGAGTAAAACTTAGTAATACTCTGAGAAAATTAATTAAAAAAAAATTAAAACTATAAAATTGAGATTTTTTTCAACTTATTAGAATTGGGAAGGAATTAAAAGAAGCATGTCTATGATAATAATAAAAAAAGTAAACGGATGTGACTATTAAAAATAAACTATACTAAGAAAACAAAAAAAAAATACAACTAAATCGAAATATAAAAAAAAAAACTAAAATTCTCGAAATCTCTGTTGCGTTCGTTTTTTAAAACTCAATCATGTACCTATGAAAGAAAATAAAATAAAATAAAACAATTACAAACAGATAAACAATAAAAATACCTTTGTACGTAGAAAAATTAAATAATCCTCTACATTATGCTGAATTTTTATTTTTTCCAAATGAATTTCATTTATAAAGAAAATATGTACACTCTTATAAGTTTTTAATTTTTGAAGAATTTGAATTGTTTATATTGTTCATTAGTTTTTCGAATTAAAAATTTCGAACAGGTTTCGAATTGAAAAAAAAAAAAAATAGATAAATATTATTCTATCGCTTCAACGGCCTCGTTGCTCTAATGGTTAGCATATTCGACTGCAGATTACGAGGTTCCGGGTTCGATTCCCGGATCGGGCAAATAATTGTTAGGTATTGGGTTTTTCTGTCAATAAATTCTCAGTGCCAGCCCGGAGTTGGTGGTCGGCGGTGTTTCACCCCCGTGCCTCGGAGAGCACGTTGAGCAATCGGTCCCGGTTATTGTCACTATCATGTGACAATAGTCGTAAAGCCCGCCAACTCGCATTGGAGCAGCGTGGCGGGTCTAAGCTCTAAATTCCTCTCTCCTATGAGAGAGGAGGCCTGTGCCCAGCGGTGGGACGTTAAAAAGGCTGTAGTGGTGGATTCAACACGTTCGCTAGCAGTTTAATACACTATAGGACCTAACTGTACTGGCCCGTTGGCGTGGTTGGCAGTGACCCTGCCTTCCGCTCCGGGGTCGCGGGTTCGATTCCCGCCCCGAGTTTGGGTGTATTTATAATATGTATGTATGTATACCTTTATTAAAATATATATGTATTTATATGTAAATATGTCTATCAGTCGGCTGTTACCTATAACACAGGCATTAAGTTGCCTACTTTAGGAACAGACTACCGTGTGTGTATATGTGAGTATTTATTTATTTACTAGATGATGCCCACGGCTTCGCCCGTGTGGATTTAGGTTTTTAAAAATCCCGTGGGAACTTTTGATTTTCCAGAACAAAAAGTAGCTTATCTGTAGAAACTCGTCCCCAAAACGGAAAAATCCCGTGGGATCCCCACGATTTCGGAATACAATTCCTTACAGCATCAGGGTTGAGGAGTTGGATATGTACCTACTCGAGTTCATTCAACGATAAAGTCTTTAATTGGTACCCCCAATACCAATTTAAATAACCGAAAGTTTCTAAAATCCATTAGTTTTGGGGATTAGGTCCCCTACAGCATCAGGATTGAGGAGTTTGAATCCAAATTTTTTATAGAACAGGGTCGCAATGTTTCTCTGTCGATTAAAAAAAATTACTTAAATCGGTTCAGAAATCTCGGAGATATCGGTGTACATAGGTAGAAAAACACAACTCCTCCTTTTTTGAAAGTCGGTTAAAAAAGTAGCCTATGTTACTCCCTGGTTAATTCTCTACTTGTATGTGAAAGTCCCGTCAAAATCGGTTCAGCCGTTCCGAAGATTAGCCCGTTCAAACAGACAGACAGACAGACAGACAGACAGACAGACAGACAGACAGACAAAAATTTTAAAAACGTGTGATTCGGTTATGGTAGCGTTCAAATAACCATATTAGCTTAATATGAGGTAGTTATTTCGATATTACAGACAGACACTTCAATTTTATTTATTAGTATAGATTTAACTGAAACAATACAAAAAACCATCTATTTTAATAAATATAATGTGGCCAATTCTGTTGTACACAATCTCTAAACCTAAACTAAATTGACAGGTTTAAAAATAGTGCTATCCCCTTCAGCAGGGAGGATTGTGAAAGAGACAGGAATATATTTAGACCTGTCATTTTAGTTTAGATTTAGAGATTGTGTACAACAGAATCGGCCACAATATCAACAATGCTTCTTATTTTGACACCAGGTGGGCCATTCTCTAACTTAGTTACCAATCGAAACTTTGAAAGTTATAGCCACCGAATAAGTTCGATATACATTGCTGCTTTATTGTGTGAAATATAAACAGTGATTTCATTTCACACATTAAAACAGCAATGTATATCGAACTAATTAGTTGGTTACCATTTTCTCTTGTTAACAAAGATAGAGAATAGCCCCACAAATGGCGTTTTCGTAGACTTCTCTACAGTTACGTTTTTAAACCACGAAATAAGTCTACAATCTTTAGTTTTAATTTTTTTTAACTCTATAAATTCAGCATAATATACAGGAAGGGTGTTTTATGATATACCCTGCAAGGGGACCCTAAACGGAATACAATACCAATAACTATGTAGTGTTAGTTGTTCAAAATTTAGTACTTTTCAAACCGGCAATGTTTAGCGTGCGCAACTCGTGGTTGAAGCCCGCGATAACATTAGATATTTAGGCGTCAGCTGATTACATTGTTATGTCACTAAACCACTATACTCAGATTTTTAATTCGGTGGAATTCTGACAGCTGTGATTGTCATTTACAGATGAGTTATTTGTATGGAGAACAGGGTTAACGTCTACGTACGAAGTACGATTTTACCCCAAACTACTTTAATTCCCTGTCATCATAGAAAGCCATATGTCGCGTAATAATATTACCTACTCGTTTCGCCTTAAAATAGAAAACACCAAGAGTGGAAACTAGAAAGTGCACACTAACAGCAATAGAAAACAAAAGAAGCACATTGAAAAAATGTATTCAAAAATGGATGTCGAATGACATTATCACCATGAAGTGTCTGTCAGGCATTTGTCATATCTACATGCGGCAGTTGATTTGTATTTGCATACGTTTTGAATTTTTTATCTTTTTTGTGGGAATTGTTTTATCTGTGGTAACATTACGAAACGTTAGAATTCCACGGAATTAAAAATCAAAGTATAAGTACAGAAATCCAGCATAATATACAGGGTGATTTAATAATGTTATATGTATAGTATAATGTATAGGTATCGCCAAACAAACATTCGTCCCTGAGCTTCGTGCGAGAGCGAACTCGCGCAGGTTCGCGCTAGCTCCGTCCCTTTTTGTCCGCCCAAAAGTATGCTCTTGCGACGCGCCTTGCGGTTATATTCAGAGGCGAATATTTGTTTGGCGATGCCTATATACCTAAAGTTGTTACCACGGTGTCCCCGAGTTTGCACGCTATACATTGCCAGTTTGAAAAATACTAAATACTAAACCACTAATACTACAAGTATAAAACAAACGGTTATTGGTACTGGATTGTGTTTAGGTAATATAAGGCCTCTTGTTCACACACGTTTTTTTTTTGCCGTGAAAAATTACGGTTGATTCGCCGTGTGTAGACACGGTCGTCGGTATTGCACAGAGCACTATGGAAGCTTGTTAACACGCACGGCGGCGGCGCCGTGCATATACACAATATTGACGCCGCGTCTACACTCGGCGAATTAACCGTAATTTTTCACGGCAAAAAACGTGCGTGAACAAGAGGTCTTAATTTTAATATCGCTAGCCTTTCCCCTTACACCCCATTACTGTATTGTTGAATGTGAACTGACAGCATAATATACAGGATGATTTAATAATGTTATATTATACAGGATGATTTAATAATGTTATATTATACATGATGATTTAATAATGTTATATTATACAGGATGATTTAATAATGTTATATTATAGTGGTGTGTGACACTGACCTGCTGTGCACGCTGGGCGTGTTCCGGTGCGAGTCGGGCGAGTGCGCGTACGCGGGCGAGCCCGACATGTAGGGCGGCAGCGTCGTCACCAGCACCGGCTTCACGTACCCGTTCTTCAGCATCTCGTTCTCTGTACCAATCATCATCATCATCACCACCACCACCATCATCATCACCATCATCATTATTTCATTACGAGCTCTGTGGCGCTGTGGTCTCGGGTTCGATTCTCAGCAGGGAATTAATTTGAGAATTTAAATTACATAAATTGTATCTGGTCTGGTTTGGTGGAAGGCTACTGTATTGTCTTGCATCTTTGGGTGTTTTAGGGCTCACGCTGTCGCACTGCATTACCACTCAGTTCCGCTTGTCGGACCACGACTGACGACTCCACCTCGACTTCCCACTACGCCCGTGTGACGTAGCGATGTGACGTAACGACTCGTCTGATTGGTGTGCATGAAACACCAATGATCTTAGTCAATACACTACAGCTACTGATGCAGTTATAGTTAGCGACCATGTCTCGGAGCCCTATGTCACCACTGTCAACATGCACCGTTCGAAGACTTCAAAGCTGCGTCTCCACCAAAGAAAAATTGTCAATTTTCGTGTTGTCAACACTCGTGTTGGTGACAAAAGTTGGTAATTCTTCTTTGTTGGAGACCCAGCTTAACAGCGCCCGCACACTGGGCCACTATTGGGCGCCACAAGTCGCGGAAGATATTCAAAATCGGGGGACAGGTTAAGCTGGTTGAACTCACCGGGCTTGGTGTAGTACTTGGAGAACACATCATCTTTAGCCACGTTGGGGTAGAGGAACTGCAGCTGCGTGAGGTCCAGGATCCGGTCGGCCAGCGAGCGCAGCATCAGGTCCCTGGAGGTGAAAGGTTGCAGGCTGAACACCTCGTTGCCCTCTGTAATATATAAAACAAGTATAAATTAAAAATTAATCTTATAGGTAGGTATCGGCCTTGGCGCGCGCGCGGTTTTGTAGGTACCTAACGATACGTAAATAGGTCACACAACGTTTTGTTGTTGTGATTCATTCATTCCACCATATCAATTACCAACGTATTTTGGTAGATACACAGGTAATGGGGAAGACAATACACCGTAATACAGTGTATCTACACTAGTGTAGCGGAAATGAAACAAGTGGCTACATCTTGAATACAATAACTCCGTATATTTTGTGATAAACAATACAACAATAAATGGACCAAAAGGATTTTAGGGCTCCGGTCCGGACAGGAGATTACTCAGGTATATGCACAGTACAAGGAACAGAATTGAAGTGTCCTCTCGTAGCTAATTCTCGATTGCGGCTTCGTAATTCGAATTCTTAAAATGTTCTCATTGACAAACTCTTTTCTTCTGGTGTAATTGGCCAGCGCACACGAATTAACAGAGGTTGCATACCTCGACATCACCCCCCTACGGAGTAAAAAAGAGAAAAAGGAAAAATTAATAATTTGTTAATCATTAAGCTGCTTGATAGGGAATACAAAAACGAACTCTACGACCGGAGCGAGTAGTGACAGCAGGACGGGACGATTGCAAGGGCGAATCGTCTTGATGAGGCTGTAAAATATAAGCCGGCTTAAGGCGATCTATTGCTACATTTACTTGTTTGCCTTTTATACTAAGTTTAAAAAATTTTTTATTACGCTCTAATACCTTGAACGGGCCAGTGTATGGCTGTTCAAAAGGTTTTTTAGCTGCCCCTCGACGCAAGAAAACATGATCTGCAGAGGCTAAGTCCTTCGGAATGTAAAAAATTGTTTTACCATGTTTCGAAGAAGGAGTCGGAACTAACTCGGCCATATGCGCGCGAAGTCTATCGGCAAAATACGCCGGGTCCGAAACGCGATCGTTAGCAGGCGGGTTAAAAAACGCACCTGGTAATCGCAAAGGTTCTCCGAAAACAAGTTCAGCACTTGACGCACCGAGGTCTTCTTTCCATGCGCTCCTGATACCTAGGAGTACCAATGGTAATACCTCGGTCCATTGCGGATTTGCGTGGCACGCAATGGCTGCCTTGAGCTGTCGGTGAAAACGCTCCACCATACCGTTGCATTGCGGGTGATAAGCTGTCGTCATGCGATGCTGCGCACCAGTCAACTCAACGATTTTCGCGAAGAGATGCGAACTGAACTGGGAACCTCGGTCTGAAATGATAGAAGAAGGGCACCCAAATCTCGCCACCCAGCCATCTAAGAAGACTCTGGCACACGTTTCCGCAGTTATATCTGGCATTGGAAATGCTTCAGGCCAACGTGTAAAACGATCAATGGCTGTGAGGCAATATTTAGAGCCAGAGGAATAGGGTAAAGGACCTATAATGTCTACATGCACTACAGAAAAACGCCCAGATGGCAAAGAGAAAGATGTAAACGGAGCAATTGTATGACGAGAAATTTTCGAACGTTGACACGCTTCACACGCTCGCGCCCACATATGACAATCTTGTTGAATCGATGGCCATACGTAGCGATCCATAATTAAACGAGCGGTTGCACGAATACCTGGATGGCTGAGGTTATGAAGTTTTTCGAAAATGCTCCTCCTGAACTGTGGAGTTACGTACGGACGGGGTTTACCCGTAGAAACATCACATACCAACTTAATTGTTGTACCAGGTACCGTAATGAAGTCCAACTTCATGGATGTTTCATTGCGCAGGCGCTTTAACTCTTCATCTGAAGCTTGTGAGTGCGCCAGTGCAGCGAGATGGTCTTCTAGCGAGATGCTCTCTACGCGTGAGAAAGCATCAGCGACCAGGTTGTCAGCACCCTTGACGTGCTGAATGTCCGTAGTGAACTGTGAAATAAATATTATTTGATTTAACTGTACAGGCGGAAGTTTTTCACGCCGTTGAGTAAAAACGAATAAGAGTGGCTTATGATCACTGAATATAGTGGCATGTTGACCTTCCAGAATGTGCTTGAAATGTTGCACGCTCTCATAGACTGCCAGAAGCTCTCTGTAATAAGCAGGCCATTCGGATTGCTTTGCAGTTAGCTTTTTGCTAAAAAATGCGATTGGTTGCCACCCCTTATCAACTAATTGTTGTAAACACGCGCCGACATGCGTATTAGACGCGTCGGTAAACAACCCGAGTCGAGCGTCGGCGACTGGGTGAGCTAATAAAGTAGCATTAGCTAAACTCTCTTTACACGAGTTAAAAGAACGCTCTAAGTCAGGCGTCCAAGTAAACGGCTTAGCGCCTTTACCTTGAATGACCGACAGAGCATCTATGAGTGGGGCCTGGTACCGGGCTATACCAGGTAAAAACTTACGATAAAAGTTCACCATACCAAGGAATCTTCGAACACCTTGTACCGTCTTCGGCAAGGGAAACTCCTGAAGATCCTTAATGCGTTCAACCGGCGGACTTATGCCGGCGGCGTTGATTTTGTAACCCAGAAATCGAACTTCTGAAACATTAAAATTGCATTTATTTTCATTTATTACAACGCCGTATTGTTCTAAGCGTTTAAATAAAATATTTAAGTGTTCCGCATGTTGTTGCGGATCCCTAGAAAAAACTAAAATATCATCAACGTAAGCAAAACAGAAATTAAGACCCTGAACGACTTCGTCAATGAAGCGCTGGAATGTCTGACCAGCATTACGGAGTCCGAAAGTCATGTATGGAAATTCAAATAAACCAAAAGGTGTAATAATTGCAGTCTTACAAATGTCGTCCTTTGCTACGGGAATCTGCTGATAGGCTTTTACAAGGTCGATCGTGCTGAAAACTGTTGAACCAATTATATTTTGATTAAAATCGCCTATGTGACGCACAGGATACCTATCGGGAATCGTCCGCGCGTTTAAAGCGCGATAATCACCGCACGGACGCCAATCAGATTCACCTTTTGGAGCCAGATGCAAAGCTGAAGACCAAGGACTATCGGAAGGTCTGGCGGAGCCGCATTCAACCATACTTGCGAACTCCTTCTTTGCGATGGCTAACTTCTGTGGGCCCAGGCGGCGCGGGCGACAAGCAACCGGCGGACCATCCGTTGTTCGGATGTAGTGCACCGTGTTGTGTTTAATCTCGCGCACAGGACCTGGTGGCCTTAAAATAGCAGGATACTTACATAGTATTTCATTTTTAGTGTCAATAGACTTTACACTAACGTGTCCTTCTGAAGACACGGACGCCACGTTGGACAGACCAGTCGTGTTATCGAACAACCGGCCGCTCCTGCAATTTGGCATTAAATTAAAATAAGATAAGAAATCGGCCCCTATAATAGCGGTAGTTACGTCGCATATTATAAAGTTCCATTTGAAGGCACGTCGAAGACCTAAATCTAGTAATAAGGTAATCGTACCGTATGTTTTGATGTCGCTGCCGTTTGCGGCGCGCATGGTATACTCAGTTACCTTAGGTGGTCGATCAATCCATGTCACTGGATAGCATGATAGATCAGAGCCAGTATCTATTAAAAAACGTAATTTAGATTTTGCTTCTGTAATAAATAAACGGCGACTATCAGCTGGGCAATCAGGCATCGCCCCCACTGATTGCCGCTGGTGATTGCTCTGTGATCTGTAAGAATTTGTTTTATTATTATTATTTCGACCTTTACGCCTATTGCGTTTATAATTTTATCTACTCTCATATCATAAAATTCCGAATATGAAATCAAAATGTGTCATATATTGGACTACTTTATTCACATACATCTATAATATTTAAAAAAAAATTAAAAAAGTTCATTATAACACTACTTTGTTAGGAAATTATTGCAAAACAATGTTAAAAAATAATTTTTTCTACATTATAGTACAGGCACTGGGTTCTGGTATTTTTGAGCCATGCCGGGTGTTTATTATTATTATTATTATTTAATACTTTATTGTACACCAAAAAAACATAAATTAAACAAAAGAAACATTTTAAAAGAAATAGGTACAATAGTTAGTTTACAATAGTTAGTTAGTTTAATTTTGTTACTTACAATGATTATCCCGCTATCAAAGTTACCCTATTACTACTACTGCGAAAGTGTGGCGGTAGCAAGATGCGGCCAGAGGACAGAGTGTAGTGCTACCATAATTGACCATAGACGCACTGCACGCACCGCACATTCGAAATTGACAATTGAATTTTGGCGCCTATTATTTAAATTTTTAATTTATTATTTATTTACTATTCAGTTTTTGTAACTCAAAATTTTGCAAGTGATTTTTGTTGCGCGGAAAAATGTCTAGCAGTGATACTGAAGAGAATTTAACTCCACCAGACATTCTGGAAATAGCATCGGGAATGACAATTAATAATCTTTTGCCAGCAAAATCAAAGAAAATTTATGATAAATGTTACCAAGATTTTATGAGTTGGAAAATTTTGAAAAAAACCACTTCATTTTCAGAAAATGTAATGCTAGCATATTTCCAAGAATTATCAAATAAATTTAAGTCTTTGTCCTTATGGGCTAAATACTCAATGCTCAAAAGTATATTGAGTATCTACAACCAAATCGATATTATTAAATACACAAGACTGATTGCTGTTTTAAAAAGAAAATCGCAGGGCTTTAAGGGAAAAAATGCAAAAACGTTCTCCCCTGAAGAATTGAGTACATTTATAAATTGCAATATCCAAAACATGAATACTTATTATAATAAATAATTTTGTTAATTTCTTAGTCTTTTCTTTTATACGTAAGATACCTATTGATGAGCTTAGATAAAGTAGTGTATGAAACTCTACATAATTAGTTATTAAAACACTCGTGTAATACTATTAAAAAACTCGCCTGCGGCTCGTTTTTTAAACTAACACTCGTGTTTTAATAACCTCTATTATGCAACCGTTTCATAAACTACTAATTTCTGCTTAGTGCAGCAACCTGTTCTGATAAATCATCAAGAAGGGAATTTAAAAGACCGAACAAACTATCAGTGGCAGAAGGTGCCAAGCTGCCTGGGGAAACCTGCGAAACTGCGAAACTACAATACTCCGTAGGGGTTGAGGTTGGGGTTTCCGAAGCTTTGGCCAATATGGAACGGAGGGTTACATTTTCCTTTATAATTTCCTCTAGCTCTTTAATCTTTTTACTTAGAGTTGCATTCTCATCCTCCAATTCCTTTAACCTTATGTCCATAGTCAAAATGAGTGTCCGCAAAATTTAAAATAAATGCTGAAAATAAACTGGTAAAAAAGGAAAAATATTTACAATATAAGAATTACAAAATAATAAAAAATTTCTTGTTTACACTTTGACACTTAATGTCTTTACGTTCTTCTATTTTTTCATTTGAATTCCAAAAATTCAAAAATAAATTTTTTTGACCGTGTCAGATGTCAATCACAACGTTCTTTTCAGCGAACGAAAAAAAAAATAAATATCTTCCAATGCAATAACTATCGTAATTCTTGATTTTTATGTTTTTTAGCACTGGTTATGTTCCGGAGGCACTTGGTTAAGGAAAAGAAAAACCTCAGTCACGTCTTCCAAAGTACGTAGGTAATGAAGTTCTCCAAATAATTCCAATAAAATTCCTCCAATTAGTTACATCTCCGAATATTTATGTCTCCATGGATTAAATCGCCCGTGGGTCCAAACAATCGTATCACGTCGGATTCGTAGCCGTGTATCATGATCACGTCGGATCACCAATATGTAGCGGAAATGAAACAAGTGGCTACATCTTGAATACAATAACTCCGTATATTTTGTGATAAACAATACAACAATAAATGGACCAAAAGGATTTTAGGGCTCCGGTCCGGACAGGAGATTACTCAGGTATATGCACAGTACAAGGAACAGAATTGAAGTGTCCTCTCGTAGCTAATTCTCGATTGCGGCTTCGTAATTCGAATTCTTAAAATGTTCTCATTGACAAACTCTTTTCTTCTGGTGTAATTGGCCAGCGCACACGAATTAACAGAGGTTGCATACCTCGACACTAGTACAACGGTTGTCATACCTAAAAATTGTTACATTGTATACCTACTGTTTTGGCTGTCCTGCGGCACCCTCAAAAAGGGGGACAGACCTCGGGGCCCATAGCGAGACCTCCCCCGATGCCGCAGGCAGACGGACCGGATCCCTAAGGGGGGACCGGTCCACAAATAAATAGGAGACGGCTAAAAGCGACCTGGGGCTGTTATTGCTTAAGAGCTAGGACTGACCTTGAAGCAGCGGCGAAGTCCAGGCGAGGCTGATGGTTGGTTCTAATGTAGGAGTAAGTGTTATGAGTTAAGTGTGTCGATGTGTATGTGTACAAGGTGTGGAACCAACAAAAAGGAGCGCCTTGCAAAGGCCTCGTTGGCGGCGCCTGGCACGAGGTGGTCACTCCAGTATTCTCCTTTGAAAGTCCACTCAAGGGGTCACAAACTGTCCATAGTCCCCACACACCACTATAGACGCGGTTAGTTGCGAATGTACAGTATATTACACAAGTTAGTCAGTTATCGAACGCGACAAAGCAGGTCCGCCATCTTTAAATGGCACAAAACGGGACGCGTTACAGACGCATACGGGCGTGTTCACCGCACGGCGGCTTCTGCGGGAGTGAGGCGTCGCACGGCGCGAGCGCCGCGACGGAATGCCACGCTAAAGGTGGCCGAAATATGCCGAGGTCGCGCCAAGGACATATTATTACGCCAACCGGGCGCGAACACCTACTGTTCGCGCCCGGTGCTGTTTGTAATATGTAACATTTGGCTGTCAAAATTTAGTCGCAAATAAAATTTTCTGATTTCTGATTCAAAATTCATGGGAAAATTATGATCACATACCACCAGTCCAAGCGATGGTGATACCGCCGAGTTCGGAGTCGGAGAAGCGCAGCAGGAAGGTCCCCGGCGGACACTTGGCGAGCATCTCCTCCGCCTGCTTCTTCTGGATGAAGCCCATTATGATCACATACCACCAGTCCAAGCGATGGTGATACCGCCGAGTTCGGAGTCGGAGAAGCGCAGCAGGAAGGTCCCCGGCGGACACTTGGCGAGCATCTCCTCCGCCTGCTTCTTCTGGATGAAGCCCATTATGATCACATACCACCAGTCCAAGCGATGGTGATACCGCCGAGTTCGGAGTCGGAGAAGCGCAGCAGGAAGGTCCCCGGCGGACACTTGGCGAGCATCTCCTCCGCCTGCTTCTTCTGGATGAAGCCCATTATGATCACATACCACCAGTCCAAGCGATGGTGATACCGCCGAGTTCGGAGTCGGAGAAGCGCAGCAGGAAGGTCCCCGGCGGACACTTGGCGAGCATCTCCTCCGCCTGCTTCTTCTGGATGAAGCCCATTATGATCACATACCACCAGTCCAAGCGATGGTGATACCGCCGAGTTCGGAGTCGGAGAAGCGCAGCAGGAAGGTCCCCGGCGGACACTTGGCGAGCATCTCCTCCGCCTGCTTCTTCTGGATGAAGCCCATTATGATCACATACCACCAGTCCAAGCGATGGTGATACCGCCGAGTTCGGAGTCGGAGAAGCGCAGCAGGAAGGTCCCCGGCGGACACTTGGCGAGCATCTCCTCCGCCTGCTTCTTCTGGATGAAGCCCATTATGATCACATACCACCAGTCCAAGCGATGGTGATACCGCCGAGTTCGGAGTCGGAGAAGCGCAGCAGGAAGGTCCCCGGCGGACACTTGGCGAGCATCTCCTCCGCCTGCTTCTTCTGGATGAAGCCCATTATGAGGCTGCGGACCATACAAATAATACGATGGACAAGTTTCCAATTTTTCTTTTAAATTAATTATAAAAAGGACATGACCAGTGGCACTATGGGCACTTGCCTAGGTGTCAAAAATCAATGTGCAGCAAAGATTGTTTTATTTTTGGAATTCTTATATTCTCTAGTTTTCAGATAAAAACTTTCAGGGATCTAAAGGCTCAGAAAACTGAGAAAAATAAAGAAAAGTTTTACGAAGAACTCTGCCTTTCGATGCTAGATGGCGCTAAACATTGTGGAATATCAAGTATAAATGTAAAAAAAAAATGGTTTTCTACTATTCAACGTCATCTATATAGGTGGAACTTTGCTATAAAAAGTAAAGCTTTCTATTATAGTCCAGTAACTTTAGGATTTGCTAGTATGGGGTACCTTGCGTTAAATCGGGTAGTTCTGATTTTTTGCAGACTTGTTTATGATGTTGGCCCAATGATTAATCCAAGTTTGTGACCTCGAGCGACGAACGCAACTTTGTCAAAAATCGAAAAAACCGCGAAAATTTGGGATTTTTTTCAGATTTTGGCGATTATAACCCAAAAGGACTAGTTCTTGACACTACCGTTTCAGGGCGTTTTTAAAGTAGAATAAAATTGCTACAATTTAAGACCAGAACCAGCTCTGTAGGTACATTACTTACTGAGATGCGCGCGACTTCACTTGCGTGAATTCTTAATCTCATACAAACTTCCATCTCCCATTGTACCAACTTAGGGGTAGTTTTTCCAAAATTCCTTCAACACGTAATTCTTAATTTTTAACCGAAAATTTAAATCTCAATTTTCATAGATATAAGTTGATAAATGACGAAAACGTGACGAGGTCTCATTTAAACTTTCACCCCCTACTTAACCCACTTGCGGATAGAAATTTCAATAATCCTGAAATTCATATTTTTTATTTTTTATCGAAAGCCCAAATACCAATTTTCATGGATGTAACTTGATAAATGACAGACTTTCATACAAACTTTCGTCCCCTATTTAACCCCGTTAGGGGTAGAATTTACAAATATCCTTTCTTAATGTGCGCTTAGATCATAAAAGGAAGCTACTGTGAAAATTTCAAGTTCGTAGCTTTCAGTTGTTTAGGTTGTGCGTTGATGATCAGTCAGTCAGGACAAGCTTCTTGAAGCTAGAAACTTGAAATTTTCACAGTAGCTTCCTTTTATGATATAGGCGTACACTAGGACAGGATTATTGGAAATTCCACCACTAAGAGGGTTAAATAGGGGATGAAAGTTTGTATGAAAGTCTGTCATTTTTCAAGTTACATCCATGAAAATTGGTATTTGGGCTTTCCATAAAAAATAAAAAATATGAATTTCAGGATTATTGAAATTTCTATCCGCAAGTGGGTTAAGTAGGGGGTGAAAGTTTAAATGATACCTCGTCACGTTTTCGTCATTTATCAACTTATATCTATGAAAATTGAGATTTAGATTTTCGGTTAAAAATTAAGAATTACGTGTTGAAGGAATTTTGCAAAAACTACCCCTAAGTTGGTACAATGGGAGATGGAAGTTTGTATGAGATTAAGAATTCACGCAAGTGAAGTCGCGAGCATCTCAGTAAGTAATGTACCTACAGAGCTGGTTCTGGTCTTAAATTGTAGCAATTTTATTCTACTTTAAAAACGCCCTGAAAAGGTAGTGTCAAGAACTAGTCCTTTTGGGTTATAATCGCCAAAATCTGAAAAAAATCCCAAATTTTCGCGGTTTTTTCGATTTTTGACAAAGTTGCGTTCGTCGCTCGAGGTCACAAACTTGGATTAATCATTGGGCCAACATCATAAACAAGTCTTCAAAAAATCAGAACTACCCGATTTAACGCAAGGTCAGATTACTAAAGTTACTGGACTATTATTTGTTCAGAATAATTTAAATTATTGAGATTTGCTTGAAACGCCTAGCGCCATCTAGTATCGAGGGGCAGAGTTATTTCATAAAACTTTAAAACGAAATAACTCTGCTTTTCGATACTAGATGGCGCTAGGCGTTTCAAGCAAATCTGAATAATTTAAATTATTCTGAACAAATAATAAATAGCTTTACTTTTTATAGCAAAGTTCCACCTATATAGATGACGTTGAATAGTAGAAAATCATTTTTTTTTCATTTTAGACTTGATTAGACATTGCCTAGCGCCATCTAGTATCGAATAGCAGAGTTATTTCGTAAAACTTTCATGAATTATTATTATTTGTATAAATGGTGTAGTGTTGCCAGATGGTATGTCGTGAATCCTACGAACGAGACCCTGAAAAAGTTCGAAAGCTAGATAAAGTACGAAGCTGTAGTGCCACTGACTTTCGTAACAAAAAGTCAATATTCTCGGAACGAAAGAGAACGTCAGGAGTCAGAGGTCGTCATTCATTAAGGGACTTCCAGGTACAAAATCCAGTACTAAGTTTTTATTCTGTTAATAATAATGTTTTTTTGTTGTTTGCTCGCTATTTTTATTTAAAATAACCGGCCAAGTGCGTGGCGGGCCACGCGCAGTGTAGGGTTCCGTAGTCACAATCCTCGGAAAACAGGTATAACTCCTTAACCTGTGAACCCTACTTAGCCGTGATAGTTTTCCTTTAAAATTGATTATATACCCTACTGCTGTGAATTTTTTCAAGTTCCTATATACTGCCATTTGGCTGATAGAGGGGGGGGACACTTGACTCTAATAAAAATTTGCACTTTAAAACATTATATTTTACAAACGGATCTAGAAATCGAAAAATGATGTTCCCACACCCACAGTATTTTTAAAAGACCTATTCAACGATACCCCACACTATGGGGTAGACGAGAAAAAAAATATTCATCCCCACTTTACATGTAGGGGAGCTACCCTAAAAAAAATATTTATCAAAATTTTATTTCACCACTTTGTCGGCGTGATTAATATTTATACTCATGCCAAATTACGGATTTCTAGCACTAATAGTCTTTGAGATTAACCGAGGACGGACGGACAGACGGACAGACGGACAGACGGACAGACGGACAGACGGACAGACGGACGGACATGGCGAAACTATAAGGGTTCCTTGTTTACTACGGAACCCTAAAAAGACTCATAATATTTGACACCTTTCTAAAGTTACTCATATAGCTACTGTAGCAACCGAGCTAGTGATTCATACCAATCTCTTTTTTAACCCCCGACGCAAAAACGACGGGGTGTTATAAGTTTGACGTGTCTGTGTGTGTGTGTGTGTGTGTGTGTGTGTGTGTGTCTGTCTGTTCCCCTGTGGCGCTCAAACGGGTGGACCGATTTGAATGCGGTTTTTTTTGTTTGAAAGGTGAATTAGTCGAGAGTGTTCTTAGCTATGTTTGATGAAAATCGGTCCAAGATGGCCGCCGCTATAAAATGGCGGATGATATATTTTTTCACAACTCCCTTGATATGGGTATCAAATGAAAGGGCTTGACTAGTAGAATAGCACTATTGCAAATTCAAGATGGCCGCCGCCACTAAATGGCGAATGTCGGGGGTTTATTAAATTTTCAATTTACACTTGTGTCCCCAGCAATATTTATTTTTATAAAAATCTGGTAGCAATGGAAACGTCAAAGAATGTATAAATAAAAGTTAAATTGAAAATAAGACCGAAGGTCACCTAAAAAGTACCAATTTCGTACATTTCATACCTTTCTGGCAATTCTGATGGAGTAGTAAATAAAAGGAAAAAGCGGAATCAATAAACATACTGTTTTTTTAGATATTTTAAACCATGGCCTTTATCGAAATAATAAATCCATATTAAATTAAGCTTTAATTTTTGAATCTTACTGTAAAAGCAGAAAACCTGCACATTTTTTCTAATCGGTAGGCAGGCACTGGTCATGTCCTTTAAATAAAATAAAACAAAAATCTGAAAGAATCATAAAATTATCTCAAAAACTGAAAAAGTTATGGAACTTTAAAGTTGCGCTTTCACGAATAATTTCGTTTCACGCGGCGCTCCAACGTGCGTCATCCAGAGAGTTCCAAAGTGTTTTTCTTTGTTTTACTTGTTTTACCAATTTCTCAGAGATTACTGAACCGATTTGCGTGATTTTTTTAAATCGCCAGCTGACGATGTTTGCAAATAATACATTCAAATAGATATAAGTGTAATAGTGGGCCCGGCAGATGTTCTGCATTGAACCTAAAAACCGATTGCAGCGACACCTACCGGGTCTACCACCACCACCACTACAGCCTTTTTAACGTCCCACTGCTGGGCACAGGCCTCCTCTCTCATAGGAGAGAGGGATTTAGAGCTTAGACCCGCCACGTTGCTCCAATGCGGGTTAGTGGGCTTTAACAACTATTGTCACATGATAGTGATAACAACCAACTGCTTAACGTGCTGTCCGAGGCACGGGGGTGAAACACCGCCATATGCCAACTCCGGGCTGGCACTGAGAATTGGATGTAGGAAGTTTTGGGTCGATCCATGGACGGTTTGGGATGGGCGAGTTGAGTGCAGATTTTTAAGGTGGGCGTAGAAAGTTTTGGATTGATCCATGGACGGTTTGGGATGGGTGTGTTGCGGGTGCTAGGGGGGTACTAGTATGCTCATAAATAAAGCTTATTATACAATTGAAGATTATATAAACGATAAAAAAGCTTGGATTTAACTCGTTCCAGCAATGCCCGAGACGGCATTTCAATCATGTACATTAATAATAATAATTGTTATAATGTTATTTTTAAAAAAAGAGCAACAGCCGAGTTTCTTGCAGGTTCTTCTCGGCTGGAACTGCATTCCGAACCTGTGGTAGATTCAATTGACGATTCAAAAGTACTTGTAAAAGTTTATTTGAATAAAAAAACTTTTCTATTCTATTCTATTCTAGAGGGTTTGCGAGGGGTCTCTCACCGGTCGCACCACAGCGTCCTCAGGTAGTCCCTGGTGACCTTGACCACCATGTAGAACCACTCCCAGAAGGTGAAGTTGCGCTCGGGCAGCGCGTCCTTGCAGAACTGCGTCCAGCTCACCGTCATACCGTTTAGCTCCATCGTGTTTATGGGCAGGTTGGTCCTTGAACACAGACTTCATTTCATTATTGGCTAGTATTCTTTTTCATATATATTTTTTATTGTATGTTACGCTTACGTTTGATGACAATCATGCCTGATGGAAAGCAATGACTAATATTCTTTAAAAAAAAAATACGAGGTATAAGTTGGATCGCGCTTGCCTAGAAAATGTCTATTCACTCTTGCCTTGAAGGTACACAAGTCGTACGAGGTGGGAGACAAGGACGTACACGAAAATTTGGGTTCAAAAACGGAACGTAGGCGGAGAGCGGTCGTCACAGAAACCAACTGTATTCTATCTCATTCTCTGGCAGGCTAAAATGAATATGTTTGTCTCTTTTTGGTGTTGCTTTTTCGTTTCATCGAATTTTCACAACGACTCTAAAGAAGTTTCACTTCAAAAGCATCACACACGATTATAAACGAAAGGGGGTAAGACACGAAAACATTCGCATAAAGCAGCAGTAAATATTTACCTAAATATCTTTTCGGCCAAGAAGCGTAGATTATCTTCAGATAAATCTCCTCCGGTAGCCGAACAGAATTTGATCCTTAAAGTCTCAGCCAACTGACCCCAAGTCACCTACAAAATAAACAAATAACTCTTAAAACAAGTTATAAAAAGATGTTCTAGGTTGGGTGTATTTTTTTGGTGTAGGGACGTTTTAGGGTGGGTGTAGAGACGTTTTGGAGTGGGTGTGGAGATGTTTTGGGGTGAGCGTGGAGACGTTTTGGGCTGGGTGTGGAGACGTTTTGGGGTGGGTGCAGAGACGTTTTGGAGTAGGTGTAGAAACGTTTTGGAGTGGGTGTAGAGAAATTTTAGGGTGGGTGTGGAACTGTAGAAACGTTTTGGAGTGGGTGTACAGACGTTTTGGGTGGGTGTAGACTGTAGATACGTTTTGTCGTGCATGCAGATACATTTTGGGGTAGATGGAGAGACGTTTTAGTATGGGTGTAGATACGTTTTGTAGTGCGTGTAGAAACGTTTTGGGGTGGGTGTAGAGACATTTTAGGATGAATGGAGAGACCCAGTTTTGGGGTGGGTTTAGTCGTTTTAGTACAGGACGCTTTTGGGTAGGTGTAGGACGTTTTGGGCTGGAGATTGTTCATTAGGGGTTGTTAGAGATGATAGGGATGTTTGGTTCCTATCATTTACCCAACATTAGTGTAACTGGTGAGCAAGCCATAAGCTATCACCACTACATAGATGGACAGGGTAGGGGTTTTATAGGAGGCAGGTATATCATGGTACATCACCTTATCGGGCACAGCGAATGGAACTCTCCCCGGAGGGCTGAAGGCGTTGTCCCAGGTGACGGTCGCCCAGCCGTGGGGCTCCTGGTTGCCGTGTACTATCACCACCACGGGGAGGGATAGAGTCCACACCTGGACAAAAATATAACATTTTACTATCCCTGAAATATCGATACTTTCCTTTATGAAACATATCGAAATCAATACTTTCAATACGGCATTTTATTCTATCATCATCATCAGCATGATCAACCCATCACCGGCCCATTATAGGGCACGGGTCTCCTCTCGGAATGAGAAGTGTTCATGCCGTAGTCCACTAGACCCGCCTCGGTTTTCCCTCGATGTTTTCCTTCACTGTCAAAGCGTGTGAGTTTTAGTGCCATAACCCACTGGCGCGACAAGTCGCGCGCGGCAAGCCGCGGGTTGTCGCGCGCGATTTTATTTTCTAAACAAACTCTATGTAAAACTGACGTGCAAAACCCACTGGCGCGGCAAAAATCGCGCCGCGCCAGTGGGTTTTGCGCCAAGCGTTTGCATAGAGTTTATATAGAAAATAAAAACGCGCGCGACAACCCGCGACTTGCCGCGCGCGACGTGTCGCGCCAGTGGGTTATGGCACTTAACTCACAACTCCGGAAAGTTGAGGTGCCTGTCGGGGATCAAACTCGGTCCCCTCGAAAGGAAGGCAGTCTTAACCATTAGACTGTCACCGCTATATTTTTTATTTTTCAAATTTAAATAAAACATGGATAGTTTAATTTTTCTACCGGCGAACGTACGCCCGTTGTCGGTGACCAACTCACCTGGAACACCAACTCGCCGCCGCCAACATTGAACTCCGACTGGAACAGTAGAGTGAGCTTCTCGTCCATTACACTCTCGGTGCCTTTCTTTTCCGCGCGCTTGATTTTACGCAGTTGCATGTTCCTGTGGACAATTCGATTGTTATTTACATAAAGACTGAACTCATCTTTTAAGACAACTTATCTAAAATGCTGAGCTGTTGTTTATAATTGGGTTGGTACTTCATCCAGCCTTTGTTGACATCTCCACACTGTTCGAGGTTTCGGTAGAACTCTTCTTATGTTATGTTATCCTGGTACTCGAGACGGAACTTTCTACTTTGATACTTCCTCCGATTTTCCTTTCTACTTAAGCATTCTACTCACGGCACTGCGGCAGGGCCGATTTAGGGTGAAAAAAGGATCCTCCTAGATTGCCTCCTAGATCAGCCACGCAAGCACTTAGCGGCAGTTCCATGTGTAGGGACCACCCTGCCATTCCTCCTCCCTTGTACCCACTACCCCTTACCGCTACTCACCGGAAGCTGACGCTGAGCTGCCTGTTGTTTGGCTAGTTCTCCATGCAGCCGCTGTCTCTTCTTACGTTATGTTACCCTGGTACTTCAGAGGGAACTCTCTTGTTTGATAACCTCATCCCGTCTCCCTTCCCCCCATTAATTCTTGCTGTCTTGTACCCACTACCCTTCCCCCTACTCACCGGAAGCTGACGCTGAGCTGCCTGTTGGTGGGCTGGTACTCCATGCAGCCGCTGTCTCTTCTTACGTTATGTTACCCTGGTACTTCAGAGGGAACTCTCTTCTTTGATACCCTCATCCAGTCTCCCTTCCCCTCATTAATTCTTGCTGTCTTGTACCCACTATCCCTTCCCCCTACTCACCGGAAGCTAACGCTGAGCTGCCTGTTGGTTGGCTAGTTCTCCAAGCAGCGGCTGTCTCTTCTTACGTTATGTTCACTGCAGACGGAACTCTTCTTTGATACCCCCATCTCGTCTTCTTTCCCCCCCATTAATTCTTGCTGTCTTGTACCCACTACCCCTCCCCCTACTCACCGGAAGCTGACGCTGAGCTGCCTGTTGGTGGGCTGGTACTCCATGCAGCCGCTATCTCTTCTTACGTTATGTTACCCTGGTACTCCAGAGGGAACTCTCTTCTTTGATACCCCCATCTCGTCTTCTTTCCCCCCCATTAATTCTTGCTCTCTTGTGTCCACTACCCCTCCCCCTACTCACCGGAAGCTGACGCTGAGCTGCCTGTTGGTTGGCTAGTTCTCCAAGCAGCTCCTATCTCTTCTTACGTTATGTTCACTGCAGACGGAACTCTTCTTTGATACCCCCATCTCGTCTTCTTTCCCCGCCATTAATTCTTGCTGTCTTGTACCCACTACCCCTCCCCCTACTCACCGGAAGCTGACGCTGAGCTGCCTGTTGGTGGGCTGGTACTCCATGCAGCCGCTGTTGTTGAGGATGTCCCCGCACTCCACCGGCTGCTTGCCGCGCCCGCTCTGCGTGTCGCTCTTGAGCAGCAACTGCGCCTGCTGCTCCGATATTATCACCACCTGGGTTGACAATATAGAAATACAATCAATGAGTAGTTCAAATAATCATGAGCTAACTACCTCTGATATTAATATCAGAGGTAGTTATTTCAAAAACACAGATGACACTAAGACAGTAAATAGGTATAATTTTTTACTACCGTAACTCTCGGCGGAGTCATGTGCACATTGAGCTGACCACCCACCAGCAAGCGAACCGTCGCCGTAAAACTGAAACCAATACACAGTGATCATTGACAATAGTTTTTTCAGTCACATTATTAAACGATCTATTGGCTATAATGGCATCCGTCATTGTCATCATCATCATCAGCCCATCACCGGGCCACTGCTGGGCATGGGTCTCTCAGAGTGGTCAGGGTTCAGGCCGTAGTCCACCACGCCGGCCGAGTGCGGTGCGGTACACGAACACGCCGCGTCACAACATTATGGACAACCCTCAGGTGCGCAGGTTTCCTCAACATGTTTTCCTTCACCGTTAAAGCGAGTGATATTTAATTGCTTAAAACGCACATAACTCCGAAAAGTTGAGGTGCGTGCCGGGGATCGAACCCGGTCCCCCCGATAGAGTCTGTTTTCACATCTCGAAAACTTTACTAAATACTACATGATGACTTCGGAGTGAAATGGACCTAAACTAGCTTATTTTAAGGTTTGAGTATTCCAATACATTCAGCATTCGTCTACAGCCGGCGCCCCAAGCGGATATGTTGTAAAATAAATATTCCAAGTATTGAATTACGACTTTAAAATAAGAGACCTTGGGTTCATTTTGCATTATAGTTCGTTCGGTAACTTAGTGTCGGTACAGGCGCAGGTGCTCTTAGTATTCTGCTTTTATTTTTATTACTTTTTTTCTGTTTGTAATTTTTTTTCTATTCTAACAGAATCTCCGAATAGTCTGCCAATCCGCACTTGGCCAGCGTGGTAGACTATGGTTAAAATCCTTCTCAATTTGAGAGAAGACCCGTGTTCATGAGAATATTATATTTTATGTTGATGGTTATATTGTAATAAAATACGAATATAAAAATATATAGAAAGGAAAGAGAATTTTAATGAAAAAATATGAGTAGGTATAAAACGCCAAAACCCCTTGTGCCTGTACACCCCGCGCGGCATGCTTTGAAGTCACGGCGGTGTCTTTGGCAAAACACCGCGTGGCGGAGGCGGCTAGACACAAAAGGCGACCGTAAGAAAACGAACAGACTATACATATTAGTTTTCGATATTTAGTATTTGGATGTGCGCAAACTCAGTATACAGGTAACTAGATGGAGCTTTACACGTTTGACACTCACCGTGTGTTTGTCTTCATGACTTGAGGCGGTTGCTTTTCGATGACGAAAGTGGAAGTCACCAGCGTCGACAGGAGACTCGTTACCTAAAAAAAACCGGTCAAGTGCGAGTCAGACTCGCGAACCGAGGGTTCCGTACTGCAGAAGTATAAGTACAATCTGTTTTTCATTAGTTTGTCTTAAAAGGTAAGGTGCTAATTAAGCTAGGCCTCTGAATTGTATGAGCGCTCATACAACTCAGAGGTCTATTTTAATTGGCTCAACTATGTATGTATAGGGAGTAGGGACACCTTTAATTTCCAACTTTTTTAGTTTTTAGAATTTTTCCTTTATGTTTGCTGTAAGACCTGGCTTTTTGCCAAATTTCGTAATTCTAGGTCAACTGGAACTACCATTTAGGTTTTCGACCCAAAACCTACAGGGTACTTCCGGTTGACCTAGATTTGTCAATTTTGGTCAAAAGCAAGGTCTTACAGATCAAGTGAAGGAAAAATTCCGAAAAATAAAAAAAGTTGAAAATTAAGATAAATTTTGGTACTTACAAGTTTTCGTGAAAATCTAAATTTGCCCATATCTTTTTATTGTGTGGACTCAGGACTTTAATTTTTATACACCTAATAGGGATAGTCCCTATTAGGCCTTAATAGACCTTAGTATCTGGTATAAATTTCAACTTGCCAGGTCCACCCGTTCCTGAGAAAATCGGTGGTGACACACGGACAGACAGACGGACAGACGGACAAGAAAGTAATCTTATAAGGGTTCCTTTTTTACCTTTTGAGGTACGGAACCCTAAAAACGAAAAAAAGACTTCATAAAAACCGACTTCAGAGAGAGGGAGGAGAGAGGGAGCGGGAGAGGAGATGAGAGAGGAGAGAGAGACAGACAGATAGACACAGAGAAAGACAGATACAGAAAAAGAAAAAGGCACAGAGACAGATAGACAGACACCTCACCTGCTTGCTCATGTCATCCAGCATCTCGACGAGGTGAGGCTGTCGCAGCTCCACGATGGTCTTGCTGTTGATGCGGGCCACGTTGTTGACCTGCTGCCGGGTGCTCCAGATCAGGTCGGCGAGCAGTTCACACCACTCCTGGATCGTGTTCAGGTTGGACTGCATTGGGACCCCATTGCCCGATAACTGCTGTTCACGTTTCCATCTGTTGGAAACAGCGGTACATTAACACTTTATAGAAGAATAGGGGAGATAAAAAAGGGGAGTTCCTTTTATTCCGTTCACAAGTTAGAGGGTTAGAGTGGGTGAGAGAGACGGAGGGAGGGACGGAGGGAGGGTGTGAGATAGGGGGAAATGGAGGTAGGGACGGAGGCAGGGATAGAGGGGGAAAAGAAAGGGAGGGAAGGAGGGAGGTAGTGAGAAAGGGGGATGGGAGGAGAGGGGCGGCAGGGATGGAGCAAGGGGGAAATGGAGGGACGGACGGAGGGAAGGAAAGAAAGTGAGAGGGGGAAATGTAGGGAGGGACGAAGGGAGGGAAAAGTGAGTGAGGGGGAAATGGAGGGAAGGACGGAGGGAGGCAAAGAGAGCGAGAAAGAGGGGTGGGAGGAGAGCGGCGGCGGGGACGGTGCAGGGGAGAGGGGTGGGAGGTGGAGAGAGAGGCAGGGGGGAGAGGGAAAAGAAGGGGAGAGAGAGCTCACTTAATAAGCTCCTCGTCCAGCACTTGGCTCTGCAGCTGTCGCAGCGTGGTGATGTTCTCCTTCATGTGGTCCACCAACTCCATTTGCGACTGGTTGATTTGCGCCACCTACGGCAATCATACCATATGCATATTATATCTTACTATACTGACAAATTTTACAAGGCATAAAGTTCAGTACTCAAGCTAGTATAGTTCGCACGCATCTAATATAACGTGTATCTCGCGCGCTATAATGCTCGTTTGCCGACGCTACGGCTGTCAGTCACTCACCAGAGCGTTCAGCTTCCTCTCCATCTCCTCGATCTGCACGCGCAGGCACGCCTCCAGCTCGCGCCGCTCGTTCGTCATCGGGCCCGACTGCTGCAAGTAGTTTATGTGACCTGCCGACCAGTTTTGTGTTAGTGGACAAGTTTTCAATTTTTTTAATTAATTATAAAAATGTAAGTAAAATAAAACAAAAATCCGATAGAGTCAATAAATTATCTCAAAAATTGAAAAAGTTATGGAACCTTTAAAGTTGCGCTTTCGCGTATAATTTCGTTTCACGCGGCGTTCCAGCGTGTGACGTCATCCAGAGGGTACCAAGGTATTTTTTCTATGTAAATTTAATTGTTTTACCAATTTCTCAGAGATTACTGAACCGATTTGCGTGACAGCTGAGGATGTTTGCAAAGTGGTCTCATAGATTTTTTTTCAAAAAAAAAAAAGATAATTTTTTTTTCTGGACTGGTCTGGTCTGGACACGATGACGTCACACTCGAGTGAGAGGCGGCAATGATTTTGCGTTAAAACACATAAATATGATAGTTTCAACATCAGGAAACTTCCACATTCAAACTTCTTAATCGGTATTAGAACACAGCAAAACACATCATTATCATCATTATAATCAGGCTGTAGTAGTAGTGGTGGTGGTACAAGTCACGGCAAATAAGTCGAGCGGTGACCTTCAATGCGCATTAGTCGAAAATGAGGTATCTCGGGGTGTGAGGGGGTCGCGGGGAGGGCGTGGGGATCGTTCGTAAGCGCTGATTAGCTCTCCAATCGTATTGTGTCCCGCTCACTCGTACGACGCTGCGGACACTTGAAGGTCACCGGTCTACTTACGTGCCGGGGGTTATACCTTTGTTCTTCAAGCACTCGTGGTACTGCAGCGAGAATGATTCGATGTTCGCTTGAAGGCTTCTTATCTCTTCGCTCGCCATGTTCACCTTCTGACGAACGGTTTGCAAGCCGGTTATGAGCTGCAACAGAAATACATCACGAGTCACTGGCCGTGGGGTGTAAGTGGCCCAAATTCCACCTATGTGGCCAAAGTCAACCTCACCTGCGCGCGGTGCACCCTGCCAGTATGCTAACGAGGCCCTGACGCTCTCAGTCCCCTCTACGGGTCGTTGTGCCTGATACCACACAACTTAATCTAGATGGTATCACCGCTTTGTGGTAGGATTCTACCCCGAATCCGCCACAGTGTGGCTAGCGACCACACTTCAGCCGTAATCTGCCGCAAAGCATCCGTGTGTTCCGGCAGCGAGCTGAAAGGCCAGTCCCCTTCCTCAAAAGCCGGCAACGCATTAGTGATTCCTCAGGTGCTGCTAATGTTCATGGGCGGCGGTAATCACTTAACATCAGGTGACCCGCTTGCTCAGTTGCCCGCTATTCCTATAAAAAAAAAGTCACGCTCTCTCGTGTAACGATCGCCGAGCGAGTATAGCAGTGACGGGATGACTATACCTCTCTCGTTCCCTCAGTCGACTAGAACCGATTTCACCCGAACGAGCGTTACATATCCGAGCGTGACGGCTCATTCTCATTCAATACACCTACAAAATAAAGTGCTCAGCGCGTCTAAAGAAGTTTTCCCTTCAAATAAAAAGTGTCTAAGTGTGTAAAATTCACACACGGAGAAGTGAAACCTATATTCAAATTTTTCGAATGCTCCAAAATATTATATGAATATTATATTAAACATTAAAATTTAAAACCTTGTTTATGTTTTTGAAATTAAATTTGGGTTTAAGAACGGAACGTAGGCGGAGAGCGGAAGCGGGGCGTCATAGAAACCGACTTGTATTCTATCTCATTCTCTCGTAGGCTAGATCCTATGTTTGTCCCTCTCTGTCACTCGTGCAGCGCGTGGGAACTCAAACGACCTCCTGTCACCTCATGGACTCCTGGTACGCGAGAGAGGATTTTGATATCTGCACTTTTTCGTTTCATCGATTTTCAAATGCACAACGATACTAAAGAAGTTTCACTCAAGAACTTTTCTATTCTATTCTAACAACCAAATTTGCGGTACCAGTGGACTATATAACTTCCACCTCTGTGGCTTTTTTACGTCCCACGGGTGGGCACATACCTCATCTCTCATAGGAGAGAGGGATTTTGAGATTATACCCGCCAAGCTGCTCCAATGCGGGTTGGCGGGCTATAGAGCTTACCTCGCTGTATTTCCTCTCGGTCTGCGGCTGCGCGATGTAGGGGGTGCCCATCGCGCCCTGTATCACCTCCATTTCCAGCGCCAGGCAACGCCGCATGTACGTGTATAGCTCGTGCGGCGCGTGGCTGCGGACAACAGGACACGGTATTAACACCAGGTGTACAAGGTCATCATCATCATCATCATCAACCCATCACCGGCCCACTACAGAGCACGGGTCTTTTGTTTTTTTATAGGTATAGCGAGCAACCGAGCAAGCGGGTCACCTGATGTTAAGTGGTTACCGCCGCCCATGAACATTAGCAGCACTTGAGGAACCACTAATGCGTTGCCGGCTTTTGAGGAAGGGGACTGGCTCTTCAGCTCGCTGCCGGAACACACGGATGCTTTGCGGCAGATTACGGCTGAAATGTGGTCGCTAGCCACACTGTGGCGGATTCGGGGTAGAATCCTACCACAAAGCGGTGATACCATCCAGATTACGTTGTGTGGTATCAGGCACAACGACCCGTAGAGGGGACTGAGAGCGTTAGGGCCTCGTTAGCATACTGGTAGGGTGAGTCCTGATTCCAGGGGCACGACTCCTGGAAGGAATGGATCCTGGCTTAGTGGGGATGGGTCCTGACCCCAGGGGGATGAGTCCTCACTCATAGGGGCGGCGGGCAGGAGGAACCGAATCACCTGTACTGCATGCGGAACAGCTTGGAGGCCTCGATGAGCTTCATCTTGGTGACGAACAGCTCGGCCGACAGCATCAGCTCCGCGTGCGTCTGGATCTCCTGCACCAGCTCCTCCACGAAGAAGCGCTGCTGCTCCTCCGGCTCCTGGCTCCTGGGGGTGGTCACACAACTTCCACGAGTAATTCATTAGGACTTGGGTACATATGCGAGGGGAGATATCAGCACGTAGATATAAACACCGGCACGAAACTGGAGCGCTGACCTTCAATGCGCAGAAGTCGAAAATGAGGTATCTCGGGTAGTGAGGAGGTCGCGGAGAGGGTGTGGGGATCGTTCGTAAGCACTGATTAGCTCTCGCGGATCCCTCGTAAGCGCTGATTGGCTCTCCAATCGTACTGTGTCCCGCTCACTCGTACGACGCTGCGCGCACTTGAAGGTCACCGCTCGAGTTTCGTGCCGCTGTTTATACTGTACTCTCTTCTACAACAAAGGTTGACTGCAGAACCAATAGCGCGGCGGCATCATAATTTTTGCATTATTATCAACCTCCCTGGCGCAGTGGTGACGTGAAAATGAGTGTTTCTTACCATATCCTACTTTCGATCCATGTGGCGAGACAATGGCGCACTTCTATGGGAAAATGCTCCCCGTAGATCGCTCGCACCTAGAAAACAAGTCAAAATTTACAGTATATCTTAAAATGGGTCTTAAGACTCCATCGTGTATCGGTCCATTGAACTATGTGACATAATATCTGATTAGATCAAGTAGAGAAACAAATTCAAATTTAAAATTGAAAAATCGGTGCCAATCCGGAGTTGCAAGTTGGCGGTGTTTCGGTGGTGCCTCAGAGAGCACGTTAAGCAATCGGTGCCGCTTATTATCACTGTTGTGTGGCAATAGTCGTTAAAGCCCGCCAAAACTTTGACTGGCCCATTGGCGCGGTTGGCAGTGACCCTGCCTACCTCTCCCGGGTCGCGGGTTCGATTCCCGTCCCGAGTCTGGGTGTATTTATGTAAGTATATAAATATGTATTATGTATTTATACATTTATTAAATATTTATATTATATGTGTAGTACATATATGTAAATATGTATATCAGTCGGTTGTTACCTATAACACAGGCATTAAGTTGCCTACTTTAGGAACAAGCGACCGTGTGTGTATGTGTGTATATTTAAATTTTAAAAAAAAAAGAAAAAAAAAACTGCATTGGAGCAATATCCCTCTGTCCTATGAGAGAGGAGACCTGTGCCCAGCAGTGAGTGAATAAATATTCTAAGTTGGTACTGGTCACTGTACACTTTTGGAACATAAATATTTATGAAGTATCATGTACTTCAAGTTACTGTAACCCGTGTAATATAAGTCAAGCGGTGACCTTCAATGCGCAGAAGTCAAAAATGAGGTATCTCGGGGTGTGAGGGGTCGCGCGGAGGGCGTGGGGATCGTTCGTAAGCACTGATTAGCTCTCGCGGATCCCTCGTAAGCGCTGATTGGCTCTCCAATCGTACTGTGTCCCGTTCACTCGCACGACGTTGCACGCACTTGAAGGTCACCGGTCGACTTACGTGACGGGGGTTATACGAAAACTTAAACTACATTACTACGAAAACTTAAAACATACTTAAAACTTAAAATATCGAGCATAGCTCTCTTCATCGCTCGCTGAGTGATTCTGAGCTTTGTTAAGAGGCCCATAAGTGACGGCCGTGTCTCAAAACCTTTTGTGTTATACGAAGTGGTGGGCACTCTTACGCGACGTCTTGCGTGAGCGACCTTGACGCGAACGCGAAGTGGCACGGCGCGGTGCGAAAACAACAAACAGTCAATACCTATGTAAGTGGCCTACGTACCAAACGCACGTAGAGTGCGGTGCGGCGCGGCGCGAAAGGAAGCGAACGCGATCAGTCGGTTTGATATTTTCGCGCGGACTGGTTGCGGTGCGGGATGATTCGCGCGCATGTAGGACAAAGCTGCCGCATCGCACCGCATCGCGTTTCACCGTATCGAATCGCTTCGCAGTCGCGGTCGCTTTGAATCGCCTACGTAAGACGTCGCGTTAGATTTACTACAGACAATCACTGTAATGTGCAGCGAAGCACAAAAAGTGTAAACACTAGACTTAGACATTCTAAGCCTATGCTTCTAACCATCTGTTGTGTATACAGTGTTGACAGTATTGTATTGAATGTTTTGCCTTGTTATAAAATTAAGGCAAATTGAAGTATGCAGTTGGCAACACCGGAGCAACGCGCACTCTCTGGCACACTGTGATAAGTTATGAGGTTAGTCGGCGTCTTCTTTATTAACCCCCGACGCAAAAACGACGGGGTGTTATAAGTTTGACGTGTCTGTGTGTGTGTGTGTGTGTGTGTGTGTGTGTGTCTGTCTGTCTGTTCCCCTGTGGCGCTCAAACGGGTGGACCGATTTGAATGCGGTTTTTTTTGTTTGAAAGGTGAATTAGTCGAGAGTGTTCTTAGCTATGTTTGATGAAAATCGGTCCAAGATGGCCGCCGCTACAAAATGGCGGATGATATATTTTTTCACAACTCCCTTGATATGGGTATCAAATGAAAGGGCTTGACTAGTAGAATAGCACTATTGCATTCAAGATGGCCGCCGCCACTAAATGGCGAATGTCGGGGGTTTTTTAAATTTTCAATTTACACTTGTAGATCCAATGTTTTATGCCTATCTATACTAATATAATAAAGCGGAAGAGTTTGTTTGTTTGAACGCGCTAATCTCAGGAACTACTGGACCGATTTCAAAAATTCTTTCACCGTTGGATATGTACGTGATCCTTGAGTGCTATAGGCTATATATGTACTACGGGCAAAGCCGGAGGGGACCGCTAGTAAAACATAATACCATCCTAGTTAAATGCTATATCAATGCATGTATCCTACTAATATTATAAATGTGAAAGTGTGGATGGATGTTTGTTACTCAATCACGCTGCAACTACTGAACCGATTTGGCTGAAATTTTGAATGGAGAAAGATTATGCCCTGACTTAAACATAGGCTACTTTTTATTTCGAAAAATCAAAGAGTTCCCACCGGATTTTGAAAAAACCGAAATCTATAGCTACAGCTATAGGTAGATTACTATAGCAAACTTCCTTGAAAGTAGGTATAAAGGTTGGAAAAGGGAGCAGGAACGGGAACCGGAAATCCACGCTTCCCTCGGGATTTGTGCAAAACCGAAATTCACGCGGGCGAAGCCGCGGGCATTTTCTAGTATGAAATAAAATAAAAACTAGTGTAATGTATGTAAGCTAACATCAGCTAACAGCATACTCCAATCTCCATTGTCTTTATAAGTGTGTATTTATCTCACCTTCTGTAAACTTTCCGGCGGTAACTGCTGCGCCCTAGCCCAGAGTGCCATACTGACTCTAAAATTAAAATATATAATATATTAAATTCTAATCAAAGTCAAAGCTGAGTCTAAGTCAAAGTTCTTTATTCAAAATAAAAATTGGTATAGATCGACCAGAATCTTATGAAAAATAGGGAAATTAAATTTTGTAGTAAGCAACACTAGGTTAACTCGGCTGCCCTAGTGATAAACAAAGTAATTACATTCAGAACACCTTACCTGGGATCGTTTCACGAAACGAAAAATCAAGCAACTGCATTTTACATACAAAAACAAAGTAATCAACATCCAATTACTTTGTTTTTGTGTTGTGCTTGTTGTTTACTTGGTTTTTGCATTTATATTCCGGATTGGTGTGTGCAGTTACTTTGTTTGGGCAATTCAAATTTCAGTAAACTGTTCAAGTTATTTGAAATATTAAACTGTGGTAAAAAACTACTCGACATAAATCTTTTGTTAATGCAAATAAGTCAATTTCACAAAAAATGTCAGTTACTTTGTTTATCGCTAGGGCAGCCGTAGTGTTGCTAACTTTGGAATTTCATTTCCCTATTTTTCATGAGATTCTGGTCGATCTATACATTAAACTTTTTGAATGTCAATTTTATAAGTATTTAGTAGTGTGTGACAACTTAAAACTAACACTATGAGGGTTCTAAATGCACCTTGGTGTGAGAAGAACCCACAATAAACTCAACTATGTACTCCTTCAATATATTTATATGTTATAAATATAAGTCTGAACAGATTCTGTTTAAGTTTTTGCAAACAGATAGATGATAGTTTTTCAATGAAAGTTTAGTTCAGGTAGTCCATATACTAATATTATAAAAGTGCAAGTAACTGCCTCATTGGTCTAGTGGTTAGCATATTCAACCGCAGATCACGAGGTCCTGGGTTCGATTCCCAGGTCAGGCAAATAATTGTTAGGTACTGGGCTTTTGTGTAAAGAAACTCTCAGTGCCAGCCTGGAGTTACAAGTTAGCGGTGTTTCAGTGGTGACGCAAGTTAAGCAGTTGGTGCCGGTTATTATCACTGTTGTGTGACAATAGTCGTCAAAGCCCACCAAACTGCATTGGAGCAGCGTGGTGGGTCTAAGCTCTAAATCCCTCTCTTCTATGAGAGAGGAGGCCTGTGCCCAGCAGTGGGACATTAAAAAGGTTATAGTGGTGGTGGATGGCAATAACTCTGTCCTTCTGTCTGTTATATCTTTACACCTGAGCCTCTGAACCGATTTTGTCTACATTTGACAAGAAGATAATGACGAAGGACATAATATTCCACTTTGTATTATAAATAACCGGCCAAGTGCGTGGCGGGCCACACGCAGTATAGGGTTTCGTAGTCACAATCCTCGAAAAACAGATATAACTCCTTAACCTGTAAATCCTACTTAGCCATGATAGTTTTCCTTTAAAATTGATTATATATACTACTGCTGTGAATTTTTTCAAGTTCCTATATACTGCCATTTGTCTTATAGAGGGGGGGGGACACTTGACTCTAATAAAAATTAGCACTTTAAAACATCATATTTTACAAACGGATCTAGAAATCGAAAAATGATGTTCCCACACCCACAGTATTTTTAAAAGACCTATTCAACGATACCCCACACTATGGGGTAGACGAGAAAAAAAATATTCATCCCCACTTTACATGTAGGGGAGCTACCCTAAAAAAAAATATTTATCAAAATTTTATTTCACCACTTTGTCGGCGTGATTAATATTTATACCCATGCCAAATTACAGATTCCTAGCACTAATAGTCTCTGAGATTAACCGAGGACGGACAGACAGACAGACGGACGGACATGGCGAAACTATAAGGGTTTCTTGTTTACTACGAAACCCTAAAAATAGAAAATGTTTTAATGATTCAAAACAATAACTTGAAATGCTATTTTCTTACAAACAATTCCACTGGGGAATGAAGTTGCAGAAGAATAAAAGAAATGAATTATAAATAGTCACTTACTTTTAACTTATCCAATAGTTGAGTAATCTTTGATTTTTCCAATCTGAAACATTTTAAAATATGAATAAACCACAGACGTATAAAGAGAAGCAGACCTAACATAATCTTCACAACTACATCTAAAAGAATAAATAATATCTTCGCTTGTTTCTCTCCAAACAAAAATATAATACTCTATCTCTTTTTTTTCTGTTGTTGCAACACTTACGCACTCATAGAAAAAATAGGTCTTGAGGCAAACCGCCATCTTGCTAAGCACGGCTTAGCATGATGGCGGTGCAATATGTCAAATGATGTCAAAAACAAGATCTTATCCTGCGAGTTGTTTATTATTTTATTTTTGCATTAAAATCAAGTCTTAAGATTCAAGAATACTAAAATAAAATGGTTAAGTGTTGTGCACCTCTGTGCAGCAATTCTTCATAAAGGAAAACACCTGAAATTAATTGTTATCGGTAAGTTTTCATGTGCCATAGTCTCGTAATTTGTTTACATGGTTACTGTGAGATTAATAATAATCGTTCGGCATTTTAGAAGCAGTCCCTATTTATTATATGTCCAAAACTCGTAAATACTCTAGCGGCACGCTATGATGGCCGGTTTGACGTTTGTCCGCTCATGAAGTTCCGTATTAATTGATAACGACTTTGAAGGAAATAATTGTATTACTTTATTGACGATAGTGATGTGCAGAGATTCATAAATTTTATCGAATGTAGTTTTAGGTTTAGGACTCAAAATTTATTTATTAAATTGATTTCTTAAATGTATACAAGTGTAGAAAAATCAGTTTGCACCATTTAAGGGGTGAATGTACTTGTGAATATGAACAATTTTCACTATGTGGACAAACCTCTGAAATCGCAAAAAAATATCAATAAATTTTTAAAAATGGAATCTAATACGATCGTCACATAGGATCGCTGGCTAGCACAACTACTACCTCCGGCAAACTCGCGTCAATGCTCAATGCAAAACAAAGCAGTTTCGAATTGACGTTGCTTCGAAAAGTATAAACTGTCAGTGCAATGCGATTGTGATATAGTTTTGACCTGGCTTTGGATTTCAAATATTGATACTGCATTACTGTTGACCCTTGCTCGTTAATTTGGACTCTGTTCAAGCCCTTTGTTGTGGATTTCGTCGATATGACCGAACGTACGCAGAGAACTGTTCTAAATAGTCAGACACGTGAGTTCGTAATACGCCTTCGTAACTATTTCGATCGTGAAGCTCAAAATGGAGGGCCAATTTTACCTATAACGTCAGTGGTTGAACGCGTAGCTGATGCGCTTAATATTGGACAACGAACTGTTAGACGGATAACTAAAAAAAATATGGCGAGACTGGCACAGAAGAAAATAAACTTCACACACCAAAAAAGAGAAAACGAGCAAAACCAGTCGTAGGCATCGATAGCTTTGATGCCGATGCTATCCGAAGACATGTTTACGGCTACTATTTACAGAAGGAGTATCCAACAAGAAAAAAGTTGGTGCATTCACTGAAGGAAGCTGGATTATTCTTCGGTGGGGAAAGTTCTTTAACGAAGATTTTGAAGACCATTGGATTTCGATACAAAAAATGTAACAAACGCAAAATATTGATGGAAAGATTTGATATAGCGATGGCAAGGTATACTTTTTTACGGCAAGTGAAAGAAATCAAAAATTGGCAAAATGTTGTGTTCTTGGATGAAACATGGCTTAATGCTAACCATACTGTAGGCCGTTCTTGGAACGATGACACAGCAGCATCTACTTCCAAAGTTCCTGTAGGAAAAGGATCGCGACTTATAATTTGTCACGCCGGAACCATCAACGGGTTTGTCGAAGGTTCTCTCATGGCTTTTGCGTCAAAAACCACTGGAGACTATCATGAAGACATGAATGGAGAAAAGTTTACTGAATGGTTTACCTCAATGTTGTGTAGCCTCCCTGAACCATCTATTATAATTATGGACAACGCCCCATACCACTCGATGCAAATTGACAAGCCACCTGCCCAATCCCAAAAGAAAGCTGATATCGCCGCATGGCTTCGTAAAAATGGCGTAGATGCAAACATGAATATGTTAAAAGCGGAATTAGTACGTCTTTTAAAAGAAAACAAACCAACCAAGATCCGATACGTCATTGACGAAATAGCATTAGAACATGGGCACAGAGTTATACGGTTACCGCCTTACCATTGTGAGTATAATGCGATTGAGTTGGTGTGGGCTCAAATTAAGGGATATGCTGCAAGACACAATACAGAACCCCCATTTACCACAAAAAAAATGCTAAAATTATTAGAAGAAGCTTGTGAACATGTGACTAAAGGAGACTGGGAAAAGGTTGTGAATAGAACTGTTAAATTAATAAGGGAAGATTATGAAAGAGATGTGAAAATAGATAATATTATAGAAAACGAACATATAATTATTAATGTATGTGATGATAGCAGTGACGACAGTGAAAATAGTAGTATGGACGAATCTGATTAATTATGGCCTTTTGTGGCACCTTTTTTGGTATCTTTTGTATTCATATGTTTCTTGTGTGCATATAAAGTATGTATATTCATTTTCGTTCAAATATTCAGTTCGTTCAAATAAATTAAATAAACATATACATTTTTGTTTTATTAAACCTATTTAATCAGGTACAAAAACAAAACTTAATTGTTTTTTGTTCGAGAATAAATTGACATTCCACATCACTATTGTAATGTGTCAAACCGGCCATCATAGCGTGCCGCTAGTATAGTTATAGTAATTTTGGTTCTAGTAGATCCCTGTTGCAATATTTATCAATAATTTAATACTCTGATCTCGTTTGATGTTTCATATACTTGTGCAATTTTACAGGGCCGTATTCAGGCTCAAGGTTTGTTTAGTAGGTATATTTTGAAGGTTGATTAGATAAAAGAAGGTACGGACAAATTATAAAAATGAAATCATTTTTCAGGTTCACAAAGGACGAAAACTAAGAAATGCCTGGTTGACCAACATGAATAAAAAAATTGGCATCCCAAATCATCGAGTGTACTATGTTCTAAGCATTTTAAAGCACATTTAGTGGACAACAAAAAGGACAGGAGAGATTTGATTTACCCATCGAATGGTTTGATTAAAATAATTCAATCGTGTGAAGAAGTTTTGAAAATGATTAAAGGAAAATATATAAGTTATAATAGCATGATAATGTATATAGCTGATTTATCGAATAATTGTAGTGAGTTTAAGACCAATGATGAACATGATTTCAATCATTTGCAAATAATGATTAAGGTGATTGTTAAATTTTATTTTGATTTAAGAATGAAGCATAATGCAAAGCAAAGCAATCAATCGGAATGAAATTATTAAGAAAATACTTAGTTTTGTTTAAAAATAAATAATTGAAACTTTTGTTTGTTTTTATTTATTTTACTCATTTTACATAGGTAAGGTAGGTCGAATGAAATAGTTAGGTAGTTAAACTAGTAAAAAGTTAGTTTGATAAATAGAGCACGAAGCGAATCATAAATCAGCAGGCCTATTCTGTATCTCAGTGGTAACGAAAACGTTAGAACCTATGAAAATGTGCCCATCAAATAATTATCAAACCATCATTTTACATTGTGTAACATCTGATGATGATGAACTGCATCCCAGTTGGAAATTAAGGTTACAGAATGTAAAATAAGGGTTTAACAATTTGATGCCACTTTACCGTAGTTTTCAAATTAATTTCATCACAGATTAATGATTAGTATCTACAATAAATTTCATATCACAGATACTTAATAATTATAGGCCTGCAGGTCAGTCACTACGCTACGCTTTACTATCTATACTAATCTGGCAATAGTGTTATTTGACTATACTTTCAAGGGCCTAGTGACTCGAATAATAATCTCAATGTTCGCGCGATTATAGATACAAAATCAACCGCGCGATGACCGCGTAATCGCTTTCTAATACGGCGACGACGCCTAAGTCTGATTCCGCGTTACGAGTTCAGTCCCTCACCCTCGCTTGCATGAGTTCGGCCCTGTTTACTGTCAATGTGTGTGTGAAATTTGTATGTAGGCGTAATTGGCACGCCAATTTTTTTGTTATGTTAGGTCTGCTTCTCTTTTTACGTCTGTGGAATAAACTAATAAGTATCTAACAAAATTAATTTCCTAGTGTTAGTAATATCACAATCAACTGTCTTTACAGATAAACCCAGTCTGAAAGTAACAAAACTGTCCCATAATAAATCATTTTATATTAAAAAACTGATAAAACTTGATACTGCAATAGCTTAACAATTGATAATTCACCTCATGGCCTTTGTTTAGGTGACAATAATTATAATTTGTTACTATGAAAGTTAACATCTCAAGTTTAATATGAATATTAACTAGTAAAAAAGCTGTGATAGCCTAGTGGTTAGGACGACCGACTTCTAATCGGAGGTCGTGGGTTCAATCCCGGGCACGCACCTCTAACTTTTCGGAGTTATGTGCGTTTTAAGTATTTAAATATCACTTGCTTTAACGGTGAAGGAAAACATCGTGAGGAAACCTGCACGCCTGAGACCTCTCCATAACGTTCTCAAAGGTGTGTGAAGTCTGCCAATCCGCTTGGCCAGCGTGGTAGACTATGGCCAAAACCCTTCTCACTCTGAGAGGAGACCCGTGCTCTGTAGTGAGCCGGTAATGGGTTGATCATGATGATGATGATGATGATTAACTAGTTGTATAATATCTCCAATAAATCACAATAATTTTAAAATTATTTTAATATTGATCTTGTAAGGTACAGGCAACATAAAGAAAATCATTGAGACGTGTAGTGAATTATCAGTGTGTATTATTGTAAAAACAGACATATTTGCAGTATAATTTTCACCATCAATGGTTATAGCATAGCAGTCCAGTTTCGACAGTAGAGATGTGGAGAAATTATTTATTTATTGAGTGAGTAATTAAAATCGGTTATACACTGTCCCAATAATAAAATAGTGCATATAATTTTTATTAACTATTAAAAGTTATGTGGATACACTTTTAGAGCAACCTCAAAAAGACTTGAATTGAGAGCTTTGAAAGTGTAGATTTTGTGAAAAAATGAAACTTAAATGCATACTTATTGAAATTAATAAAATAAAAACAACAGCAATTATATCCAAGTATAAAAGCCAAATCATCAATAATACTTATTAACTGCAATATGGTTATCTCACAACATAAAATTGTTAATTAAATGTTAAATTATTTATGAATTCTAACTGCATGAAGAATGTTTACTTTGCAATTCAACATTCTATGTTTAAAAATCCCAGCAAATTTTAAATATGGAACTATTTTATAGCACATGAATAGCCTTACTTTTAACTTTATTACATTAGACAACGCTAACGAAATAAAAAAGTGCTGAATGTATAAAACCTAACTACGTATTATTAATATTGAAGTGTACACGATAAATAACTTACTGTGATTTTTTTTAACTAAAGAGGTGAAGGTCCGACGCCGCTCAACCTGGGAAAATCGTGTTGCGTCCAGGACAAAAGACTTTAAAGAGCTGTTTTAAATGTATTGAGCGATGTTCAACAAAATTCATTCCAGGCACTGGCAGCGGCTGATTCCGAGAATTTTGACGTTTACACACACAGCCGCCACGGCAGACAGAACACAGGCGCAATAATTTATTTATAGAATGTGTCAACAACTTACCTGTTGTGGCGGATCGATGTTTTAAAGTTTAAACAAATCACATTATTTGAGCATGATAAGTTAATTGTCAATCAGTTATTTTACTAACTAAACACGAGGTGTTGATAATAAAATAAAGTAATAAACAATTATTATATAGATTTGCAGGAATAGGAAATTAAAAGCAATGAATCCATGCAATCATAACCTGCTGTCAGCTACTTTCATAGAGATAATCACGAGATAATAATAATAAGTCTATGGCTACTTTACTTCCATTGACACATTTGACTTTGACAGTTGTGTTATGGGATACCAGAACTCTACGTTATAATCACCCATTCTAATCTATATACTAATATTATAAATGTGAAAGTAAGTCTGTCTGTCTGTCTGTCATGACGAAATTTGTCACAGAGACATACTGGAGACGGACATAGGTTACTTTATATCCCGGAAATCAAAGTGTTCATACAGGATGTTCCTGAAACCTAAATCTAGATTCTACGCAGATGAAGCGACGGGCTACAGCTAGTAAAAAAATATTTTGTATTTTAAAGACATAATAGGTCTAGGTCTAGGTCTATTACTTGAATTGTGCTTATGTACAAAAAACGATTATGTAAATGTTGACCAAAATCTCATGAAAAATAGGGAAATTAAATTTTGTAGTAAGCAACACTAGGTTAACTCGGCTGCCCTAGTGATAAACAAAGTAATTACATTCAGAACACCTTAATAAGGGGTCATTTCACGAAACGAAAAATCAAACAACTGCATTTTAAATACAAAAACAAAGTAATCAACATCCAATTACTTTGTTTTTGTGTTGTGCTTGTTGTTTACTTGGTTTTTGCATTTATATTCCGGGTTAGTGAGTGCAGTTACTTTGTTTGGGCAATTTAAATTTCAGTAAACGGTTCAAGTTATTTGAAATATTAAACTGTGGTAAAAAACTACTCGACATAAAACTTTTGTTAATGCAAAAAGTCAATTTCACAAAAAAATGTCAGTTACTTTGTTTATCGCTAGGGCAGCCGTAGTGTTGCTAACCTTGGAATTTCATTTCCCTATTTTTCATGAGATTCTGGTCGATCTATACCTACCTACTTATTAATACAAAATTATTCAGAATAACTAAGTAGCTGAAACCTGTAATCTGTAAATTTGTGATTTGTGCAATCAGAACAATCCACTAATTGTATCAAAAATTAATTCTTTGTAAAAAAAATCACGATTATTATCTTAATATTAATTAAACAATATTTTACTTTTGAAAAAATTTTGCAATGTTTCAAATCAGGGAAAGTTTTATGAGTCTGGTATTATTCTCATTTCAATGGTTTTCCGCTAGATGTCACTTACAAGCTGCGTTTCGTTCTATACCCGTATTACTAATTCCCCGGAATTCTGACAGCTGTCATTGTCATTTACAGATGAGTTATTTGTATGGAGAACAGGGTTAACATCTACGAAGTACGATTTTACCCCAAACTACTTTAATTCCCTGTCATCATAAAAAGACATATGCCACTTAATAATATTACTTGTTTCACCTTAAAATAGAAAACACCAAGAGTGGAAACTAGAAAGTGCACATTGACAGCAACAGAAAACAAAAGAAGCATATTGAAAAAATTAATCAAAAATGGATGCCGAATGACATTATCACCATGAAGTGTCTGTCAGGCATTTGTCATATCTACATGCGGCAGTTGATTTGTATTTGCATAAGTTTAAAATTTTTTATCTTTTTTGTGGGAATTGTTTTATCTCTGGTAACATTACGAAACGTCAGAATTCCAGGGAATTAGTAATATGGGTATACACTATATTTTACATACTTAGTATTAAGAATTTAATATAAGAACTTTAAAAGTTTAATATAATTATAATTATGAAAATTCTGAAACTTATTAAATAATTCATGTTGAACGTCTTTCAAAACGAAAAACACACAGAAAATGTGAAGGTGGAACGAGTAAATCAGGTAGAGATCGACCAGAATCTCATGAAAAATAGGGAAATGAAATTCCAAGGCTAGCAACACTACGGCTGCCCTAGCGATAAACAAAGTAACTGAAATTTTTTGTGAAATTGACTTCAAAAGTTTTATGTCGAGTAGTTTTTACCACAGTTTAATATTTCAAATAACTTGAACCGTTTACTGAAATTTAAATTGCCCAAAGTAACTGCACTCACTAACCCGGAATATAAATGCAAAAACCTAGTAAACAACAAGCACAACACAAAAACAAAGTGATTGGATGTTGATTACTCTGTTTTTGTATTTAAAATGCAATAGGCTATTTGACTAATTTTTGGAATTTGTTTTAAATTATTCTTTATTACTTATTAAAACACACTACATTGATATTTTTCGGAATATCTACAGTATTAAGAATTAAATCAATGATAAAGTTTAAGTTTTGAAAACCGCGCCAAAAACAACATTTCTGTAATAGCGCTGATCACATGATACGCGTGACGTCACAAATCAATGAGCAAGTTTATAGGTTAAATAGAAAAGTTAAATAGAAATCACTTTTATTGTAATTTTGTAGGTACAAGAGAGTATTATGAATATGGTAACAGTCGGGTAAATAGTAAAAATTACATTATGGCGTACAATAAGTATATGAACAATATTGACTATGATTTTACTTTTTCATAACTCTTTAAATAATTATTATTTACATATCATACATACAACGTTAGTTTTACTTTGCGCAAAAACCGAAACACGTGTCAAATATTTTTACATTAAAAATATTTATACAAAATTTCAAAAAAATATAATGAAAAGTAACGAAGTTATAAGCTTGTTATGTTGCGTCGTTGTCCCCGAAAAAAATGGTCACCGCAAGCCGTCGCCGCAGCGACTTGCGATCGACGCGAGTTGCATGACCGCCGCTGTGTGCCGACCGTCAGCTGATGCGCGGTAAATCATTGTGTCTAAGCTTGTAGGATTTCAAAATATTTTTGGACAAAAATATAACACGGTATATAAATGGTTGGATTAGATTTTGTTACTGATTCTGAACAAACTACTTTCAGGTTTTGCGTAAAGTAAAACTATCGTTGTATATTACAGGTAACTTTATGATTTAATTTAGATACAAATTGTTGAAGGATTGGTTTAGTCAAGATTCATCAAAAAAGCCATGCCAAGCCAGGTGAAGCCATGAGTACCTACTTGAATAGGAGTACATACCTAGGCCAGATTAAGATGACTTCATATAAGAATGCTAACAGATAAAAAGATTAGCTTGACTTCTCCAAGCTTGTTTTATTATCTAACTAGCTTTTGCCCGCGGCTTCGCCCGGGTGAATTTCGGTTTTGAACAAATCCAGAGGGAATCGTGGATTTCCGGTTCCCATTCCCGCTCCCTTTTCCAACCTTATAAAGGTTGGAAAAGGGAGCGGGGAACTACTTTCAACCTATGGGAACCTACTTTCAAGAAAGTTTGCTATAGTAATCTACCTATAGCTGTAGATATAGATATCGGGTTTTTCAAAGTCCCGCGGGAACTGTTGATTTTTCCTGATGACTTGTTGATGATGATGATGATTTATTGTTATTGTGATGTGATTGTAAATGTGAATTATTTCAAAAGATGGTGCTCTAGAGTTTGTTTCGCCATTTCTTCTCTAAGACAAAAGCCCCTTGGAAATGGTGGTAGATTCAATAACAAAGTAATAAGAGATTGAAATATAATACTTTAAAAGAGTGTTTTCTTCTTTTATTTTACTTCATTTGAATTAAGTTTAAATTACTATGCAAGTTATCTCGTCAAAACGCATTAGTTCCACTATTTATATACAATTATATAGATACATAAATACTACACGTTGCTCACACCCGCGACTTCGTCCGCGTGGATTTAGGTTTTTTTTTTAATTTTGTGAAATAAGATATATAATTAAGAACTATTTGCTTTTCCGGGATAAAAGTTGCTTATGTAAATTTCCGGGACGCAAGCTACCTCTGTACCATATTTCGTATAAGCGGATGGACCATTAAGAATCTCGTGGGAACTCTTTAATTTTCCGGGATAAAAAGTAGCTTATGTCCTTGCCCGGGATGTAAGCTACCTCTGCACAAAACTTCATCAATATCGGTTACACTGTTGGGCCGTGAAAGGCTAGCAGACAGACAGATAGGCAGACACACTTTCGCATTTATACACGCATTTATACACTGTGATTTTTAATTCCGTGGAATTCTGACAGCTGTCATTGTCATTTGCAGATGAGTTATTTGTATGGAGAACAGGGTAGACGTCTACGAAGTACGATTTTACCTCAAACTACTTTAATTCCCTGTCATCTTTAAAAGCTATATGCCGCGTAATATTAGTCGTTTCGCCCTAAAATAGAAAACACCAAGAGTGGAAACTAGAAAGTGCACACTAACAGCAATAGAAAAAAAAGAAGCACATTGAAAAAAATTATTGAAAAATGGAAGTTGAATGACATTATCACCATGAAGTGTTTGTCAGGCATTTATCATATCTACATGCGGCAGTTGATTTTTATTTACGTAAGTTTTGAATTTTTTATCTTTTTTGTGGGAATTGTTTTATCTCTGGTAACATTACGTCAGAATTCCACGGAAATAAAATTCTAAGTACGGAAGGAACTCACGGAAGTATAGTATGGATAGTTAATATTTTACTAAAGTGGTTTGAGACCATGCAATTATTGCCATATGTCGGATACTACACGACTATCGATATCGATATGAGATGACAATGCGCTTCACTAGTGGCATGAAATCTCGTATGAAAAATTAAATTTTATCAAAATAAAGAAATATAATTCTAATACGGTCATTATAAATTTATCAAAATGGTTTAATATTGCATTCGTTATGACTACAGCAAAATAATAATAAACTAAACGTGATAACTTATCAGAATTCAATATAATACTTACCTATGCAAAGATATACGCATATTTTTCTCACGTAATACACTGAGTGGACTTTTGTAGCCAATGGCTACACAAATCATGATTACTAAAATATTAAATAGTCAAAATATTTCACACAACAAAGCACTTAGAAGTTAAAAGATCACAAATTATCGCAAGCTGAACTGTTACTACGGTGGTGAACAAAACAAACAAAATTCACAACAATCTGTCTTTCAAGATGACACTGAAATTATATTGCGATCTTTTTTTTGACAGTGCATATTGACATAAGCAAAAACGAAAGATATAATAAGTATTTATTCATTTTAAATAAGCGTTCTCTAGGAAGAAGAGGGTATAATTTCTCTTAGCTCGAGTGGGGTCGGGTCGCCATCTTTAATGTTGGACCGAGGAGACGAGTATTGTCTTGGTTAGAATGTGGTTCTTAGGATCGAGTTGGATCGTGTGATTTCAGATAGAATGGTAAAGTGAGATTGGTGACGCGAACCTGCTGCTCGGATGTATCATTCGATTAACATTTTAAACAAATCAGTAATAATAATAATTGTGAAAAACACATCAATGATTCATACCTAACAGTGCAGAACTTTGATTAAATTGTACGGAACGTTGAATACTTTGTTTGTGCTTGCATTTAACCCTGATGACGCCCACTAGATCCGTGACCACTAATGATGATGTCGATGAGAATGGTTAATCTCCGACATATACATATATAGCTGCTCGTGCTGATTCACTCACTCACTCATTAATCACCTCTCCTGTGTGCTTAGTCTAAAGCGGAGCATTCGAACAATGCTGAATGTATTGGCGAACTCAAACCTTAATACAAGACATTTTAGGTCTATTTTACTCTGAAATCGATCAATAGTTTTCGAGTTCGTTTTCGAGTGCTCCGCTTTAGACTAAGCACACAGAACAATTTTGTATGAAAATTTTTTTTTCACTCATGGTATCGTATAGAGGACAAAAATTCATTAAGAGGAAAAATATGGAGAGAGCTGATGATTGAGGATTTCAGAGACGAGCGACGGGCACGCTTAAGGTATTGAAGATAGGTGGGGGGTGCTCGAGCAAATGTCACTCGAAACGTCATCCAATTGGCAGGCAGCTAAAAAAAAATTCAAAATGGCGAAAAAAAGATGGCCGCCATACAAATTTCGTCGGTCTCCATCTCGGAGGGTATAAAAGATGGAAGAGTGGTTTCTTCGCAAAAGACGATGAGGATCCAAAGGTCTACTTGATGAATTGAAAAAAATTCAAAATGGCGAAATTTATTTTTCCATAGAAAATGTATGGCGAATATTGAAGAGACTACAAGTTGTGAACTATGCAAGGCTTTAATGCGGTTTTTTGGAGAACTCTCAAAGAAAAATATTTGAAGACATGATGATTGAGGGTTTGGAAGTTGGTTGAGGAGCCCGGGCAGGGTATTGAAGATAGGTAGGAGGTGCTCAAACAAAAATTACTCGAAACATCATCCAATTGGCAGTGAGCTGAAAAAAGTCCAAAATGGCGGATTCAAGATGGCGGCCATACAAACATCGGTGTCTATCTCAGCAAGTATAAAAGATGGAAGAGTGGTTTTTGCCAAAAAATGATTAAGACCTTAAGTTCTACTTGATGAGCAGAATGATTCGAAGAAAAAATATGGAGAGTGATAATGATCGAGGATTAGGAATAGGGGAGAGATAGATGTAGGCTGCTCAAACCAAAATACCCGAAAGCGAAACCTCGCGGTCCGCTTGCGGGCCGCGCACCCACGCGCCCTACTAGTCTGTTTATATAGGTACTTAATTATTATATTGAAATTATTTTATATAATGACACTTATTATTTACAGTCAAATGAATTACCCCGCCCCGTACTCACAACCGTGGGCAGATACGGAACCCGTGCAAATGGGAATCAAAAAAATGAAAAAGTGTGCATCGAATCAAGCCAATAGGTAAATTTGTTGTGCATTGTAGAGTCAACATCTCCTGAGAACGTGTATTATCTATGCTGAGAACGCTCCGGTGACTTTCATACGCCGCGGTCTAGCGCCGCTTGAATCCAGTAGCTCCCTGCGATTCGTTTGATGTTGTCTGTTCACATAGTGGGGGGTCTGCCAACACTGCGTTTTCCGGTGTCAAGTCGTCATTTTTCATTTAAAAAAGAATTTACTCGTAGTGTTTTTATATTTTATTTTACCATTTATCTTTATTGGATCATGATCAACCCATTACCGGCTCACTACAGAACACGGGTCTCCTCTCAGAGTGAGAAGGGGTTTGGCCATAGTCTACCACGCTGGCCAAGCGGATTGGCAGACTTCACACACCTTTGAGAACGTTATGGAGAACTCTCAGGCATGCAGGTTTCCTCACGATGTTTTCCTTCACCGTTAAAGCAAGTGGTATTTAAATACTTAAAACGCACATAACTCCGAAAAGTTAGAGGTGCGTGCCCGGGATCGAACCCACGACCTCCGATTAGAAGTCGGTCGTCCTAACCACTGGGCTATCACAGCTCAGCTTTATTGGATAATACCCATAAAAGTCGGATGACGACTGCATATAGATTCATTCATGTCATTCTAGTATCTCGGGATCCCAAAGTCAGTCGGTTCTTCGAACTGTGTGCCCCCACCCATTGCCATTTCAGTTTCGCGCCTCATTGAGTTATGTCGGTGACTTTGTTTCATCTACGGATCGCCTAATTTCTGATATGTCCATAATATAATTTTGCTTCAAATAAAAAGCTATTAGTTACTTACATAATAAATACTAAGCTAAATACAATTATTTTTCCCTTGTTTTTTATTCATCTACAAGTTAGCTTTTAACTGCGATCTCACCAGCTGGTGGTAAGTGATGATGCAGTCTAAGATGGCAGGTGGCTAACCTGAAAGAGGCATGGCAATTTTTGTTATTTCAGGCAATGTGAGCCCACACCATTGATCGGTTTCTAGGTGGCAACTGGTTGAATTTGTCTGTTTTTATAGGAATAAATTAAATAACGAAGCGTGTAGATGCTGCTGGCAACATCCGAAGTCACTCACCCACGGCTCAAACCCCTTCGCGCCTCACCTCAAATACGGGTTGTTTCCGAGAAAAAACAGTCTAAGGCAAGTGATAATGTTCTCCAGATCACCCCGGCTAATCTCAATTGTCCATATCTTGAAAGCCACTAAACCGATTTTAATGAAACTTATACTGTTGCCTAAGTTGAAGTGAATATAAGCTAACAACAAAAGAATAGTCACAATTCGATTAATAGTTTCGGAGACATGCGTGGATAAACATGCATACAAACATACATGCACCTATAAAATTTTGTATATATGTATGTTTGGAAACCCTAATAGATTATCATAATATTATGTGAATATATTGTGGTCCCAATAGTATTATAAGCATTTAGTAAAATAACTACTATTTTGTTGTTCACAGAGAGCAGTTAAACAGATCACCGATAGGTAAAAATCTCCAGTGAAAAACATACACAATATCAATTTCGACAAATTTAAGGATCGATCAAAAACTTACAAGAAAGGTAGAAACCAATGAATTATTATGTATTGGTATAAACCCATAATCTTATTAATTACTAGCTGACCCCCACGACTTCGTTCGCGTGTTTATAGGTTTTATGTAGGATCGGATTGGATCCCATAATTCTTTTATGTGCCTAAACTAAATATAGCCTAAGTTACTCCTTGTAACATCACCTATCTGCCATTGAAAGTTCCGTTAAAATCGATCCAGCCGTTTCGGAGATTAGTTGGAACAAATAGACAGACCGACAAACATAAATTTAAACGCACACCAGTTTAAAATAAGTCGTATACGTTTAAAGATCCGAGGCCCAAGTTATTTGAACCCAATACTGAGGGTTGTAATGTCTGTAATTTTTGAACTAAAAAACCTACGACCTTGAAATATTTACGGGACAATAATTAAAGTACTACCTTTCTAACAAAAAAAGAATGAGTGAAATCGAACAACGCGTTAATGAATTACAGCTAAATACACGTTTTAACTTTCATCCTCTCTCCCAAGGGAACCGTGCTGAATTTCGGGATAAAAAGTATCCTATGTCCTACCTCGGAGTATAAACTCAAATCGTACCAAGTTTCATTCGAATCCATTCAGTAGTTTCGGCGTGATGCGCGGCCAAGATACAGACAGACAGACAGACAGACAGACAGACAGACAAAAATGAAAAAATTACAGTTTTGGATTCAGTATCGATTATAGAGTGCCCTCCAAAGAAAATTTTCAAAATATCTTCAATGTACAGAATTGGATCTGTTACAGTTTTATTATATTATAGATAGTGTCTATATACAGCCAGATAGTAAAATTGCATTTTAGATGCAGTTGCTACTCGCTAATAATCTATTACGGGTGACGTAACTGCATCGAAACTTTGTAGTTGTTATTTGTAGTACTGCTGCACAGTTTCTCGACAGTTGCGATGTTGTGAAAATTGCACAAAAACTACATTCAACAATTTTACAGTTGGCTTGTACTTTGTAGTCAAAATGCAGATAACACAGACCGAACGAATTCATTAACCACATGCTGTAAATTAGGCACCGTAAAGATCAAATTCTGTCTTTGTTATATTATAACGTCACTCCTACGGTAATGTAATATTATATTATACTTGCTCAGTAACTAGGGATTACTATGGTGGAAAGTCTCCTTGTAAGTTGGTGTTTGCAATTCAAGGCAACATTACGTCGCACTATACTTGAATTGTAATGTTCACATTACAGTTCAAGCTATGCAAAACTCCTTGGTAAACAATCTCTTTTCTTATAAAATGGTAAGAAAACTTTTTACTGAAAAAAAAAACACTGAACATGGCGGCATTTAATTTTCATACATTTCAAACTATGCAAAACTCCTTGGAACTCAGAGCCGTAAAAAAAAATGGAAAACTATTTACGAAAAAAAAATGGAAATGGCGGCATTTCATTTGATCTGAAAGTTTGTGAAGTTTATTCGTAAAGGGATTTAAGTTATTTACAACAATGTCAAGCACTTCATCAGATGATGAAAAAGGAGGAGAGCCTGATTTTTGTTTGCTTGAAGCAGAACAAATGATGCAAAACCTTTTGCCGGATAAGTCCAAAGAGCGCTACGTGAAAACTTACGAAGAATTCAACAAATGGCGTGCAAAGAAAGGAATTACATCTTTGGCAGAATGTGTTTTGCTTTCTTATTTCAATATGCTGTCAAAAAGCTACAAACCACCGTCATTGTGGTGTTTTTACTCTATACTAAAATTTCATTTTGCATTACCAATGTTTTATTTACCTCACAAGAATGATATAAAGTAGAATGCTTACCTCGGTTGCAAGTAGCTATTACACCCTCGAACTATATTCACCCTCGCTCGCTGCGCTCGCTCGTGTGACTAAATATCTCGGGTGCACGCGATCCATTAGCGCCCTATGCGAGCTGCGCTCGCACTGGCGCCAAATTGGATCTTGTTCTGTAATAGCTTACTTACGTCCCTTGTGTAACAATCTACTAATTAATGATTATTAGTTTTAAACTCAGACCATCATCATCAACCGTTCATCAACACATTATCGGCTAGTGAGCCGATAATGGGTTGATGACACCCTGTAGTGACAGGGCACAGGTCTTTCTCTTAGAATGAGAAGGGTTTAGGCCGTAGTCCACCACGCTGACCAAATGTGGATTGGTAGAGTTCACACGCCTTTGAGAACATTATGGAGAACTCTCAAGCATGCAGATGTTCCCACGGATGACGCATGATGATGTTTTGTTGCCTCACGATGTTTTCCTTCACGGTTTTTATTCAGACCATAGTTAAATTTTAATTTTTATACCTCAGACGCACCGCTCTTCGCTATCTGTCCCATACGCAAGCAGTATACTCGGCGATTGTCGCTGTCAAAAGTGACGCATACTGACATAGAACCTCAGAAGAGCGCGCCGTTACCACGTGTAATGTCTCCTCTGGCCGAGAGATTCCGGCGTAGAAACTGGACGAACAAACGTTATTGAATGATGTTTATTTTTGTTAAAAATAATAAAAAAAGAATTGTTTTATTTTGCTGTTGTTGCTTTTCTCGAAAATAGGAAAATACTCTTAAATATGGTTTCACAAAATTTCCTACCATGTTGGTACGATTTTGTCAACTTGGTAACATTACAGGATAAATTCATTCTATCGATTACAGATTTTTTTTAATGAAATTTTTGCATTGCATACAATAATACATACCTCAATTCAAACTGAAGCACATAACGAACGAATTTCGGTGGCGGAAACGTAAATTAACGAATACTTGCGAACTACCCAGGTCCCAGGACATATTATTATTATAATAATTAAAGTGTGCGCGCCAACACAGGTGCGCTCTCTATTCCCTCACTCTCATAGTTCAAAAGTTAACTTTCTTACTAGGGGCCGTCCATAAATTACGTCACATCGAGGGGGTCCATCTATTATTATCTCTATGGTCCATCTAGAGTCGACGAATTGTGACAATTGTGTGACAAGGGGGTGGGAGGGGCCCTAAGTCATAGAGGTAATAATAATAAGTAGAGTTGGCATACCTACCTTAAAAACGTGCCAAAAATACACTCACACACGCACAATCCTGTAACATAAAATGGCGCGTGTTCATTGTGATGTCTCAAGTTGTGCGTGTGTGAGTGTTCATGTATACATTTTAGGGAGGCCATCTTAAGTCACGAGTCTGCCACGATCTGTTTTATTGTTATGTTTAAAAATGTAGTGTTGTCTCTTACACACTTATGAAAATTTTGATAAGCTTGAGCTATTTTCCGATCCACTATTTTCTATAGGACATTATGCCAACTCTATTTATTATTATTATCTCTATGCCCTAAGTACCTAAATGTAACGTCACATTTCAAAATGTATAAAGTAAAATAATATGTTTAAAGTAGGTAATAATATTAAAACACGAAATATGAAAAAAAAAAAAAAATTATTCGGAAATGCGCTGCTTTAATTTATTGTCTAGATGTAAAAATTGCAAAATATGTGATGTCACACAAGGGAGGGGGGTTCTCAGTGAGAACCTCAGTGAGAACTTCTCACACAAATGTGACCAGCTAACTGACAAGGACGGGGGAGGGGGGTAAAAAAATCATGAAAGTGCGACGTAATTTATAAATGGCCCCCAATAGGTGGATGGAATCTATAGAAAGTCGTCGGCAGCAACTGAATACAAGCGGCACAAGATCATATCCTGTGGCGAACCTTGCATGAGGCCTATTTCCCAGCAGTGGACTTCTATCGGTTGGGGTAATGTTGCACTTCCATACTAAACGACAGATTTACGAACAATCAATGTTTTACTCGAGAAGTACAGGGTATAAGGAGACCGCTTCCGAAAACCTAGCGCTATTATTATACTACCTAAACACAATCCAATATCAATAACCATTTATCTTATAGCGTAGATATCGCGCGCAACAGTAGGTATCTACCGCACGCTGGAGGTGAAGGTAACTCAACGTTCGTTGACCTCCAGCGTCAACTGATTTTATTTGAATTACGTTACGAACTTGAAAAAATCAGCCAAGTGCGAGTCGGGCCTCGCTCTTTCAGGGTTTCGTACATAATTATGAACAATATAATATTTTGGGTCTAAGAAATATTTAATTTCCGAGCTATACATCGCAACAAACCGTGAAAGAAAAACCCAAAAAAATGTTCGTTTATTTTGGTCACAGCTTATAAACTATTTAATAAATCGTTGTTTTCAGTATTTGTTGTTTAAATAGAGCATATAGTACATAATATACTGAAATATCATATTCCCAACTAGTTTAGTTTTTGAGATAGCCCCCGTCACAAAAATGGTCTAAAACTGACAACTTTGATGGCCTCCCATTCCCTTATTTTTTGAGATAAAAATTAAAAAAATATATATTTGTACTCTACTTAATGAGCTCTAAACAATGATACCCCACAAGCTAGGGTAAAGAAAAAATTTTTTTTTCCGGCTCCTTTTTCATGTATGGGAGCCCCCCTGAAAAATAATTTAATTCAATTTCTATTTCAATATTTGATTTTGGGTTAACGTTTTACACTAAATACCAAAATTTCAGGTTTGTAACTCATTTCGTCTGCGAGCTAGAGACCTGTGACCGGCGGACAGACGGACAGACAGACAGACAGACAGACAGACAGACAGACAGCCGAGTGACATTAATAGGGCTCCGTTTTTTACCCTTCGGGTACGGAACCCTAAAAAATACAGGAAATAATTTTATTTGCAATTACAGTTCTGTTAACACCCCAAAACGGGTATTGCACAAAAAATGTAATATTTTTTTATAATAACTATCTAATCAGTAATCATCAGTACTATCGCCTGTCCTCGTTTCCGAGAGCGTTCTCCTGACAGCCTGTATTCTCAGGTCTCGCAAAGGAGAGAAAAATAAAACATATTAAAATCAATAAGAAGTCCGTTTATTAAATACATCCATTTATGTACAATATAAAAAGTAACTAACTTGTAGTTAAATCATAAAAATCAAGTATCTATATACATTATTATGATACAAAAATTGGTAGTGTTAAATTGGATGTAGGTATACACAACTATAGTAATTCTGTTGTATGTACACAATTTCTAAAATAAACTAAATGGACAGGTCTAAATTAGAGTGGGATCCTTTCTTTTCACAATGTACCCCACTTTTGGACAGTATTACATTTAGAACTGTTACTTACTAGTCAGTCTAGCTTAGTTTAGATATTGTGTAAAACAGAATTATAGCCCGACTTTTAATTCGATGCAGTAAACTGACGTTCCATGGGTTGCTACTTTATGACGAAAAATAAACAGGCGTCCGGGACCCGGGCATTGGCTAACATTTTATATGCGAAAAAAATCGAGAAGTAACCTTCGCGGCTTAAACTAGAATAATACGTTAGTTTTGGATACGCATAACAGATGGCGCCACTTGCTGCTTGCCCCGCGCTTTCTTCCGTTCGAATTCTCATTAGTATGCAGTTGAATACACGATTTTCTGCACACTAAATAATTAGTAGTCGGGTTTTAGTTTACGAACTTTATGTCTCTTGTCTTGAATTACTATACTTGTCAGCAAGGTTTCAAGCGAGAAGTAATGTTTTACAGGCCAATTATGAATTCTTTAGAACCTTCAACCTGTACACAAAAAATAAGCTTTGAAACATTACTAAAAAAAAACAAGCTATAATCAGCTGTAACTAAACTTCAATATACCGAAATAACAACTGAAAAGGGAAAATTGTTCATAATATATTGAAAACTACTGAACCGATTTTGATGAAACTTTCACTGTTACCCAAATTGAAGTAAACGTAAGCCAATAAAAAAAGAATGTTCACATTCCGATAAATAGTTTAGGAGAAATGTGTGGACAAACATACGTACATGAAATGAAATGTTGAAATTTTTGTATATACATATATGTATTTTGTTTGGAAGCCCTAACACTACATTATCATAATATGTGAAATATATTGCGGTTCCAATAATACTACGTACATATTATACATATACATACGTTGTCGCATTGATAACCTCCTTTTTTTGGAGTCAGTTAAAATAGTCGCTTTTTCAACGCAGCACTAGTTGCCGCACTCAGTTTTTCAGTCGGTTACAACCTCTTAGAATACAATCGTAGATCGGACTATGCGAGGTGTCCACACAACCATCCGGGGGGGTATTTTCAAACCCCGATAATTATTTCAAAAATTTCAAACTACCCGCACAAAATTCACTGTTCACAAACGATATCGTCCGTCCAAACGCCCTCGTCTAGGATATAGACAATCTCCTCATTGGGGTCCGTTTGGTCGATTACCTCCTGCGTCGCTTCCGATTGGTCGGTTCCCAACACCGTCGCCTCCGATTGGTCGGAGCCCTGTTGCGATTGGTCCACGCTCTCTACGCTCACCTCCGATTGGTTGATCTCCTGCAGCGAGGACACTGACTGGTCGATTTCAACATCGGCGCACTCCTGCTTTATCATTTGACTCACGAGTCTCGCGTACGTCAGTTTCTGTTCCTCGGTCATTTGGACGACGTTGTGGTATTTCAGGTGGTAGTTTAAATGGCTGCGAATAAAAATAACATTTTATAGAAGACTAGCGGTCCGCCCCGGCTTCGCCCGTGGTACATATATAGCCTATAGCACTCAAGGATCACGTAGATATCCAACGGTGAAAGAATTTTTGAAATCGGTCCAGTAGTTTCTGAGATTAGCGCGATCAAACAAACTCTTCCGCTTTATTATATTAAGTATAGGTTACAGACTACAGATTGCCTCGTTGAACGGAACAGAACTGCCTCGTTGACCTAGTGGTTAGTATATTCGACTGTAGATCACGAGGTCCGGGGTTCGATTCCCGGGTCGGGCAAAAGCCGCCGCACAAAATAGCGGATTACATATTTTTACACAACTCCCTCGATATGTGTATCAAATGAAAGGGCTTAACTAGTAGAACAGCACTATACAAATTCAAGTTGGCCGCCACCACAAAATGGCGAATGTCGAACGTTTTTTTAAATTTTTAATTTATACTTGTCATGTATGATAGGCTTACGCTTGACAAAAATCGTGCCTGATGGAAAGCAATGGTGAGGTGTAAGTTGAAACGCGCTTGCCTAGAAAATGCCTATTCACTCTTTTTAGGGTTCCGTAGTAAACAAGGAACCCTTATAGTTTCGCCATGTCCGTCCGTCTGTCCGTCCGTCCGTCCGTCCTCAGTTAATCTTAGAGATTATTAGTGCTAGAAATCTGTAATTTGGCCTGGGTATAAATATTAATCACGCCGACAAAGTGGTGAAATAAAATTTTGATAAATACTTTTTTTAGGGTAGCTCCCCTACATGTAAAGTGGGGATGAATATATTTTTTCTCGTCTACCCCATAGTGTGGGGTATCGTTGAATAGGTCTTTTAAAAATACTGTGGGTGTGGGAACATTATTTTTCGATTTCTAGATCCGTTTGTAAAATGTTTTAAAGTGCTAATTTTTATTAGAGTCAAGTGTCCCCCCCCCCCCCCTATCAGCCAAATGGCAGTATATATGAACTTGAAAAAATTCACAGCAGTAGTATATATAATCAATTTTAAAGGAAAACTATCATGGCTAAGTAGGGTTCACAGGTTAAGGAGTTATATCTGTTTTTCGAGGATTGTGACTACGGAACCCTACACTGCGCGTGGCCCGCCACGCACTTGGCCGGTTTTTTTTAAATTACCCAGGCTAAAAGCTGTGATAGCCTAGTGGTTAGGACGACCGACTTCTAATCGGAGGTCGTGGGTTCGATCCCGGGCACGCACCTCTAACTTTTCGAAGTTATGTGCGTTTTAAGTATTTAAATATCACTTGCTTCAACGGTGAAGGAAAACATCGTGAGGAAACCTGCATGCCTGAGAGTTCTCCATAACGTTCTCAAAGGTGTGTGAAGTCTGCCAATCCGCTTGGCCAGCGTAGTAGACTATGGCCAAAACCCTTCTCACTCTGAGAGGAGACCCGTGCTCTGTAGTGAGCCGGTAATGGATTGATCATGACCCATGCTATAAGTGTCAGGAGACACAGATGTCGGATACATTTCAGTAGTCACCTGCTCTGCTTGAAGCGCTTCTGGCAGATGCCGCACTGGAAGGGCGCCACGTTGGTGTGCGTGCGCATGTGCTGCTGCAGGTGCACCGCCTGGCAGAACGCCTTGCTGCAGACCACGCACCGGTACGAGATCTCGGATACATTTCAGTAGTCACCTGCTCTGCTTGAAGCGCTTCTGGCAGATGCCGCACTGGAAGGGCGCCACGTTGGTGTGCGTGCGCATGTGCTGCTGCAGGTGCACCGCCTGGCAGAACGCCTTGCTGCAGACCACGCACCGGTACGAGATCTCGGATACATTTCAGTAGTCACCTGCTCTGCTTGAAGCGCTTCTGGCAGATGCCGCACTGGAAGGGCGCCACGTTGGTGTGCGTGCGCATGTGCTGCTGCAGGTGCACCGCCTGGCAGAACGCCTTGCTGCAGACCACGCACCGGTACGAGATCTCGGATACATTTCAGTAGTCACCTGCTCTGCTTGAAGCGCTTCTGGCAGATGCCGCACTGGAAGGGCGCCACGTTGGTGTGCGTGCGCATGTGCTGCTGCAGGTGCACCGCCTGGCAGAACGCCTTGCTGCAGACCACGCACCGGTACGAGATCTCGGATACATTTCAGTAGTCACCTGCTCTGCTTGAAGCGCTTCTGGCAGATGCCGCACTGGAAGGGCGCCACGTTGGTGTGCGTGCGCATGTGCTGCTGCAGGTGCACCGCCTGGCAGAACGCCTTGCTGCAGACCACGCACCGGTACGAGATCTCGGATACATTTCAGTAGTCACCTGCTCTGCTTGAAGCGCTTCTGGCAGATGCCGCACTGGAAGGGCGCCACGTTGGTGTGCGTGCGCATGTGCTGCTGCAGGTGCACCGCCTGGCAGAACGCCTTGCTGCAGACCACGCACCGGTACGAGATCTCGGATACATTTCAGTAGTCACCTGCTCTGCTTGAAGCGCTTCTGGCAGATGCCGCACTGGAAGGGCGCCACGTTGGTGTGCGTGCGCATGTGCTGCTGCAGGTGCACCGCCTGGCAGAACGCCTTGCTGCAGACCACGCACCGGTACGAGATCTCGGATACATTTCAGTAGTCACCTGCTCTGCTTGAAGCGCTTCTGGCAGATGCCGCACTGGAAGGGCGCCACGTTGGTGTGCGTGCGCATGTGCTGCTGCAGGTGCACCGCCTGGCAGAACGCCTTGCTGCAGACCACGCACCGGTACGAGATCTCGGATACATTTCAGTAGTCACCTGCTCTGCTTGAAGCGCTTCTGGCAGATGCCGCACTGGAAGGGCGCCACGTTGGTGTGCGTGCGCATGTGCTGCTGCAGGTGCACCGCCTGGCAGAACGCCTTGCTGCAGACCACGCACCGGTACGAGATCTCGGATACATTTCAGTAGTCACCTGCTCTGCTTGAAGCGCTTCTGGCAGATGCCGCACTGGAAGGGCGCCACGTTGGTGTGCGTGCGCATGTGCTGCTGCAGGTGCACCGCCTGGCAGAACGCCTTGCTGCAGACCACGCACCGGTACGAGATCTCGGATACATTTCAGTAGTCACCTGCTCTGCTTGAAGCGCTTCTGGCAGATGCCGCACTGGAAGGGCGCCACGTTGGTGTGCGTGCGCATGTGCTGCTGCAGGTGCACCGCCTGGCAGAACGCCTTGCTGCAGACCACGCACCGGTACGAGATCTCGGATACATTTCAGTAGTCACCTGCTCTGCTTGAAGCGCTTCTGGCAGATGCCGCACTGGAAGGGCGCCACGTTGGTGTGCGTGCGCATGTGCTGCTGCAGGTGCACCGCCTGGCAGAACGCCTTGCTGCAGACCACGCACCGGTACGAGATCTCGGATACATTTCAGTAGTCACCTGCTCTGCTTGAAGCGCTTCTGGCAGATGCCGCACTGGAAGGGCGCCACGTTGGTGTGCGTGCGCATGTGCTGCTGCAGGTGCACCGCCTGGCAGAACGCCTTGCTGCAGACCACGCACCGGTACGAGATCTCGGATACATTTCAGTAGTCACCTGCTCTGCTTGAAGCGCTTCTGGCAGATGCCGCACTGGAAGGGCGCCACGTTGGTGTGCGTGCGCATGTGCTGCTGCAGGTGCACCGCCTGGCAGAACGCCTTGCTGCAGACCACGCACCGGTACGAGATCTCGGATACATTTCAGTAGTCACCTGCTCTGCTTGAAGCGCTTCTGGCAGATGCCGCACTGGAAGGGCGCCACGTTGGTGTGCGTGCGCATGTGCTGCTGCAGGTGCACCGACTGGCAGAACGCCTTGCTGCAGACCACGCACCGGTACGAGATCTCGGATACATTTCAGTAGTCACCTGCTCTGCTTGAAGCGCTTCTGGCAGATGCCGCACTGGAAGGGCGCCACGTTGGTGTGCGTGCGCATGTGCTGCTGCAGGTGCACCGCCTGGCAGAACGCCTTGCTGCAGACCACGCACCGGTACGAGATCTCGGATACATTTCAGTAGTCACCTGCTCTGCTTGAAGCGCTTCTGGCAGATGCCGCACTGGAAGGGCGCCACGTTGGTGTGCGTGCGCATGTGCTGCTGCAGGTGCACCGCCTGGCAGAACGCCTTGCTGCAGACCACGCACCGGTACGAGATCTCGGATACATTTCAGTAGTCACCTGCTCTGCTTGAAGCGCTTCTGGCAGATGCCGCACTGGAAGGGCGCCACGTTGGTGTGCGTGCGCATGTGCTGCTGCAGGTGCACCGCCTGGCAGAACGCCTTGCTGCAGACCACGCACCGGTACGAGATCTCGGATACATTTCAGTAGTCACCTGCTCTGCTTGAAGCGCTTCTGGCAGATGCCGCACTGGAAGGGCGCCACGTTGGTGTGCGTGCGCATGTGCTGCTGCAGGTGCACCGCCTGGCAGAACGCCTTGCTGCAGACCACGCACCGGTACGAGATCTCGGATACATTTCAGTAGTCACCTGCTCTGCTTGAAGCGCTTCTGGCAGATGCCGCACTGGAAGGGCGCCACGTTGGTGTGCGTGCGCATGTGCTGCTGCAGGTGCACCGCCTGGCAGAACGCCTTGCTGCAGACCACGCACCGGTACGAGATCTCGGATACATTTCAGTAGTCACCTGCTCTGCTTGAAGCGCTTCTGGCAGATGCCGCACTGGAAGGGCGCCACGTTGGTGTGCGTGCGCATGTGCTGCTGCAGGTGCACCGCCTGGCAGAACGCCTTGCTGCAGACCACGCACCGGTACGAGATCTCGGATACATTTCAGTAGTCACCTGCTCTGCTTGAAGCGCTTCTGGCAGATGCCGCACTGGAAGGGCGCCACGTTGGTGTGCGTGCGCATGTGCTGCTGCAGGTGCACCGCCTGGCAGAACGCCTTGCTGCAGACCACGCACCGGTACGAGATCTCGGATACATTTCAGTAGTCACCTGCTCTGCTTGAAGCGCTTCTGGCAGATGCCGCACTGGAAGGGCGCCACGTTGGTGTGCGTGCGCATGTGCTGCTGCAGGTGCACCGCCTGGCAGAACGCCTTGCTGCAGACCACGCACCGGTACGAGATCTCGGATACATTTCAGTAGTCACCTGCTCTGCTTGAAGCGCTTCTGGCAGATGCCGCACTGGAAGGGCGCCACGTTGGTGTGCGTGCGCATGTGCTGCTGCAGGTGCACCGCCTGGCAGAACGCCTTGCTGCAGACCACGCACCGGTACGAGATCTCGGATACATTTCAGTAGTCACCTGCTCTGCTTGAAGCGCTTCTGGCAGATGCCGCACTGGAAGGGCGCCACGTTGGTGTGCGTGCGCATGTGCTGCTGCAGGTGCACCGCCTGGCAGAACGCCTTGCTGCAGACCACGCACCGGTACGAGATCTCGGATACATTTCAGTAGTCACCTGCTCTGCTTGAAGCGCTTCTGGCAGATGCCGCACTGGAAGGGCGCCACGTTGGTGTGCGTGCGCATGTGCTGCTGCAGGTGCACCGCCTGGCAGAACGCCTTGCTGCAGACCACGCACCGGTACGAGATCTCGGATACATTTCAGTAGTCACCTGCTCTGCTTGAAGCGCTTCTGGCAGATGCCGCACTGGAAGGGCGCCACGTTGGTGTGCGTGCGCATGTGCTGCTGCAGGTGCACCGCCTGGCAGAACGCCTTGCTGCAGACCACGCACCGGTACGAGATCTCGGATACATTTCAGTAGTCACCTGCTCTGCTTGAAGCGCTTCTGGCAGATGCCGCACTGGAAGGGCGCCACGTTGGTGTGCGTGCGCATGTGCTGCTGCAGGTGCACCGCCTGGCAGAACGCCTTGCTGCAGACCACGCACCGGTACGAGATCTCGGATACATTTCAGTAGTCACCTGCTCTGCTTGAAGCGCTTCTGGCAGATGCCGCACTGGAAGGGCGCCACGTTGGTGTGCGTGCGCATGTGCTGCTGCAGGTGCACCGCCTGGCAGAACGCCTTGCTGCAGACCACGCACCGGTACGAGATCTCGGATACATTTCAGTAGTCACCTGCTCTGCTTGAAGCGCTTCTGGCAGATGCCGCACTGGAAGGGCGCCACGTTGGTGTGCGTGCGCATGTGCTGCTGCAGGTGCACCGCCTGGCAGAACGCCTTGCTGCAGACCACGCACCGGTACGAGATCTCGGATACATTTCAGTAGTCACCTGCTCTGCTTGAAGCGCTTCTGGCAGATGCCGCACTGGAAGGGCGCCACGTTGGTGTGCGTGCGCATGTGCTGCTGCAGGTGCACCGCCTGGCAGAACGCCTTGCTGCAGACCACGCACCGGTACGAGATCTCGGATACATTTCAGTAGTCACCTGCTCTGCTTGAAGCGCTTCTGGCAGATGCCGCACTGGAAGGGCGCCACGTTGGTGTGCGTGCGCATGTGCTGCTGCAGGTGCACCGCCTGGCAGAACGCCTTGCTGCAGACCACGCACCGGTACGAGATCTCGGATACATTTCAGTAGTCACCTGCTCTGCTTGAAGCGCTTCTGGCAGATGCCGCACTGGAAGGGCGCCACGTTGGTGTGCGTGCGCATGTGCTGCTGCAGGTGCACCGCCTGGCAGAACGCCTTGCTGCAGACCACGCACCGGTACGAGATCTCGGATACATTTCAGTAGTCACCTGCTCTGCTTGAAGCGCTTCTGGCAGATGCCGCACTGGAAGGGCGCCACGTTGGTGTGCGTGCGCATGTGCTGCTGCAGGTGCACCGCCTGGCAGAACGCCTTGCTGCAGACCACGCACCGGTACGAGATCTCGGATACATTTCAGTAGTCACCTGCTCTGCTTGAAGCGCTTCTGGCAGATGCCGCACTGGAAGGGCGCCACGTTGGTGTGCGTGCGCATGTGCTGCTGCAGGTGCACCGCCTGGCAGAACGCCTTGCTGCAGACCACGCACCGGTACGAGATCTCGGATACATTTCAGTAGTCACCTGCTCTGCTTGAAGCGCTTCTGGCAGATGCCGCACTGGAAGGGCGCCACGTTGGTGTGCGTGCGCATGTGCTGCTGCAGGTGCACCGCCTGGCAGAACGCCTTGCTGCAGACCACGCACCGGTACGAGATCTCGGATACATTTCAGTAGTCACCTGCTCTGCTTGAAGCGCTTCTGGCAGATGCCGCACTGGAAGGGCGCCACGTTGGTGTGCGTGCGCATGTGCTGCTGCAGGTGCACCGCCTGGCAGAACGCCTTGCTGCAGACCACGCACCGGTACGAGATCTCGGATACATTTCAGTAGTCACCTGCTCTGCTTGAAGCGCTTCTGGCAGATGCCGCACTGGAAGGGCGCCACGTTGGTGTGCGTGCGCATGTGCTGCTGCAGGTGCACCGCCTGGCAGAACGCCTTGCTGCAGACCACGCACCGGTACGAGATCTCGGATACATTTCAGTAGTCACCTGCTCTGCTTGAAGCGCTTCTGGCAGATGCCGCACTGGAAGGGCGCCACGTTGGTGTGCGTGCGCATGTGCTGCTGCAGGTGCACCGCCTGGCAGAACGCCTTGCTGCAGACCACGCACCGGTACGAGATCTCGGATACATTTCAGTAGTCACCTGCTCTGCTTGAAGCGCTTCTGGCAGATGCCGCACTGGAAGGGCGCCACGTTGGTGTGCGTGCGCATGTGCTGCTGCAGGTGCACCGCCTGGCAGAACGCCTTGCTGCAGACCACGCACCGGTACGAGATCTCGGATACATTTCAGTAGTCACCTGCTCTGCTTGAAGCGCTTCTGGCAGATGCCGCACTGGAAGGGCGCCACGTTGGTGTGCGTGCGCATGTGCTGCTGCAGGTGCACCGCCTGGCAGAACGCCTTGCTGCAGACCACGCACCGGTACGAGATCTCGGATACATTTCAGTAGTCACCTGCTCTGCTTGAAGCGCTTCTGGCAGATGCCGCACTGGAAGGGCGCCACGTTGGTGTGCGTGCGCATGTGCTGCTGCAGGTGCACCGCCTGGCAGAACGCCTTGCTGCAGACCACGCACCGGTACGAGATCTCGGATACATTTCAGTAGTCACCTGCTCTGCTTGAAGCGCTTCTGGCAGATGCCGCACTGGAAGGGCGCCACGTTGGTGTGCGTGCGCATGTGCTGCTGCAGGTGCACCGCCTGGCAGAACGCCTTGCTGCAGACCACGCACCGGTACGAGATCTCGGATACATTTCAGTAGTCACCTGCTCTGCTTGAAGCGCTTCTGGCAGATGCCGCACTGGAAGGGCGCCACGTTGGTGTGCGTGCGCATGTGCTGCTGCAGGTGCACCGCCTGGCAGAACGCCTTGCTGCAGACCACGCACCGGTACGAGATCTCGGATACATTTCAGTAGTCACCTGCTCTGCTTGAAGCGCTTCTGGCAGATGCCGCACTGGAAGGGCGCCACGTTGGTGTGCGTGCGCATGTGCTGCTGCAGGTGCACCGCCTGGCAGAACGCCTTGCTGCAGACCACGCACCGGTACGAGATCTCGGATACATTTCAGTAGTCACCTGCTCTGCTTGAAGCGCTTCTGGCAGATGCCGCACTGGAAGGGCGCCACGTTGGTGTGCGTGCGCATGTGCTGCTGCAGGTGCACCGCCTGGCAGAACGCCTTGCTGCAGACCACGCACCGGTACGAGATCTCGGATACATTTCAGTAGTCACCTGCTCTGCTTGAAGCGCTTCTGGCAGATGCCGCACTGGAAGGGCGCCACGTTGGTGTGCGTGCGCATGTGCTGCTGCAGGTGCACCGCCTGGCAGAACGCCTTGCTGCAGACCACGCACCGGTACGAGATCTCGGATACATTTCAGTAGTCACCTGCTCTGCTTGAAGCGCTTCTGGCAGATGCCGCACTGGAAGGGCGCCACGTTGGTGTGCGTGCGCATGTGCTGCTGCAGGTGCACCGCCTGGCAGAACGCCTTGCTGCAGACCACGCACCGGTACGAGATCTCGGATACATTTCAGTAGTCACCTGCTCTGCTTGAAGCGCTTCTGGCAGATGCCGCACTGGAAGGGCGCCACGTTGGTGTGCGTGCGCATGTGCTGCTGCAGGTGCACCGCCTGGCAGAACGCCTTGCTGCAGACCACGCACCGGTACGAGATCTCGGATACATTTCAGTAGTCACCTGCTCTGCTTGAAGCGCTTCTGGCAGATGCCGCACTGGAAGGGCGCCACGTTGGTGTGCGTGCGCATGTGCTGCTGCAGGTGCACCGCCTGGCAGAACGCCTTGCTGCAGACCACGCACCGGTACGAGATCTCGGATACATTTCAGTAGTCACCTGCTCTGCTTGAAGCGCTTCTGGCAGATGCCGCACTGGAAGGGCGCCACGTTGGTGTGCGTGCGCATGTGCTGCTGCAGGTGCACCGCCTGGCAGAACGCCTTGCTGCAGACCACGCACCGGTACGAGATCTCGGATACATTTCAGTAGTCACCTGCTCTGCTTGAAGCGCTTCTGGCAGATGCCGCACTGGAAGGGCGCCACGTTGGTGTGCGTGCGCATGTGCTGCTGCAGGTGCACCGCCTGGCAGAACGCCTTGCTGCAGACCACGCACCGGTACGAGATCTCGGATACATTTCAGTAGTCACCTGCTCTGCTTGAAGCGCTTCTGGCAGATGCCGCACTGGAAGGGCGCCACGTTGGTGTGCGTGCGCATGTGCTGCTGCAGGTGCACCGCCTGGCAGAACGCCTTGCTGCAGACCACGCACCGGTACGAGATCTCGGATACATTTCAGTAGTCACCTGCTCTGCTTGAAGCGCTTCTGGCAGATGCCGCACTGGAAGGGCGCCACGTTGGTGTGCGTGCGCATGTGCTGCTGCAGGTGCACCGCCTGGCAGAACGCCTTGCTGCAGACCACGCACCGGTACGAGATCTCGGATACATTTCAGTAGTCACCTGCTCTGCTTGAAGCGCTTCTGGCAGATGCCGCACTGGAAGGGCGCCACGTTGGTGTGCGTGCGCATGTGCTGCTGCAGGTGCACCGCCTGGCAGAACGCCTTGCTGCAGACCACGCACCGGTACGAGATCTCGGATACATTTCAGTAGTCACCTGCTCTGCTTGAAGCGCTTCTGGCAGATGCCGCACTGGAAGGGCGCCACGTTGGTGTGCGTGCGCATGTGCTGCTGCAGGTGCACCGCCTGGCAGAACGCCTTGCTGCAGACCACGCACCGGTACGAGATCTCGGATACATTTCAGTAGTCACCTGCTCTGCTTGAAGCGCTTCTGGCAGATGCCGCACTGGAAGGGCGCCACGTTGGTGTGCGTGCGCATGTGCTGCTGCAGGTGCACCGCCTGGCAGAACGCCTTGCTGCAGACCACGCACCGGTACGAGATCTCGGATACATTTCAGTAGTCACCTGCTCTGCTTGAAGCGCTTCTGGCAGATGCCGCACTGGAAGGGCGCCACGTTGGTGTGCGTGCGCATGTGCTGCTGCAGGTGCACCGCCTGGCAGAACGCCTTGCTGCAGACCACGCACCGGTACGAGATCTCGGATACATTTCAGTAGTCACCTGCTCTGCTTGAAGCGCTTCTGGCAGATGCCGCACTGGAAGGGCGCCACGTTGGTGTGCGTGCGCATGTGCTGCTGCAGGTGCACCGCCTGGCAGAACGCCTTGCTGCAGACCACGCACCGGTACGAGATCTCGGATACATTTCAGTAGTCACCTGCTCTGCTTGAAGCGCTTCTGGCAGATGCCGCACTGGAAGGGCGCCACGTTGGTGTGCGTGCGCATGTGCTGCTGCAGGTGCACCGCCTGGCAGAACGCCTTGCTGCAGACCACGCACCGGTACGAGATCCATACATTTCAGTAGTCACCTGCTCTGCTTGAAGCGCTTCTGGCAGATGCCGCACTGGAAGGGCGCCACGTTGGTGTGCGTGCGCATGTGCTGCTGCAGGTGCACCCGCCTGGCAGAACGCCTTGCTGCAGACCACGCACCGGTACGAGATCTCGGATACATTTCAGTAGTCCACCTGCTCTGCTTGAAGCGCTTCTGGCAGATGCCGCACTGGAAGGGCGCCACGTTGGTGTGCGTGCGCATGTGCTGCTGCAGGTGCACCGCCTGGCAGAACGCCTTGCTGCAGACCACGCACCGGTACGAGATCTCGGATACATTTCAGTAGTCACCTGCTCTGCTTGAAGCGCTTCTGGCAGATGCCGCACTGGAAGGGCGCCACGTTGGTGTGCGTGCGCATGTGCTGCTGCAGGTGCACCGCCTGGCAGAACGCCTTGCTGCAGACCACGCACCGGTACGAGATCTCGGATACATTTCAGTAGTCACCTGCTCTGCTTGAAGCGCTTCTGGCAGATGCCGCACTGGAAGGGCGCCACGTTGGTGTGCGTGCGCATGTGCTGCTGCAGGTGCACCGCCTGGCAGAACGCCTTGCTGCAGACCACGCACCGGTACGAGATCTCGGATACATTTCAGTAGTCACCTGCTCTGCTTGAAGCGCTTCTGGCAGATGCCGCACTGGAAGGGCGCCACGTTGGTGTGCGTGCGCATGTGCTGCTGCAGGTGCACCGCCTGGCAGAACGCCTTGCTGCAGACCACGCACCGGTACGAGATCTCGGTTTCAGTAGTCACCTGCTCTGCTTGAAGCGCTTCTGGCAGATGCCGCACTGGAAGGGCGCCACGTTGGTGTGCGTGCGCATGTGCTGCTGCAGGTGCACCGCCTGGCAGAACGCCTTGCTGCAGACCACGCACCGGTACGAGATCTCGGATACATTTCAGTAGTCACCTGCTCTGCTTGAAGCGCTTCTGGCAGATGCCGCACTGGAAGGGCGCCACGTTGGTGTGCGTGCGCATGTGCTGCTGCAGGTGCACCGCCTGGCAGAACGCCTTGCTGCAGACCACGCACCGGTACGAGATCTCGGATACATTTCAGTAGTCACCTGCTCTGCTTGAAGCGCTTCTGGCAGATGCCGCACTGGAAGGGCGCCACGTTGGTGTGCGTGCGCATGTGCTGCTGCAGGTGCACCGCCTGGCAGAACGCCTTGCTGCAGACCACGCACCGGTACGAGATCTCGGATACATTTCAGTAGTCACCTGCTCTGCTTGAAGCGCTTCTGGCAGATGCCGCACTGGAAGGGCGCCACGTTGGTGTGCGTGCGCATGTGCTGCTGCAGGTGCACCGCCTGGCAGAACGCCTTGCTGCAGACCACGCACCGGTACGAGATCTCGGATACATTTCAGTAGTCACCTGCTCTGCTTGAAGCGCTTCTGGCAGATGCCGCACTGGAAGGGCGCCACGTTGGTGTGCGTGCGCATGTGCTGCTGCAGGTGCACCGCCTGGCAGAACGCCTTGCTGCAGACCACGCACCGGTACGAGATCTCGGATACATTTCAGTAGTCACCTGCTCTGCTTGAAGCGCTTCTGGCAGATGCCGCACTGGAAGGGCGCCACGTTGGTGTGCGTGCGCATGTGCTGCTGCAGGTGCACCGCCTGGCAGAACGCCTTGCTGCAGACCACGCACCGGTACGAGATCTCGGATACATTTCAGTAGTCACCTGCTCTGCTTGAAGCGCTTCTGGCAGATGCCGCACTGGAAGGGCGCCACGTTGGTGTGCGTGCGCATGTGCTGCTGCAGGTGCACCGCCTGGCAGAACGCCTTGCTGCAGACCACGCACCGGTACGAGATCTCGGATACATTTCAGTAGTCACCTGCTCTGCTTGAAGCGCTTCTGGCAGATGCCGCACTGGAGGGCGCCACGTTGGTGTGCGTGCGCATGTGCTGCTGCAGGTGCACCGCCTGGCAGAACGCCTTGCTGCAGACCACGCACCGGTACGAGATCTCGGATACATTTCAGTAGTCACCTGCTCTGCTTGAAGCGCTTCTGGCAGATGCCGCACTGGAAGGGCGCCACGTTGGTGTGCGTGCGCATGTGCTGCTGCAGGTGCACCGCCTGGCAGAACGCCTTGCTGCAGACCACGCACCGGTACGAGATCTCGGATACATTTCAGTAGTCACCTGCTCTGCTTGAAGCGCTTCTGGCAGATGCCGCACTGGAAGGGCGCCACGTTGGTGTGCGTGCGCATGTGCTGCTGCAGGTGCACCGCCTGGCAGAACGCCTTGCTGCAGACCACGCACCGGTACGAGATCTCGGATACATTTCAGTAGTCACCTGCTCTGCTTGAAGCGCTTCTGGCAGATGCCGCACTGGAAGGGCGCCACGTTGGTGTGCGTGCGCATGTGCTGCTGCAGGTGCACCGCCTGGCAGAACGCCTTGCTGCAGACCACGCACCGGTACGAGATCTCGGATACATTTCAGTAGTCACCTGCTCTGCTTGAAGCGCTTCTGGCAGATGCCGCACTGGAAGGGCGCCCACGTTGGTGTGCGTGCGCATGTGCTGCTGCAGGTGCACCGCCTGGCAGAACGCCTTGCTGCAGACCACGCACCGGTACGAGATCTCGGATACATTTCAGTAGTCACCTGCTCTGCTTGAAGCGCTTCTGGCAGATGCCGCACTGGAAGGGCGCCACGTTGGTGTGCGTGCGCATGTGCTGCTGCAGGTGCACCGCCTGGCAGAACGCCTTGCTGCAGACCACGCACCGGTACGAGATCTCGGATACATTTCAGTAGTCACCTGCTCTGCTTGAAGCGCTTCTGGCAGATGCCGCACTGGAAGGGCGCCACGTTGGTGTGCGTGCGCATGTGCTGCTGCAGGTGCACCGCCTGGCAGAACGCCTTGCTGCAGACCACGCACCGGTACGAGATCTCGGATACATTTCAGTAGTCACCTGCTCTGCTTGAAGCGCTTCTGGCAGATGCCGCACTGGAAGGGCGCCACGTTGGTGTGCGTGCGCATGTGCTGCTGCAGGTGCACCGCCTGGCAGAACGCCTTGCTGCAGACCACGCACCGGTACGAGATCTCGGATACATTTCAGTAGTCACCTGCTCTGCTTGAAGCGCTTCTGGCAGATGCCGCACTGGAAGGGCGCCACGTTGGTGTGCGTGCGCATGTGCTGCTGCAGGTGCACCGCCTGGCAGAACGCCTTGCTGCAGATCACGCACCGGTACGAGATCTCGGATACATTTCAGTAGTCACCTGCTCTGCTTGAAGCGCTTCTGGCAGATGCCGCACTGGAAGGGCGCCACGTTGGTGTGCGTGCGCATGTGCTGCTGCAGGTGCACCGCCTGGCAGAACGCCTTGCTGCAGACCACGCACCGGTACGAGATCTCGGATACATTTCAGTAGTCACCTGCTCTGCTTGAAGCGCTTCTGGCAGATGCCGCACTGGAAGGGCGCCACGTTGGTGTGCGTGCGCATGTGCTGCTGCAGGTGCACCGCCTGGCAGAACGCCTTGCTGCAGACCACGCACCGGTACGAGATCTCGGATACATTTCAGTAGTCACCTGCTCTGCTTGAAGCGCTTCTGGCAGATGCCGCACTGGAAGGGCGCCACGTTGGTGTGCGTGCGCATGTGCTGCTGCAGGTGCACCGCCTGGCAGAACGCCTTGCTGCAGACCACGCACCGGTACGAGATCTCGGATACATTTCAGTAGTCACCTGCTCTGCTTGAAGCGCTTCTGGCAGATGCCGCACTGGAAGGGCGCCACGTTGGTGTGCGTGCGCATGTGCTGCTGCAGGTGCACCGCCTGGCAGAACGCCTTGCTGCAGACCACGCACCGGTACGAGATCTCGGATACATTTCAGTAGTCACCTGCTCTGCTTGAAGCGCTTCTGGCAGATGCCGCACTGGAAGGGCGCCACGTTGGTGTGCGTGCGCATGTGCTGCTGCAGGTGCACCGCCTGGCAGAACGCCTTGCTGCAGACCACGCACCGGTACGAGATCTCGGATACATTTCAGTAGTCACCTGCTCTGCTTGAAGCGCTTCTGGCAGATGCCGCACTGGAAGGGCGCCACGTTGGTGTGCGTGCGCATGTGCTGCTGCAGGTGCACCGCCTGGCAGAACGCCTTGCTGCAGACCACGCACCGGTACGAGATCTCGGATACATTTCAGTAGTCACCTGCTCTGCTTGAAGCGCTTCTGGCAGATGCCGCACTGGAAGGGCGCCACGTTGGTGTGCGTGCGCATGTGCTGCTGCAGGTGCACCGCCTGGCAGAACGCCTTGCTGCAGACCACGCACCGGTACGAGATCTCGGATACATTTCAGTAGTCACCTGCTCTGCTTGAAGCGCTTCTGGCAGATGCCGCACTGGAAGGGCGCCACGTTGGTGTGCGTGCGCATGTGCTGCTGCAGGTGCACCGCCTGGCAGAACGCCTTGCTGCAGACCACGCACCGGTACGAGATCTCGGATACATTTCAGTAGTCACCTGCTCTGCTTGAAGCGCTTCTGGCAGATGCCGCACTGGAAGGGCGCCACGTTGGTGTGCGTGCGCATGTGCTGCTGCAGGTGCACCGCCTGGCAGAACGCCTTGCTGCAGACCACGCACCGGTACGAGATCTCGGATACATTTCAGTAGTCACCTGCTCTGCTTGAAGCGCTTCTGGCAGATGCCGCACTGGAAGGGCGCCACGTTGGTGTGCGTGCGCATGTGCTGCTGCAGGTGCACCGCCTGGCAGAACGCCTTGCTGCAGACCACGCACCGGTACGAGATCTCGGATACATTTCAGTAGTCACCTGCTCTGCTTGAAGCGCTTCTGGCAGATGCCGCACTGGAAGGGCGCCACGTTGGTGTGCGTGCGCATGTGCTGCTGCAGGTGCACCGCCTGGCAGAACGCCTTGCTGCAGACCACGCACCGGTACGAGATCTCGGATACATTTCAGTAGTCACCTGCTCTGCTTGAAGCGCTTCTGGCAGATGCCGCACTGGAAGGGCGCCACGTTGGTGTGCGTGCGCATGTGCTGCTGCAGGTGCACCGCCTGGCAGAACGCCTTGCTGCAGACCACGCACCGGTACGAGATCTCGGATACATTTCAGTAGTCACCTGCTCTGCTTGAAGCGCTTCTGGCAGATGCCGCACTGGAAGGGCGCCACGTTGGTGTGCGTGCGCATGTGCTGCTGCAGGTGCACCGCCTGGCAGAACGCCTTGCTGCAGACCACGCACCGGTACGAGATCTCGGATACATTTCAGTAGTCACCTGCTCTGCTTGAAGCGCTTCTGGCAGATGCCGCACTGGAAGGGCGCCACGTTGGTGTGCGTGCGCATGTGCTGCTGCAGGTGCACCGCCTGGCAGAACGCCTTGCTGCAGACCACGCACCGGTACGAGATCTCGGATACATTTCAGTAGTCACCTGCTCTGCTTGAAGCGCTTCTGGCAGATGCCGCACTGGAAGGGCGCCACGTTGGTGTGCGTGCGCATGTGCTGCTGCAGGTGCACCGCCTGGCAGAACGCCTTGCTGCAGACCACGCACCGGTACGAGATCTCGGATACATTTCAGTAGTCACCTGCTCTGCTTGAAGCGCTTCTGGCAGATGCCGCACTGGAAGGGCGCCACGTTGGTGTGCGTGCGCATGTGCTGCTGCAGGTGCACCGCCTGGCAGAACGCCTTGCTGCAGACCACGCACCGGTACGAGATCTCGGATACATTTCAGTAGTCACCTGCTCTGCTTGAAGCGCTTCTGGCAGATGCCGCACTGGAAGGGCGCCACGTTGGTGTGCGTGCGCATGTGCTGCTGCAGGTGCACCGCCTGGCAGAACGCCTTGCTGCAGACCACGCACCGGTACGAGATCTCGGATACATTTCAGTAGTCACCTGCTCTGCTTGAAGCGCTTCTGGCAGATGCCGCACTGGAAGGGCGCCACGTTGGTGTGCGTGCGCATGTGCTGCTGCAGGTGCACCGCCTGGCAGAACGCCTTGCTGCAGACCACGCACCGGTACGAGATCTCGGATACATTTCAGTAGTCACCTGCTCTGCTTGAAGCGCTTCTGGCAGATGCCGCACTGGAAGGGCGCCACGTTGGTGTGCGTGCGCATGTGCTGCTGCAGGTGCACCGCCTGGCAGAACGCCTTGCTGCAGACCACGCACCGGTACGAGATCTCGGATACATTTCAGTAGTCACCTGCTCTGCTTGAAGCGCTTCTGGCAGATGCCGCACTGGAAGGGCGCCACGTTGGTGTGCGTGCGCATGTGCTGCTGCAGGTGCACCGCCTGGCAGAACGCCTTGCTGCAGACCACGCACCGGTACGAGATCTCGGATACATTTCAGTAGTCACCTGCTCTGCTTGAAGCGCTTCTGGCAGATGCCGCACTGGAAGGGCGCCACGTTGGTGTGCGTGCGCATGTGCTGCTGCAGGTGCACCGCCTGGCAGAACGCCTTGCTGCAGACCACGCACCGGTACGAGATCTCGGATACATTTCAGTAGTCACCTGCTCTGCTTGAAGCGCTTCTGGCAGATGCCGCACTGGAAGGGCGCCACGTTGGTGTGCGTGCGCATGTGCTGCTGCAGGTGCACCGCCTGGCAGAACGCCTTGCTGCAGACCACGCACCGGTACGAGATCTCGGATACATTTCAGTAGTCACCTGCTCTGCTTGAAGCGCTTCTGGCAGATGCCGCACTGGAAGGGCGCCACGTTGGTGTGCGTGCGCATGTGCTGCTGCAGGTGCACCGCCTGGCAGAACGCCTTGCTGCAGACCACGCACCGGTACGAGATCTCGGATACATTTCAGTAGTCACCTGCTCTGCTTGAAGCGCTTCTGGCAGATGCCGCACTGGAAGGGCGCCACGTTGGTGTGCGTGCGCATGTGCTGCTGCAGGTGCACCGCCTGGCAGAACGCCTTGCTGCAGACCACGCACCGGTACGAGATCTCGGATACATTTCAGTAGTCACCTGCTCTGCTTGAAGCGCTTCTGGCAGATGCCGCACTGGAAGGGCGCCACGTTGGTGTGCGTGCGCATGTGCTGCTGCAGGTGCACCGCCTGGCAGAACGCCTTGCTGCAGACCACGCACCGGTACGAGATCTCGGATACATTTCAGTAGTCACCTGCTCTGCTTGAAGCGCTTCTGGCAGATGCCGCACTGGAAGGGCGCCACGTTGGTGTGCGTGCGCATGTGCTGCTGCAGGTGCACCGCCTGGCAGAACGCCTTGCTGCAGACCACGCACCGGTACGAGATCTCGGATACATTTCAGTAGTCACCTGCTCTGCTTGAAGCGCTTCTGGCAGATGCCGCACTGGAAGGGCGCCACGTTGGTGTGCGTGCGCATGTGCTGCTGCAGGTGCACCGCCTGGCAGAACGCCTTGCTGCAGACCACGCACCGGTACGAGATCTCGGATACATTTCAGTAGTCACCTGCTCTGCTTGAAGCGCTTCTGGCAGATGCCGCACTGGAAGGGCGCCACGTTGGTGTGCGTGCGCATGTGCTGCTGCAGGTGCACCGCCTGGCAGAACGCCTTGCTGCAGACCACGCACCGGTACGAGATCTCGGATACATTTCAGTAGTCACCTGCTCTGCTTGAAGCGCTTCTGGCAGATGCCGCACTGGAAGGGCGCCACGTTGGTGTGCGTGCGCATGTGCTGCTGCAGGTGCACCGCCTGGCAGAACGCCTTGCTGCAGACCACGCACCGGTACGAGATCTCGGATACATTTCAGTAGTCACCTGCTCTGCTTGAAGCGCTTCTGGCAGATGCCGCACTGGAAGGGCGCCACGTTGGTGTGCGTGCGCATGTGCTGCTGCAGGTGCACCGCCTGGCAGAACGCCTTGCTGCAGACCACGCACCGGTACGAGATCTCGGATACATTTCAGTAGTCACCTGCTCTGCTTGAAGCGCTTCTGGCAGATGCCGCACTGGAAGGGCGCCACGTTGGTGTGCGTGCGCATGTGCTGCTGCAGGTGCACCGCCTGGCAGAACGCCTTGCTGCAGACCACGCACCGGTACGAGATCTCGGATACATTTCAGTAGTCACCTGCTCTGCTTGAAGCGCTTCTGGCAGATGCCGCACTGGAAGGGCGCCACGTTGGTGTGCGTGCGCATGTGCTGCTGCAGGTGCACCGCCTGGCAGAACGCCTTGCTGCAGACCACGCACCGGTACGAGATCTCGGATACATTTCAGTAGTCACCTGCTCTGCTTGAAGCGCTTCTGGCAGATGCCGCACTGGAAGGGCGCCACGTTGGTGTGCGTGCGCATGTGCTGCTGCAGGTGCACCGCCTGGCAGAACGCCTTGCTGCAGACCACGCACCGGTACGAGATCTCGGATACATTTCAGTAGTCACCTGCTCTGCTTGAAGCGCTTCTGGCAGATGCCGCACTGGAAGGGCGCCACGTTGGTGTGCGTGCGCATGTGCTGCTGCAGGTGCACCGACTGGCAGAACGCCTTGCTGCAGATCACGCACCGGTACGGCTTCACCTGCGCATTGGACACACGAATCAGAACCAACCTGTCCGATCTGACGCAATCCTATAAGGCAAGGGTGTAAGTGGCCCAAATTCCACCTATGTGGTCAAAGTCAACCTCACCTGCGCGCGGTGCACCCTGCCAATATGCTAACGAGGCCCTGACGCTCTCAGTCCCCTCTACGGGTCGTTGTGCCTGATACCACACAACGTAATCTGGATAGTATCACCGCTTTGTGGTAGGATTCTACCCCGAATCCGCCACAGTGTGGCTAGCGACCACACTTCAGCCGTAATCTGCCGCAAAGCATCCGTGTGTTCCGGCAGCGAGCTGAAGAGCCAGTCCCCTTCCTCAAAAGCCGGTAACGCATTAGTGGTTCCTCAGGTGCTGCTAATGTTCATGGGTGGCCGGTAATCACTTAACATCAGGTGACCCGCTTGCTCGGTTGCCCGCTATTCCTATAAAAAAAAAACGAATCAGAACCAACCTGTCCGATCTGACGCAATGCGATAAGGCATCACCTTGAATGCGCTGCGTAAGATTGTTCAGAATGGGGAAGTATAGTTTGAGTCACATTTCTTTGAGTTGGGTCAGACTGCGTCGGATGGGATTAGATTGGAACTGATTGGGTCAGACTGTTTGCGATTGTGTCAGATAGGGTCTACTGATTGATTGGTATGGTTTGAGTCACGTTTGTTTGAGTTGGGTCAAACTGAGTCGGATTACGTCAAACTGATGTGAACCAGTCTATATTGGTTCAGGCCAGTCTGGGTTGGGTCGGACTGGTTTCAGTTGGGTCAGTCTGAGTCAAACTTGTTATGTGATAGATTGATAGATGAGACTGGTTCAGGCCAGTCTGGGTTGGGTCGGATTGGTTTAAGTTAGGTCAGACTGTGTCGGATCGCGTCAGTCGGCGCCTCACTTTGGTGTGGATAATCAGATACTGCTCGAGACCGAATCTCGAGCCGTTTCGTCAAGTCTATCGCTCCTCAAATGGCGTATAAGATGAGATTACATTGGAAATGATTGAATTAGATTGTTTGGGATTGTGTTGTGTGGATCTACTCAATAAGATTGATATAGGTTGAGTCACATTTGTTTGAGTTGGGTCAGACTGAGTCAGACTGGGGTCTAACTGTGATAGATTGATTCAGATCGGTTTGTGTCGGATCGCGTCAGTCGGCGCCCCACCTTGGTGTGGATCCTCAGATGCTGCTCGAGGCCGGACTTCTGCGTGAACGCCTTGGAGCAGTAGGTGCACGCGAAGGGCCTGTCGCCGGTGTGGCGCCGCATGTGCTGCTGCAGCCCGCCCTGCTGCGTGAAGCGCTTGAGACACACCGAGCACTGGAACGGCTTCAGCTTCACGTGCGCCGTCTGCCCGTGCTGCGACAACGACTCGCTGTTCTCGAAGCCCGCGCCGCACGTCTGCAAAGTGGGTTATGTTGAACAAAGAAGGGAAGAAAAACGTTTATTCAGGTGCTGTGCCGCACATAACAATACTACTTACCTAGAAGTAACTGTGGGGCGCGAGACGAGTTACCTGGCAGCTGTAAGGCGCGAGATGCGTTACCATGCAGCGGTAAGGCGCGAGACGAGTTACCTGGCAGCTGTAAGGCGCGAGATGCGTTACCATGCAGCGGTAAGGTGCGAGACGAGTTACCTGGCAGCTGTAAGGAGCGAGATGCGTTACCATGCAGCGGTAAGGTGCGAGACGAGTTACCTGGCAGCTGTAAGGAGCGAGATGCGTTACCATACAGAGGTAAGGTGCGAGACGAGTTACCTGGCAGCTGTAAGGCGCGAGATGCGTTACCATGCAGCGGTAAGGTGCGAGACGAGTTACCTGGCAGCTGTAAGGCGCGAGATGCGTTACCATGCAGCGGTAAGGCGCGAGACGAGTTACCTGGCAGCTGTAAGGCGCGAGATGCGTTACCATGCAGCGGTAAGGTGCGAGACGAGTTACCTGGCAGCTGTAAGGAGCGAGATGCGTTACCATGCAGCGGTAAGGTGCGAGACGAGTTACCTGGCAGCTGTAAGGAGCGAGATGCGTTACCATGCAGAGGTAAGGTGCGAGACGAGTTACCTGGCAGCTGTAAGGCGCGAGATGCGTTACCATGCAGCGGTAAGGTGCGAGACGAGTTACCTGGCAGCTGTAAGGCGCGAGACGAGTTACCTGGCAGCTGTAAGGCGCGAGACGAGTTACCTGGCAGCTGTAAGGCGCGAGATGCGTTACCATGCAGCGGTAAGGTGCGAGACGAGTTACCTGGCAGCTGTAAGGCGCGAGTTGGTCGCCGCCCGCTATATGCTTCTCGCACACTTGACAGCGGTTGCCCTTCCGTCGGCGCGTGTGCTCGTCTCTGTAGTGGGTGGAGTACTCGCAGCACGAGAGAAAAATCTGATGGCACAGCGCGTCGGGGCCGGCGGGCGAGGGCTGGAGGCATTCGAAGGGACCGCTGCAAGGAATTTTTTAACAGACTTCATAAAAGTAGGTTTCGGTATGCATGTATATGAATGTTCGCGATTATTTCAAAAATCAAAGAACCGACTTGATGACTTTTTCACTATCATAATCTACATACTTTCAGGAAGGTTTTAGTATTACACACCTAGTTATCACTTTTATGTAGGCACCAAGTTACATGCAAAATGTACCCATATGTCACTAATATTTTGGTTGATACTCCGTTTTCTCTGAGATTGCTGGACCGAAGTTGGTTTAATTTTTCCTAAAATATAGCTTGTTTCCTATTCTTTTTTGCAAAAGCTGATAGTGAACTCACCTTATAGGCTTCACTTCTTTCTCTTTTCTCACCAACTGTTTTTCTGGCTTCGGCTGTTTAACTGGCTTCACGATCTGCGAGGAAAAACATTCATTCCTACCTTGGATTACTAAGTACTAATTTGTAAGCTGTGGTAGCCTAGTGGTTAGGACGACCGACTTCTAATCGGAGGTCGTGGGTTCGATCCCGGGGCACGCACCTCTAACTTTTCGGAGTTATGTGCGTTTTAAGTATTTAAATATCACTTGCTTTAACGGTGAAGGAAAACATCGTGAGGAAACCTGCATGCCTGAGAGTTCTCCATAACGTTCTCAAAGGTGTGTGAAGTCTGCCAATCCGCTTGGCCAGCGTGGTAGACTATGGCCAAAACCCTTCTCACTCTGAGAGGAGACCCGTGCTCTGTAGTGAGCCGGTAATGGGTTGATCATGATGATAATGATGATGATGATGAATTTGACTTTGACTTAGTCAAAGTCAAAGTCAAATTAATTTATTTGAAATTGATACACTTTTTAAATAATAACAAGATGCCCCAATCACTTGCTAAATCCAAGTAAATGTTTGTCTGCATCGATTTATATTTCAAAATAGTCTAATGTCTAATAATGTGACAATAATATAATATAGACCTTATGTTTTAGTGCATAGGATTTCACAAGCTTTGAAGTAACCGGACGCGACTAGTAAATATTATTTTTTTTTCTTCAGTATCGTTTACATTTGAAAATCGATGAAACGAGAAAGCAAAAAAGTCCAGAACGTTTTTTAAAGTCACACTCATGTTTTAATAACCACTTAATAATTATGCAACCGTTTCATAAACGACTATTAAGTTTGACGTGTCTGTGTGTGTGTCTCTGTGTGTGTGTATGTCTGTTCCACTGTAGCGCTCAAACGGGTAAACCAATTTGAGTGTGGTTTTTTGTTTGAAAGGTGAATTAGTTGGGAGTGTTTGATGAAAATCGGTCCACGTTGGTCGCCGCTACAAAATGGCGGATTACATAATATTTTTTCACAACTCCCTCAATCATCATCATCATGATCAACCCATTACCGGCTCACTACAGAGCACGGGTCTCCTCTCAGAGTGAGAAGGGTTTTGGCCATAGTCTACCACGCTGGCCAAGCGGATTGGCAGACTTCACACACCTTTGAGAACGTTATGGAGAACTCTCAGGCATGCAGGTTTCCTCACGATGTTTTCCTTCACCGTTAAAGCAAGTGATATTTAAATACTTAAAACGCACATAACTCCGAAAAGTTAGAGGTGCGTGCCCGGGATCGAACCCACGACCTCCGATTAGAAGTCGATCGTCCTAACCACTAGGCTATCACAGCTTGTTAACTCCCTCAATATGGGTATCAAATGAAAGGGCTTGATTAGTACAATATCACTATGCAAATCCAAGATGGCCGCCACCATGAAATGGCCAATGTCGGGGACTTTTTTATTTTTAATTTATATATTTGTTTATTGTTTTGTTGTCCGTAGCTCCTTAATATAAGCGTTCTGAGCTCACCTTCGATATCTTCTGGACGGTGGCAACATCCTGGTCCTTGATGATGATGTAGCTGACGTCCTGCGACGCCAGGCTCGTGATGGAGGTGGGTGCCATCAGGGAGACCAGCTCCGAACTCCTCATGTCCTGTTGCTGCGCTTCCGAAATCCGGTTCTGAAACAATATTATGATGACAGTTGTTTAGGTACATTTTTGACACCTTGGGTAACATTGTGGTAATTTTTGTATAAATAGGGGATTGTATTTTTTATAGGGACCTCTAATTAAAAATACATCTTAGGTTACTCGATGATAATGTAGCTTTCTATTGGTGAAAGGATTTTTAAAATTGGTTCACCGATTTAGGAATAAAAGCGTAACAAAGAAACAAACAAACTCACTTTCGCTAAGTTAGGATTAGTATTGATAACATGACTGGCAGTTATTTCGGTCAGCATATTAATCTGGCCATTCAACGATGTAATACAGCCAGCTGTCTGGGCACCTTGCCTCGTTAGAGCGGTTTGGATGATTTTTTTGTTTTGTAATTTTTACTTTTAAGTATTTATATTTGTAAAAAAGTGTTTTCAGCCAATAATAAATATATTATTCGTTATAGGACGAAAAGAAAAAAATTGTTTGTCTGTAAAGTCGGTTTACGGACGATAATTTTACGTGTTAACGTCATAACTCATAAGAAAACATTGATGAAGCCGAACGCTTAGGTCAATCGTGGCTCTCTACCGCTTGTTCCGCGCTCTCGCTTGCACGCTCGGAACGTGACAATGAGTCATGCTTTTTCGTGCGTGCAGCCGGCGTGCATCAATTTATAAGACGTCGAAAAAAAAAGCTGTCCATAAGCTGTGATAGCCTAGTGGTTAGGACCACCGACTTCTAATCGGAGGTCGTGGGTTCGATCCCGGGCACGCACCTCTAACTTTTCGGAGTTATGTGCGTTTTAAGTATTTAAATATCACTTGCTTTAACGGTGAAGGAAAACATCGTGAGGAAACCTGCATGCCTGAGAGTTCTCCATAACATTCTCAAAGATGTGTGAAGTCTGCCAATCTGCTTGTAGACGATGGGCAAACCCCTTCTCACTCTGAGAGGAGACCCGTGCTCTGTAGTGAGCCGGTAATGGGTTGATCATGATGATGATGATGATGAAAAAAAAAGTATTGATAAGTTACTTTTTCCGGTGTAACATAGAGGTCGTCGCCGCGCATGAACTCGTCGATGTGCTCCATGCGCGCGTGGTTCCTCGCGGCCGTCTCGGAGACGAACGACTTGCAGCAAATCTTGCAGAGCACCTCGTCTAACTGCTCATCATCGTCCAGTTTTTCTATCTGGAATAATGAATGAAGATACATTAAATCAAATCAAATAAACTTTATTCAAAATTGGTACACTGTACACTTTTTGAACGTCAATTTAGGAACAGGCAACGGTGATAATTACTTACGAAAACTTAAAACTAAAACTACGAGGGTTCCAAAGGCGCCCTAGTCTGAGAAGAGCCCACAACAAACTCAGCCGGGTTTATTTATTAACCCCCGACGCAAAAACGACGGGGTGTTATAAGTTTGACGTGTCTGTGTGTGTGTGTGTGTGTGTGTGTGTGTGTGTCTGTCTGTTCCCCTGTGGCGCTCAAACGGGTGGACCGATTTGAGTGCGGTTTTTTTTGTTTGAAAGGTAAATTAGTCGAGAGTGTTCTTAGCTATGTTTGATGAAAATCGGTCCAAGATGGCCGCCGCTACAAAATGGCGGATGATATATTTTTTCACAACTCCCTTGATATGGGTATCAAATGAAAGGGCTTGACTAGTAGAATAGCACTATTGCAAATTCAAGATGGCCGCCGCCACTAAATGGCGAATGTCGGGGGTTTTTTAAATTTTCAATTTACACTTGTTATATTCATTATTACCCGGTACATTCTATTATGGTGAAGTCCGATAGGTAACCAAATGTGGTTACCATCGGTAAAGTGGTCATTTGCACAACTGAAATGGAATACACACCTGGAATTTATGACGTGGTAACGTTTTATAAATCGATGAACGCCGCCTGCACGCACGAAAAAGCATGAATCATTGTCACGTTCCGCCTGAGCCGAGCGTGCAAGCGACAGCGCGTAACAAGCGACCGAGAGGCACGATCAGCCTAAGCGTTCGGCTTGTGACGCATCTATCTCTCCTTGTTTTCTGACATCACGTAAAATTATTGCCCGTAAACAAACTTTACAGAGAATTTTTTTTTCTGTGATCAATGCTAACAATATAGCAACTGGACACTATCTGCTTAATAAGTAGACATCTGACAATGTTGAGACTCAAAGAAAACCCATCCCATTTAGAATGTGGTGTACAATGGAATAGAAGAGTACAGAAAAGTTTTTTATTCAAATAAACTTTTATAAGTGCTTTTGAATCGTCAATTGAATCTACCACTGGTTCAGAATGCTCTTTCTACCGTGAAGAACCAGTGAGAAACATGGTTGCTGTTTTTTAAATATAAAAAACAAATAATGATATAATGTTATGTACATAATTAAATTGCTATCTCTCGCATTGCTGGAGTGGTGAGGAAGAAACCAGCTTTGATTTCAAAGCTGTGTGCCCTGTGTACTCATTGGTAAGATGGGAACTGCAAGGTAAGGATATAATTAAAGAACCTTCATATAGGGAATATTGTTAGGTTTACAAAATCCATGGGAAGGTTTGAGAGGGGTTGAATGCCAGGACACCAGTATCCTGTGTCCAAACATGGGGAACTGGGTGAAATGGCTTTTATATAGGAATGATCATCCGACTGGCGACAGCAGGCGTTCCCTCTATACAGTACCCACCACCACCATCACCACTAAAGCCTTTAATATCCCACTGCTGGGCACCTAGGCCTCCTCACTGGTAGATTCAATTGACGATTCAAAAGTACTTGTAAAAGTTAATTTGAAAAAAAAACTTTTCTATTCTATTCTCTTTTAGAAGAAAGATTTGGAGCTTAGACCCGCCATGCTGCTCCAATGCGGGTTGGCGGACTATAACGACTATTGTCACATAATACAGATAATAACCAGGACCGACTGCTTAATGTGCTCTCCGAGGCACTGAGGTGAAATACCGTCAGCTTCCAACTCCGGGCTGGCACTGAGAATTTCTTGACAGAAAAACCCAATACCTAACAATAATTTGCCCAACCCGGGACCTCGTGAGTCGCGATCTGCGTTCAAATATGCTAACCACTAGGCCAACGAGGCAGTTATAAATACAATACCCATACTTTCCATATTATGAGGTAAGTAAGTACTTGTGGACAAGTTGCAAATTGCAATGGTGACATGCAATCATCAATGGTATCAGTAATTGATTATGCTAGTAAAGCTATGTCCTCGTCTGCAACTGAAGTGGTGAATGACTTTTGATGTCTAAATTTGGCTTTTTCAATCCACCGTGCCTCGGCGAACACTTCAGCCGTCGGTCCCGGTTATACGTTCTTCGAAGTCGCGAGATAATGTATATTGTGTAAAATTAATTTTATTTACCTTTATCTTAGATACTGGTACCACATTCACTTTTCGCACTTGTATTGAAGACATTTTTCGCTGCAATACACAAATTATGAAGCACCTTTTAAAAATAATAAAAAAACGCGGGAATGTAATCCATAGAATTTTTTTTAACTCCAACCAAAGACTCCAAGTCCAAGGTTTTATGTATAAAGGATATAGAAAATTATTGATTTTAACACAACATATTTATTTAACAATATAATGGCGGATATATAATATGATTAAATACACTTTAAAAACCAATAATGAATCTAATATCACTTCAAAATAAACTTTAAAGCACTTTAAAGCTTGATTAGTAGGAAGATTCAAGGTTGGCGTTTGTTTTTTTTTAATTAAAAAAAGAATTTTAAAAAAGAAAAACGAACTATGGCTTTTCGAAAAAATTAAAAATGTCAATTTGACATGTCATGTACCTACCGTAAATACGAAAAATATATGTTTATTTGTAGAAATAATCACTTGATTAAATTACAAATTTAAAAGACTTTACGATTTAGTAAAGCAATTCACCATTTCGTGAAGCACAAGACAAGAAAGGACTGCATTTTTATCGACAGGTCAATGCCCTTACGCATTCGATAAAATAAAAATTTGTCTATGGTACCTAAAACTTAGCGCTCATGAAATGCTCATGTAGCGCTTTGTGAAACATAAAAGTCAAAATAAGATTTGAATTAAAACTAGGTATATAGCCCGGTCATTTCTATAATATTATACCAATAAATTATTTTTGTGTATCATCAAATCAAATATATCAATGATTTAAGAATACGATAATTTACATCGTTTACATCTTTGGAATGGTTTCTATGCTTTTCTGTGACGGATTTTGATTTATCAATACAGTTGCTAACGTTACACACTAATAATTCGTTATTAAAAAGTATTTTACGTTAAATAAGCACAAAAATCTAGATATTTCATTTAAATAACTTTAAAAATGGCTACCAAAGCCACTACAATTAAAGAAGCGATTAAACGTTGGGAAGAGAAAACGGGACAGCAAGCTGCCACTGCTACGGAAGTCAGTTTGGTGTTTCAGTGGCCACCGATAGAGAAAATGGATAATTCATTGTCTTGCCTTGTTAACTGCGAGTGAGAAATATTGAATTTTCTTAACTAAATAATACAGAATTTACTTTATCCTCCTTTAGCGTCAACTCAATGGGCAAAGGGTGGACTAAAATTCGAAAGGTTGATGTTTAACACCCGTTGCATTATTGTCGTGCCTACTTTTAATTTGATTACCAAAGGTCTTGTTTCGCTGTACACGGCAGGTCGTTATGGCTTTTTACCTAAGGGGTTCTTATAAGACGAATGGTAATTACAATTAATTTTGAGTAAGACAGTTATCGACACGATGGTGAAATACCACTGCAACTAAGTACTAACTCTGGGCTAGTACTGGTTTCTTGATGGAAGTACCCAACACCTAGGTAACAATTTTAGTCCGACCCGGAAATGGAACCCGGGTCCTTGGAATCCGCAGTTGAATATGCTAAGCGTTAGACACCATTCAGGCAGTTAATTAGTTATTAAATATTATTATCAGTTAAATACTCTTAAACACAATTTCAGGAAACTTAGTTTATCGACAAACTTGATCGAAAAGGTATCGGCTTTGAATAGCTTGAAGAAGTTACGCATTTTGTCACTCGGGAGAAATTACATCAAATCGTTCGCTGGCATGGTACGTGAACTAATGTCACCCTGACAGAATTTCAGCCAATACAAAGATATTGTATTTCAGCCAATATCAATAAAGACTTTCAGTGACTTGGTGCATTGTTGAGCGCTGTGGTTTTATAAGCGGGAGGTCTCGGCTTCGATACCCGGCAGTGACAATTAAGATTTTATCATCCTAAATTGTCTCTAGTTAGGCTTCAGCCATGCCTACTTACTACCTTACCAACAAATCCATTCCGTCAAGTGATTGAGCGTTCCGGTCAGGGGTATGGGTTTAATAAAATCGCAGTCAAGGTTGTAGACGAACAAAAAAACTCCTCTGCAACTTTGAATGGCGTTAGGATCTGACTCGAATAAGCTATGTTCTCATAAATAATTTCATTAGAGCACAATTTTTGAAGCGAAGTTAAGGGCGTGTAATGGGTTAGTAATGATTTTGATTATGATGATTTTTTCCAGGAATGTTTAGCGGACACATTGGAGGAGCTGTGGATATCCTACAATCTGGTGGAGAAATTGAAGGGTATAAATGTGCTCAGAAACTTGAAAGTTCTGTACATGAGCAATAATTTGGTCAAGGATTGGAGTGAATTTAATAAACTTCAGGTAAACTTAACGTTTCTAGTTTATAGTACGCACCGCTAAGATTTGCCTACACCACTAATTTTAATAAAGCTCTTATTTAACATGCGATTATGATCCATAAAATAGCAGAGATAGAGAGAGTAATCACATAAGTAGGAACCTTTGCTGTATTTCAGGAGCTCCCAAATTTAGAAGATCTTCTATTTGTTGGGAACCCGCTTTATGACGCGTGTGAGTTGGAAGTATGGAGATCAGAAGCGGCAAGAAGGCTGCCAGGATTGAAAAAGCTAGACGGAGAAACTGTTCTGAGGGAAGACGAGCCACCCTTGACAGTTGCAGATCTTGAGGTGATTAGAAATTAATTAGGTAGGATAGAATTTTGGGGGTTGGAATTGGTAATGAAAAAAGGAAGTGAATGTAACGCAAATGTCCTTCTCGTGAATGAACGGTTTGAAATGGAATTAGTTAAGTGAACTAGCTTTGCTTTGTCGGGTGTCTGACAATGCTTTACTGCTTATCTAAAGTTATGTCGTAACATTATTTTTACTGTTTCAGCCTGACGGTGGGGACGGCGTAGAAACTCTAGTCAGCGCTGAACCTAATGACTAAAAATTAAAAAGCTAATGTGACTAATTCTGTTGTACACAATCTCTAAACCTAAACTAAATTGACAGGTTTAAAAATAGTGCTATCCCTTTCAGCAGGGAGGATTGTGAAAGAGACAGGAATATATTTAGACCTGTCATTTTAGTTTAGATTTAGAGATTGTGTACGTCAGAATCGGCCACATTAACTACTTAATTAAAATGAAACTAATAAAAATTGCAAAAGTAAAGTTATTCGCAACAATTATTTGTTTTTCTTTAAAATCCATTAAAAATTGTCTTTTTTTCCAAAAGCAATGCAGGTGAAAACATAGTTTTCGTTTAAAATATAAATTATTTTCAAAACAGCTTTTCTTTTAAATTCTTTCCAAAAACATGAGCTTCGTGTGTCGGTTTAGTTATAATAATATTGTTTTCATATTTTATTTGAAGTCAATTTTTAACCCCCGACGCAAAAACGACGGGGTGTTATAAGTTTGACGTGGCTGTGTGTGTGTGTGTGTGTCTGTCTGTTCCCCTGTGGCGCTCAAACGGGTGGATCGATTTGAATGCGGTTTATTTTGTTTGAAAGGTGAATTAGTCGAAAGTGTTGTTAGCTATGTTTGAAAAACATTTGTCCAAGATGGCCGCCGCTATAAAATGGCGGATTACATATTTTTTCAAAACTCCCTTAATATGGGTATCAAATGAAAGGGCTTGACTAGTAGAATAGCACTATTGCAAATCCAAGATGGCCGCTGTCACAAAATGGCGAATGTCGGGGGTTTTTTTAATTTTTAATTTATACTTGTCATGAAAATAATTTTCATTTTAGGTAAGCTTTTTTTCATTAGCTTGTATCAATTTATTATTAGGTATATAAAATCAACAGTTTCTGAATCCTCACGAGAGATTCAGGAGCAACAATCCAAAGTTTAGTGATACAGTGATACACTTTTCTACCTACACTGACAATATCAATTATTTCTCTCTCAAAAAAATCGACTTCTTCGAACCTTTCTGTCCGTATGTACAAAGTACGGGGAAGGGCCCGTGGTCCCACCGATTTGACCTACCGGTAGGTCAAACGCTATACTACCTATACTACTGAAGGGCCCGTGGTCCCACCGGGCTAGGCGCGAATGATAGTATTGATATAGCGTTATCGATGTAGTTATTTTTACTAATGAAATATTCAAAATTACAATATTTTTAACCGACTTCAAAAAAGAAGGTTCTGTATTCGACACGTATGTGTGTGTTAGTATGTATGTATGTATGTTTGCGATGATTTCAAAAACCAATGAACCGATTTTGATGATTTTTACACTATCGTAATCTACATACTTTCAGGAGGGTTTATATAGTATATCTAGTGATCATCAAAATCGTTTCATTGGTTCGTTCGTTCGTTCGTTGAAATCATCGCAAACATACATACATACATACTAACGCACACATACGTGTCGAATACAGAACTTCCTTTTTTGAAGTCGGTTAAAAATATTGTAATTTTGAATATTTCATTAGTAAAAATAACTACATCGATAACACTATATCGAACTATCATTCGCGCCTAGCCCGGTGGGACCACGGGCCCTTCAGTAGTATAGGTAGTATAGCGTTTGACCCACCGGTAGGTCAAATCGGTGGGACCACGGGCCCTTCCCCCAAAGTACCTACTCTGTGCCTTTCGTTTGATAAAAATAAATGTGTTCATAGCTTTATGCCAACTTGACTTTGAAGAAACCATAGACCATAGTAAAAAGTGAACATGAAGTGAATAATTTTCGTAGGTAGGTTTAAAGCTGTGGTTTAAAGATACTAATCACTAGGTACCTAATCTGTGATGATTGACCAATGACAAATGAGTGCCAAAGTCATCAAATCATAGAGAAAATAATAATAAATAGAGCTGGCATAATGTCCTATAGAAATTAGTGGATCGGAAAATAGCTCAAGCTTATCAAAATTTTCATAAGTGTGTAAGAGACAACACTACATTTTTAAACATAACAATAAAACAGATCGTGGCAGAAATTTTATTGCACTGCTCTTAAGATGGCCTCCCTAAAATGTATACATGAACACTCACACACGCACAACTTGAGACATCACAATGAACACGCGCCATTTTATGTTACAGGATTGTGCGTGTGTGAGTGTATTTTTGGCACGTTTTTAAGGTAGTTATGCCAACTCTTTTTATTATTATTATCTCTATGCATCAAATAGGTACAATGTCATTTGTCAGCAAATGTCATTATGATGTCATTCAATTTTTGAAGAAAAAAAAGAAGTCCTAACGCTTTATTTATTATTGTTTCTCTTATAATTGGTGTAAATTTACACAAATAATTGCATCGGTCTAAACAAGATGAGTTCCTACGTTGCAATAGGACTTCTATGAACTGCGTCAAATAGTTAAATAATAGTTTAATTGGGCGAAAGTCGTGATGTTTTTAGATTTATAACAACAACAACATTTGAAATGCTCCCAATAGTGATGTTCAACATGGAAGGGAGTTCGAATAGTGTTCCAAATTCGAATTTTAGCTTGTACGACGATAGTGTTATATTGAATTGCGTTCGTAATAGGAAAAAAGTGTCTGAATTACCGAATTGTCCTGTATGCAGCTGTACGGTGAGACAAGGGGAATTGGAGAGTCATTTGGCTCTAGAAGTTGAAAGATTAAATAAACTTTCTTGCGGCGCTTCGAAGAGGAAGCTCAGCGTTAACAGTCCCGGAAGTTCTAACCCTATGCCGGGATCTAGTTCCAGTGTAGAAATAGAGGAACAGGATGAAGTCGATGTGACTGGTTGTTTGGGTAGTGATGTTTATCAGGTAAGTTTGAATGTAAACAAACTTTTATTATGTGTTCCATTCATAAAAATACTAATAGAGGAACAAAATGCAGTTGCATGTGTAGAGATAAAATATGTGCTTGTGTGACTAAACTTGACCCTTGATATAGGTCAAGATCTATTTTCACTAAAAAGATTTTATATTTTTGTGTACAATTGAGTTGGCTGTCTCTTTGTCTGTTACGCTTTCACACCCAAACTGCTGAACCAAACCAAACCTGAACTGCTGAACTTTTGATGAAGTTCGGTACATGGATAGATTAGACCTTGCGGAAGGATGTCCCGGAGACAGAAGAACTTCTTATATACTTTTCAATCTTTCAGAGGGTGCACACAAATCGCCTCAAGCGTCTGCGCGCGCGGCGACGCAGCTCTCCCCCGCCTCGCGCGCAGCAGGGCCAGTGTCCCGTGTGCAACGCTTCGCTGCCGGTGTCCAGGCTGCAGAGACACGCGCTGCGCTGTCTGAAGCGAACTGGCGCGGAGGTGGACGAGGATGTTCCCGACACCAGCTCCGAGGAGGGCAGCATAGATGTGGAGGTGACTATCTGCGTTTTTTTAACCTTTTTCAGACTTATTCTAGTCACAGACCCAGACCCAGACTCAAAATTTCAAAGAGCTTTAAGGTTTAGCATTTATTGTTTGCAATTAAACTTTACATTATGAATAGTTAGTGTGACAGTTGCTGCATCATCATCATGTAAATATTATGATATTAAACATTAAAACCTTGTTTATGTTTTTGAAATAAAAGGGTTCAAAAACAGAAATTAGGTGCAGAGTGAAAGCAGAGCATCATGAAAACAGACTTATATTCTATCTCATTATCTTGCAGGCTAAATCCTATGTAAATATGTATGTTTCACCCTCTCTGGCACTTGTGTAGTGCCTGTGAACTCAAACGACAAAACAAAATGACCTTCTGTAACTCAAACGACAAAACAAAACAACTCCTTATGGACTCCTGGTATGCAAGAGAGTGGATATTGATAACACTTTTTTGTTTCATCGATTTTCAAATGCACAACAATACAATAAAAACTGATACGAAAAATAAAAACTGTTCAACTTGCAGTTGGCCTCGCTCTTTTAGGATTCCGTGCGTCCGTGCGTGCATGTGTGTGTGTGATACAAGATGGCTGCCGCCACAAAATGGCGAATGTCGGGTTTTTTTATTTTATTTTAATTTATACTTGTAATACTAGCCTTTGCAACCAATTACCAAAATTCTCCAATCCAAACTGCAAAGTGACAGCTGATCACAACTTTTGGTTACCAAGAAAGTAACGCGAAGTGTGCACAATGTTGACCATGAAATATCATTTCAGCTCACGAACTTCACTTTTACAACTACCTAGTCGGCCCATCTTTAGAATTTAGTTGTAATGTAACCAAGCGTTGCGCGAGGTCATTTCTTCCGTGCACTCAAAAGCTGTAGAACCCCCTTTGGAGGTGTTTTCACATAACTTTGACATGGGGTTATTCAAGTTAAGTAAGTTGTAACTTGTACCAGAACGACGAGCCTCGCGGCTTCGGCGCGGAATACCAGTGGTGCGGGCAGTGGCGCGTGCGTGCCACGGCGCTGCAGCACGGCGAGGCGCGCCCCGGCACGTGCGTGCGCCGCGCCTCCACCGACCACGCGCTTGTAAGTCACATCCCACTGCTGGGCACAGCCCTACTCTGTCAGGAGAGAGGGATTTAGAGCTTAGACCCTCCACGCTGCTCCAACGCGGGTCGGCGGGCTTTAACGATTATTATCACATGATAGTGATAATAACTGGGACCGACTGCTTAACGTATTCTCAGAGGCACGGGGCACGGGGGTGAAACACAGCCGACTACCAGCTCCAGGCTGGGAACCCAACCTGGGAATTAAACCCGGGACCTCATGATACGCTAACCACTAGACCAACGATTTTACGAACTGTTTTTGTGCCTAAAAGTGGTTAATTGTGGTTAAAAGTAGAATAAAAGTGAAATGAAAAGTTCATTATGTACTCAGTTGTTAATCGGTTCAGATTTGTTTACCAGTTTCCAAGCCCAAGCCTATCGGTATGTCTGTTTGTAGGTGGTAGATGGTGATGAAGATACAGAGCTGTACGGCCCACCACAATACTCCCCCTCCAGGATAGCGCCTGATGTGAGTATTGAACAATGAGGAAGTTTCCTGATGTTGAAAATATCATAATTGAACGCAATGGAATTAAAATATAGATCAGAACAAATAAAACAGTGAAAAAAGAAATTTAAATCCATCAATAAATTACAGAGAAATTAATTATTTAAGTTTATGTATTTTAACGCAAAATGATTGCTGCCTCTCACTCAAATGTGACGTAATCCAGACAGATTTCTGACCCGATTTCAGTGTTTTTTTTTATCGACAGCTGAGGATGTTTACGACATGGTTCCACATATTTTTTTCAAAAAAAAATTAATTTTTTTTTTTTTCAAAATATGTAGTTTGTAGATGAATAAAAAATATTAAATGAGGTCTCTAAATCTCAGGTATCTCAACTATTTCTCAGATGTTCACTGTTAATTTGCACATTTCAGGCGGAAATACCAACAGACCCACCGACCAGTGAGTGCGAGAGGACCGATCAAGAGGTGAACCACTGTGATGCCAAACCCAACGGTTTGGTGGAGGCCAGTGCAGAGGTTAGTATTTTATTCTCGTGGTCTAATAGACAACCGATAGACGTCCACTGCTGGATATAGGTCTCTTGTAGGGACTTCCACACACTGCAGTCTTGTGCTCCTTGTATCCAGCGGCCCCCTGCGACTCTTGATGTCGTCAGTGCACCAGGTGGGTTATTCTGTAACTTAGTGACCAACTGAAAATGGTTGCCATTTACGAATTAGTTTGATATACATTGTTGTTTTAATGTGTGAAATGAAATAACTGTTTATATTTTTCACACAGTAAAGCAGCAATGTATATCGAACTAATTCGTTGGCAATCATTTTCAGTTGGTCACTAAATTACAGAATAACCCTGCTGGTAGGGAGTCTGCCAACACTGCGTTTTCCAGTGCGAGGTCGCCACTCCAGCACCTTGGGACCCCAACGTCTATCGCTTCTCCGAACTATGAGCCCCGCCCATTGCCACTTCAGTTGCAGCCCACTGAGCTATTTCGGTGACTCTGGTTCTTCTACGGATCTCCTCATTACTGAATTTATCGCGTAGAGAAACTCTGAGCATAGCTCTCTCCATCGCTCTCTGAGTGACTCTGAACTTTCTTAAGAGGCCCATAGTTTACAGTTATATTATGTATTAGTAGAAATTTTATTCTACTAATCTATAATAATATAAAGTAGCTTGTCCTGACTGACAATCAACGCACAGCCAAAACCACTGAAGCTAGAAACTTGAAATTTTCACAGTAGCTTCCTTTTAAAACGTAGGCGCACACTAAGAAAGCGAAAGCGAAGAAAGCGAATTCCATCCCTAAGTGGGTTAAATAGGGGATTAAATTTTGTATGAAAGTCTGTCATCTTTCAAGTTATATCCATGAAAATTGGTATCTAGGTTTTCGGTTAAAAATAAAGAGTTACGAGTTTCAGGAATTTTGGAAATTCGACCCCCAAGTGGATAAAATAGGGGATGAGATTTGTATGAAACCACGCGGGCGAAGTCGCAAGCATCTGATAGTACATAATATAATTGTAAATTAAAAATTTAAATAACCTCCGACATGTGGGAAAACATGACGTCCTACCACCCACCTGCTCCAAATGTAAGAACCTTGATCACTATGAGTTATGATGAATCAAACTATAAAACAACCTCATTCAAATCGGTTCACCTGTTTAAATTTCGTATAACATTATATCATCCGTTTTCATAATAACACTTCTTTGGATGATATTATACGAATATTATAAACATGAATATGGGTAACCATATTCATGTTTTAATACCCCTTATTATACAACAGTTGCATAAATGACTATTAATGTTGAAATAAAAATAGTTTGCTTTCATTTTTAGACCAGAATTCAGGCGCTGAAGTGGAAGATAAAAGATCTGGAAAGGAAACAGAACTCTTCATCGGAGGTGAGATTCCTATACATTCCAAATGTTTCAAATTCCAATGATTATTTCAACAGATTATGTCTATTCTATTCTATTTACTTAAAAGAGTTTAATCTCTGAGAAAAAATATGTATTATTTCTTTATTGCAGTGAATCATAACAACCGATGAGAATCTAAGAAAGAAAATAATATGACTGAAAACAATATTCTGATTTACGCAAAATTCAAATCAAACAATAGACAGTCAAAAAATCATGATTAATTACACTAATATTATAAAGGCGAAAGTTTGTGTGTAAAAATTCTTGTTGTAAAAAAAATTCTGATTTTCAGCCTAAAATTTTGATTTGTCTATTTTTATAGAAAAAAAAAAACGTTATTTCGATAGCAACAAACAATTACATATTATAATCATGTCTATACAGATTTTGATGAAACTCTTTTTGGTTTCAGGCCAAGTGTCTGATATGCCTTGGTCCATACACGTCCCCAGCGGTGTCCATACAGTGCTGGCATGTCTATTGCGAGGTGAGTGATCGATTACGGCAAAGCCAAAAGGAAGGGTTATGATGTATGTATGTTTGTGGCCGATTTTTGTATGAGATTCTGTGTGTACCACCGTAGCGCCTAAACTACATAGGCTATATTTTATATACGAAAAAAATTGAGAAGCGACGTCCGAGCGGCAAAAGTAAAATATTATTTAGTTTCGGATAGACATAATAGATGGCGCCACTAGCTGCTTGCCCCGCGTTACTGCACACTAAATTATTATTTTATATCAAATTTAATTACTAAGCGTAGTCGGGTTTTAGTTTACGAACTTTTATCTCTTGTAAACAATTATTATTATAATAGACTGTTTATAAACATGTTACAATATTTCCTGTATTTTTATTTTTTTGTAAGTACGCAATCTAACTCAATCAGCTGACGTTAGATGCTAACGAGCTTCGGGTACCTAAATACCTAAAGTTGTCACAGGTCGCCCGCCGCTCGCTACACCTACTCCGTTAGCGACGAATTGACCCCGAGTTGTGCACGCTATGCATTGCCGGTTTGAAAAATACTAAATACCAAACCAAAATAATACTATCGGTATTGGATTGTGTTTAGGTAGTATAATAATAGCGCTGAGTTTTCGGAAAGGTTCCCCTTACAGCCTGTTTACATTTGTCAGGTGTGCTGGCTGCAGTCGCTGCGAGCTAAGAAGATCTGCCCGCAATGTAATGCGATCACCACGTCGCACCACCTGCGCAGGATATACATGTGAACTGTGTGTCGAGATCCTCATCATGAAGCTATCACCGGCCCACCGCTGGGCACGGGTCTCCTCAGAGTGGTCAGGCCATAGTCCACCACGCCGGCCGAGTGCGGTGCGGTACACTTCACACGCCGCGTGACCACATCACGGACAACTCTCTGGTAGAACTCTCGTCCTATAAATATATTTCTTCTGTATTTGTGTTTGTCACCTAACTGCTCCTAAATGGCTGGACCGATTTGGTTGAAAGGATTCTTTCATTTAAATCGGTACAGACCACAGATGTATGGAATCTTGTACTGAGTTGCATAAAATGCAAACTTTATTTTTTATAGACTACACTTTATTAACTCTTACAATTGTTTTTTTAACTAGCAGACAGACATACACTTTCACATTTATTAGAATGGATTGAATAAAATCATGTTTTAAATCCACGACTGAATTACTCACGTCCCCGATACCTCAGTGGGTAAGTTTGCTCTTAGTTGGAGGGGAAAGATTAATGTTATGTTAGCCATAATGTATTTATTAAAAACTACTTCTACTGCTGACCGTACAACTGTATTATGATATCCACCACTACAGCCTTTTAACGTCCCACTGCTGGGCACAGCCTCCTCTCATAGGAGACAGAGATTTAGAGCTTAGACCCGCCACGCTGCAATGCTGGTTGGCGGGCTTTAACGACTATTGTTACATGATAGTGAAATTAACCAGGACCGACTGCTCAACGTGCTCTCCGAGGCACGGGGGTGAAACACCACCAACTACCAACTCCGGGCTGGCACTTAGAATTTCTTGACAGAAAACCCAATACCTAAGAATTATTCGCCCGACCCGGGAATCGAACCCGGGACCTCGTGATCTGCAGTCGAATACTCTAACCACTAGACCAACGAGGCATATTATGATATATTTAGTGATTGTTCGTTTACAAATACAATGCACAAGTGAAATCCACACTATATTGTGTCGTTGACTGCTTTAATGAACGGATTTAGGATGGAATTGCGCTGTTTCGGAACTGAAGAACGCGCTGTCCGCACGGCAGCCGTAGCGTCGGCAGCCGTTTATTTTACTTTTCGTGCTTATGTCAAAAGTAAAATAAGTGGTTGAACGGATTGTAAGACTTATGGATGCGCGATTTTTTTTTTTTATAAAACTGCGTGTTGATGTGAAGTGATTGTTCTGTTCTTTTCGATCGCTGAATTTTGTGCATTCTTTATGTTACTCTTATGTTTATAGAATAAAATATAAGATAATAAATACCAGTTAGGGCCTGCTTCACCACCTTCTGATAAGTGTCGGATAGCTTATTCACAACTTTTGCTTTGTCACTTGATATAAACTAAGAAAGTGACAAAACTTACGTTTAGGTTATCCGACACTTCACTTCATCAGAAGGTGGTGAAACAGGCTCTATTTTGTTTCATAGATATATTATTATCAAAAGACAAAAATGTTTATCCTGATATTTTCGAACCCTGGTTATAAATAATTATAATAATAAATAAATGAATTGTTTTACCAATCGTATAAATGTTTCTAAGCGAATAGAGACGTAATCTTACCATTTTGTTTGAAATTGTGACTGCCTTTCGAAGAGTGTAATTGTACAATAATTATTATTATAAGTAGGTAGCTATAAATAGAATAAGTTGTTAGAAATAAGCTGTAGTTTATTTAGGTATTTACTGTGTAAATAATAATAAAAAAGTATTTTTGCTATGTATTCGTTTTGTTTTATTTTATCATCATCAATAAGTGTAAAAAGTCGAGCCACCTATACCTAAAAGGCTTTCGATGAAAGGGAGCTTTCATCGAAAGTCTTTTAGGTATAGCAAAACAATGTGTGGTGGGATAGACGCAGGTGATCACTACCCGTGCGAAGCCAGGCAGGGTCGCTGGTTGTGAACAAGCTATATTTTAGAAAAAAAATAAACACCGGTTCAGCAATCAGAAAAATCGGTGTATCAACATATTAGTGACATATGGGCATATTTATGCATGTAGTTTCGTACATAAGTATGATAACTGGGTGTTATATCATAAAACCATCCTGAAAGTATGTAGGTTACAATAGTGAAAAAAATTATCAAAATCCGTTCATTGGATATGTACATACATAATAGTATACGGATCGAATACAAAACTTTTTTGACTTGATAACGTCAAATCGATGAACGCCGGCTGCACGCACAAAAAATCATGACTCATCACGTTCCGCCTGAGTCGTGCGTGCAAGCGAGAGCACGGAAGAAGCGATAGAGGCAATGTTTTCTTATGACGTCATCACGTAAAATTATCGTCTGTAAACAGACTTTACAGACAACCAATATTTTTTATTCTTTTTTTTTGGAAGGTGGGCAATAAAACGAGGTTAGATAGTTATGTTTAGACATTTTTATTTTTTACTGTAAAGCTTGTGAAGCGTTGTTTCCCGCGGGTCTCGCGCTGGCAGTCTTGCTGGCGGGCGGCTGGCGCAGGTGCACCCGCTGTATGTGCTTCTTCATGGAGGCGGACTGCGTGAACGATTTGTTGCACAGGTGACACTCGTAGGGCTTCGCCCCCGTGTGGACCTGCGACAAGTACACACAGCCTTTTAACGTCCCACTGCTGGGTGTCCACTCTGACAAGTGAAAAATTCGCTAACCTGGCCAACACATGGCACGATAGGAATATCCCCCTCCTCCCTCCCAACCTCCCCTTCAACCGATCCTGCACCATCCAATCTAAGGCCACACAAATGGGATCGGGGATGGGAGCTTAGGCCCGCCACGCTGTTCCAATGCGGGTTGGCGAGCTTTAACGACTACTGTCACATGATAGTGATAATAACCGGGACCGACGGCTTTACGTGCTCTCCGAGGCACGGGGGTGAAACACCGCCAACTACCAACTCCGGGCTGGCACTGAGAATTTCTTGACAGAAAAATCCAATGACTGTTGAGCGCTGGCAAACGACTTTTATTACTTTTTTCCATGTACATTGATATTACATGTTCTCGTCTGGGGGACATTGACGAATTATACAATAATAATGAAGAGCTACGCACTATGTAGTGTCTGTTGAGCGCGGGCTTCTGCGCGAAGCGGTGCCCGCAGACGGCGCACGCGTACGGGCGCTCGCCCGAGTGCACGCGCTGGTGCAGGCGCCAGTGCTCGCGGCTCGCGAAGCGCGCGCCGCACGCCGCGCACGCGTACGGCCTCTCGCCCGTGTGCAGCCGCTGGTGGTAGCGCAGCGTCGCGTTCGACTGGGGGACATTGTATACGCGTTACACTGGGGGACATTGATGAATTGAATAAGCGTTGGACTGAGAATTTTGTACATGCCTTAAGAGTGGGGGAAATTGATAAATTGTATATGCGATACACAGCGGGAATTGATAAATTGTATATGCGATACACTGGGGTAATTGATATATTGTATATGTGATAAATTGGGGGAATTTGATGAATTATATATCAAATACATCATCATGATCAACCCATTACCGGCTCACTACAGAGCACGTCGGGTCTCCTCTCAGAGTAAGAAGGGTTTTGGCCATAGTCTACCACGCTGGCCAAGCGGATTGGCAGACTTCACACACCTTTGAGAACGTTATGGAGAACTCTCAGGCGTGCAGGTTTCCTCACGATATTTTCCTTCACCATTAAAGCAAGTGATATTTAAATACTTAAAATGCACATAACTCCGAAAAGTTAGAGGTGCGTGCCCGGGATCGAACCCACGACCTCCGATTAGAAGTCGGTCGTCCTAACCACTAGGCTATCACAGCTTATAGCTCTGGCGGGTCATACACTTAGAATTTGTGCGGAGAGTAATAATAGATTCGTAGAGCGGAGTTAAGGTGTATATTTACGAAAGGTACGAGTGAACCGTTATATCAAATACACTGGGAGGAAATTGATAGATTGATATGGTGACGTGCAATCAAATTAAGGAATTTAGGAGGGACCGGAGGCCTAGTTGCGTCGCTTGATAGTGAAATGAACTTGTCAAAACTGTAAATCAAATCAAAATCAAATCAAATAAACTTTATTCAAAATTGGTACACTGTACACTTTTTGAACGTCAATTTAGGTACAGGCAATGGTGATAATTATTTACGGAAACTTAAAACTAAAACTACGAGGGTTCCAAACGCGCCCTGGTCTGAGAAGAGCCCACAACAAACTCAGCCGGGTTTATTTTTTTTTATTATCACCATCTTACAATATGGTATAATAGCCATAAAAATGATTTGAACTGTTGGCTTTTAGAGCAATCTATGTCCATGGATTTTTGTCATTAAAAAAATCTTTTAAGCTATAGTAAGACTTTTCAATTAATTTGCGTTTAATAAAACCTTTGAACTTATTGAGAGACATATCCAAAATGTTCTCTGGCAACATATTATAAAAAAGTACAGAATTACCAACAAATGATTTTCCAACTTTTCGCAGCCTAGTAGTGGGCAACACAAGTTTATCTTTATTTCTAAGATTAATGTTATGACAGTCACTTTTTTTCTTAAATTTATCGATATTTTTGTGTACATATATTAACCCTTTCAGACCGGATTTTTTGTTTCTCGGAGTTTGTAAGAGCCGATTTTATTCCAATTAAATTAGCTACTATTGAGCATAGAAACACTAAAAAAACTGGTATTTGTAGATTATTTTCCGAGAAAATTTATGTTTTCTTTATGTAACCAAATATGGACATCCGGCCTAAGTAACTGTAATAACTGATGTATGGGCTCTATGTCAATAAATAATAAATAGTCAGTTTTATAACATTTTTATTATAAAGGCATGAAATTTGAACAAAATTTAATCCAAAAAAAAAAAAAACTTCTAACAAAGCTAAGTGTCGGTGAAATTGAAGGAGTGTGAGCCATTTTGCTTTTGGTATCCAGATTACCTAAGCCATTATCCATATCATATTTGCGATAGGATTGAACACAACTGCCAGATCTGATGTGTGAAATATCAATCGCAAAGGTCACTTTGACAACTTTATGAAGGTCCTAATACCTAACTCATGTCGATCAAGGAGATCAACCCCTCCCATTACGTGATTGTACTTCTTCACAATTTCAGGCCTCTCAACTTCTATAAACCTCTTCTCTGTTTAGGATCTTTTCACCATATCCTTTTCTCATCATTCAACGTAGTTAGCTTGGACCTCCTCGCCCTCCTCAATATCCGGCTCTCCTGGCTCCTCAGGCTCAAGCTCGAAATCTGATCTATATCTTCGTCTTCATGTTCATCAAGAAGGGTCAGGTATGGTGTACTGTCTTTGACTCTGAGCTATTATATCGACCCAACCGACCATGTTTCGTAGGTACATGGGAAATTACTATTATTTCCCACATCCTCATCATCCAAAGATAGCTCCAAGTCTGACAGGTTACCATTTTCCAGAGCTTTCAAAGCATCCCTCGAGAAAATGATCATAAAGATCATGAATGAACCTGAAAAAAGACACTATTTAACATTTTACGATGTGAAATTAAGCATAAATTATAGCACTTATTGCAAAAAAATAACTTTATTCACTAACTGCAGCCTATGAACGTTTGAAAAAATATCTAATCAAAACCTACTGTCCGCGTTTGTTGACATAACGAATATTCGCGATTTTGTGTACAAATAACTAAATAATTGTGTGTAAAACACGTTGTTCTCTGCCTATATAGCATAACTTATCAATATATATTTTTTTCAAGACATATCTAATAGAAACACTTGAAATTTCTAAAGTAAATAAATCACTTACCTACACACTGCAAAGTTTCACCGGTTACTGATCAAAATTGGCTCACTAGTGCATACACGTACTAATAGATAGCGTAAGCGGTATATTATTTAGTAATTTATAATGCTCGCAAGCGATAACAACAGTTTCTAGTTACATAAAATTTAATTTTAGTAAGATAATTTCACAAAAATGTAATGTCCTCAATTGTGCACGGTAGGTCTGAAAGGGTTAAATTTTCAAGAATATATTGGTTATAAACTGTCATAATTTTAACTTCCTTAAACTTATTTCTCAGTGACTCTCTGGGTCCCATATTATATATGGCACGAACAGCCCTCTTCTGCAGCACGAAAATGGAATTAATATCAGCAGCATTACCCCATAAAAGTATGCCATATGACATAATGCTGTGAAAGTAACTAAAATAAACTAACCTCGCAGTTTCAATATCAGTTAGTTGGCGAATCTTTTTAACCGCATATGCAGCAGAACTAAGTCTGTTCGATAAGTTATTTACATGAGGGCCCCATTGGAGTTTAGCATCTAACGTTATCCCCAGGAAAACAGCCGTATCCACTAGATCTAATTCCTCATTATTAAGCTGTACAGTGGTTTCAACTTGTTTAACATTAGGTAAAGTGAATTTAACACACTTAGTTTTTTTCCCATTAAGTAATAAGTTATTTGCTTCAAACCACTGTACCACTTTTGTGAGAGAATTGTTTACTTCGTCAGGTATTCTTTGGTATCTATCAATTTTAAACAAAAGTGATGTATCATCAGCAAACAATACTATCCCGTGACTATCCTTAGCGAGATAAGGAAGGTCATTAATATAAATAAGGAATAGAAAGGGCCCAAGAATAGAACCCTGTGGAACTCCTATTTTTACAGCTGATCCGGTAGACCGCTTTCCGTTCACATCTACTTTTTGTGTTCTATCATTAAGGTAAGAATTCATTAAATCCAAAGCTGCACCTTTAATTCCATAATGGTGTAGTTTTCTGAGTAATGTTTCATGATCAACACAATCAAAAGCCTTGGACAAATCACAAAAAACTCCAAGTGCATCATGTGACTCCTCCCAGGCTTCAAATATATGTTTAATTAACTCAACACCAGCATCAGTTGTTGAGCGACCCCTTGTGAAACCAAACTGTTTTGTATGTAATATATCATTAGTATGAAAATGTTTAAGCAATTGATTTAGTATTAATTTTTCAAAAATTTTACTAAAGGTAGGTAGTACCGATATTGGTCTAAAGTTAGTGGGGTCACTAGTACTACCTGATTTAAATAACGGAATTATTTTACTATGTTTCATTAAGTCAGGAAACACACCACAGTCGATACAATTGTTAAATATTAAAGCTAACTCAGGTGCAACAATGTCAATCAATGACTTTACAACGTTAACGGAAATTCCCCACAAATCATTTGTTTTCTTATTGTCGATTAATTTGAAGGCCTTAATAACGTCAGAGCAACTAACGTGACTGAATTTAAATTTTTGATTGCATTCAGGCACGCTATCCTCCAATAATGAGAGAGCGGCAGCTGGTGAAGAGTTCAATGATCTTGTAGTAGAAACAGGGATATCCGTAAAGAAGGCCTCAAAGGCTGAAGCAACCTCAGAGTCTGACGTTATAGATTTGTTATCCACAATAAGTTTAAACTCACTGGTTTTCTCTGTTGCTTTCCCTGTCTCTTCGTTAATTATCTTCCAGGTAGATTTTATTACATTGGAGCTGTTTTTTATTTTGGTCTGTATATATTTAGACTTGGCCACAATGCAATCCCTCTTAAAAGTTTTGGAAAACAATTGAACGTACTGCTTGAACTCATCACTAGTATTATATTGTCGCTCCGCATACAGTTCATATAATTTTTGCCTTTTTTTATGTAATTCAATTGTTGCCCACTCGCTAAAGGCTTTTGCATCAGTAATTAAGACCGATTTACTAGTGAAAATATCATTAAATATTCTATGAAATGAATAAAAGAATAAGTTATACATTTCATTAGGACTTAAAATATCTGGTAGAAATGGAATATCTTTAACTAGACCTGTTCTCATTTTCTTTATACGGTCCGACGTTACTGGTACAAAAGTTATTTTACGTTTAGCAGACTTTTCCCTCAAACTTTCAAACTGAATTAATTGTCCGCAGTGATCTGAATCTAATTTACTAATAATGCTTTTACTAAGAGGATTTATATCTGTAAAAATATTAATATATATATAGCTGCTCCTGCTGATTGGGTGACTCACTCACTCATTGATCACCTCTCCTGAACAATTTTGTATGAAAATTTTTTTTTTCAATAATGGTGTCGTATAGAGGACAAAAATTCATTAAGAGGAAAAATATGGAGAGAGCTGATGATTGAGGATTTCAGAGACGAGCGACGGGCACGCTTAAGGTATTGAAGATAGGTGGGAGGTGCTCAAGCAAATGTCATTCGAAACATCATCCAATTGGCAGTGAGCTGAAAAAAAACCCAAAATGGCGAAAAAAAGATGGCCGCCATACAAATTTCGTCGGTGTCCATCTCGGAGGGTATAAAAGATGGAAGAGTGGTTTCTTCGCAAAAGATGATCAGGATCCAAAGGTCTACCCGATGAATAGAAAAAAAATTCAAAATGGCGGAATTTATTTTTCCATAGAAAATGTATGGCGAATATTGAAGAGACTACAAGTTGTAAACTATGCAAGGCTTTGATGCGGTTCTTTGGAGAACTTTCAATGAAAAATATGAGAAGACATGATGATTGAGGGTTTGGAAGATGGTTGAGGAGCCCGGGCAGGGTATGGCAGATTGATGGGAGGTGCTCAAACAAAAATTACTCAAAACCTCATCCAATTGGCACTGAGCTGAAAAAAAAAAATGGCGGATTCAAGATGGCGGCTTTACAAATTTCGTCGGTGTCTATCTCACCAAGTATAAAAGATGGAAGAGTGGTTTCTTGGCAAAAGATGATCAAGAACTGAAGATCTACAATTTGATGAACAGAAAAAAATCAAGATGGCAAAATTTATTTTTTTCACACAAAAAAAAATTTTTTTCATTGATGGTTTCGTATAGAAGACAAAAATTGATGCGGAGGGAAAATATGGAAAAAGCTGATGATTGAAGATTTTGAAGATAGGTGAGGAACACGGCCAGGGTATTAAAGATATGTGGAGGCTGCTCAAACAAAAGCAATACTCGAAACCCCGCGGTCCGCTTTAGCGGGCCGCGCAGCCACGCGACCTACTAGTTATCTATACAAGTGGCGCTTATTGAAGTTATTCTTGTTGGTTCCATAAACATTTTGGATAAGTTGTAGGACATAAACAAATTTAATAACTTTACACTTAAAGGGCTACTTTCCAAAATATTGACATTAAAGTCACCGCATACAAGTAACTTTTTACTTGAATTTACTATTTTGAATAATACTTCATCCATTACCTTCTCAAAAAGTTCAAAATTGGACAATGGTGGTCTATAAACAGACACAACAATGAATTGCTCTAATTCAACTGCCGCTAGTTCAATTGTCCGTTCAACAGACAGGCTCACAATGTCATTTCGATTTTTGAATTTTAATTTTTTGTTCAATAATATTAATGAGCCCCCATGAATAGATTTTGTTCTGGTGAACGAACTACCAACCCGGTAGTCACCAAAATTAAACATGTATTCATTTTTTTTTAACCAATGTTCAGTAATACATAAAATATCAATATTAAAATTCTTTAAAAATAACTCAATCTCCAAATCCTTCTTTTTAATACACTGAATGTTCTGGTGAACAAGGTTGATAATTTGAGATTTTTTATTCTTTAAATATGGTATGTCCTTATTATAATTTGATTTATTTAAGCAAGAGGAAACCTCTGTTGTCTCCTTATCTAGTTTAAAGTAAAATTACTTGGCTTGACATCCAAGATGCAGTCAGAATTATAACACTGCTCAATAAAAGCAGTTTGTTTAGCCAAATTCTTGGCTGTTATTGAAAAAAAATATGATAGCGAAATAGCTATCTGTCTTTTAAAATAGCAAGATAGTGTATATTTATCTTGCTTCAAATTATAATAAATTTTACCACATTTGGTAATGTCAATAATTTTAAATTTATTATTGTATGTACATAAATTGTGCAATGTCATATTCAACTTATATCTAAGAGTATTTTCTTGGTGTGGCAGATTTTGACAATAGGGGAATGTGTAAATAACAATATTATTTACATTTAATTTATTTAGAGATTCATAACAATATTCCAAATCTTTTTTGTTAATGTTACCTCTGTTTCCAAAAAAGATTATCAAATTTGTATTTTCATCAAAACTATTTCTATTTTTGTAAATTGAATTTACCACAGAGATTAATCCCGCATTAGGGGAACAGCAGTTCAATACCGTATGTCCCTGTAAATGTAGATTTAATAATATGCCCATATTACTACCAATTCCGTCACTAAACATGAATGTTTTTGTGCTTGATTTTGTATGTCTGAGGGAAATATTAGCATTGTTTACAACATTTTGTTCAGGGAACCTGTCACACATATGCCTTGATTTTGAGGACAATGAAGCCGGGGACACAGACTGTGGATGACCCGCACCTTCATTAGCACAGTTATTTACTAAGGAATTTTTGTGTTTATTGTGATTGTACTGTTTTAATTGTGTCTCATCTGAAGTCTGTGTGTATTCCGACCTCATATTTTTTTGACAAGAGTCAAACTGGGCTGCCAGAGTATGTAAAGAAGTTTGCAATCTGGCAATTTGAACTTCTAATATATGTGTGTCAGATTCATAACTAATTTTACTACTTTCTAATTGTGCACTATAGTTTTTAATCTGTTCTAACAATTGCAATCTATCCTGTTTGGGTTTTAACATTTTAAAAGAGTAATTATGAATTTTTAATAACTTTTGTGTTTTCCTTATATATCGGTTAATTTTTATATATTTTTTTAGTTTTTTACTGCTGCAGGGATAAACCATTGAAGGATTTGTAATATTGACCTGTGATGATGTTTGGTCAGTACAGAGAATAGGGTTATCCGTGGCAGCAGTAACCAACTCCGGGGCCCTATCAACTAACTCTTCGAAGAGACTTTGATTTTGAAGGACTGTAGTATTGTAGGCAGCAGTTTCCAGCTCGCTGATCTTCTGGTGAGCGTCATGCAGCTGCTGCTGTAGGTCAGAGATCTTGTGAAGGGTCGCCTCGTACTCAACCCGGCACCCATCAAACCTATCTACAAGCTCCTGAAGGTGGTCACGCTCTTCGACTACGCTTTCGTAACTTATATGGATAGCTGACAGTTCCGATTTTAATTTTTTATTTTTATCCAAAATATCTAATATTTCCCTCTCATTGTCGTCACGCTCGCTATTAAGTTGAGCACATAAGGCCCTACTCGCCTTTAATTCTTTTAATGCCAGTTGAAGTTTAGTTTCTTCTTGGCGTGCTAATGCCCTGCGGGTCATCATCTTGTAAATAAATGAAGTATGTTCTTAGAACAAAAGAATAAAGACGGATAAAGACCAACGACCCAAGGAATCCGAGTTGACAGTTGATAATTAATTTGAGATTACAACTGTGTAGTATTACGGCAATAATAGACAATTGCAATCACAAATACCGGTTTTTTGTGTACTTTTAAGTTTGTTTTATTTCTAAAACAACACAATAGACTTGAAAATCACAGGCTAACACTATTTTTAAAGTTAAACTAACCTGAAAACCGTTGTAACTTTTACACGCAATAAACATAAGATTGGCACTGTAACTACTAAAACTATATTTATATAACACTGATTTTAGTATTATTAAACTAAATAATTCTTAAATGGGCTATAAATACGCACTAAATAATAATTAAAATAAAATTTAACAGACAGATTTGAACAGCTGTTTACCCCAGTGTTGCCACACCAAAAAACACCAAATGGTAACATGATATCAAAAAATAAATGGTGACATGATAAGAGTGAAAGTGACATAAGAAAGTTATATGATAAGAGTGAAAGTGACACGGGTTGCCAGAGGACATTTTGGATATGTCAATAAATTCAAGGTTTTTATAAAACGCAAATTAATTGAAAAATCTTATTATAGAGTACAAGGTTTTTTTTAATGACAAAAAACCATGGACTTAGATTGCTCTAAAACTCAACAGTTCAAATCATTTATTAGGCTGTTTTGTTGTAAGATGGTGATAATTAAACATTACCTCAGTCCTCAATGTTCTTAATTTGTACAGTACACGTTCAAAAAGTGTACAGTGTACCAATTTTGAATAAAGTTTATTTGACTTTGACATGATAAGAGTGAAAGTGACGTGATACGAGTGAAAGTAACAAGACAACAGTAAAAGTGGCATAAGAGTGACAGTGACATAAGAGTGAAAGTGACGTGATAAGAGTGAAAGTGACGTGATACGAGTGAAAGTAACAAGACAACAGTAAAAGTGGCATAAGAGTGACAGTGACATAAGAGTGAAAGTGACGTGATAAGAGTGAAAGTGACTCACTGTACAATGTTTCCCGCACACCTCGCACACCACGTTCCTATTGTAGCGCTGCCCGAGGTGCATGCGTCTGACGTGCAGGTGCAGCTTGGAGCGACACGTGAATGTCTTGTTGCACTGAAAAAAATAGTGAAAGTGTGAAGAAGTGACAAGAACAGTGAAAGTGAGAAGTGAAAGTGGGTAGAAGTGAAAAGAATAGTGAAAGTAATACTATATTTATTCTCTCCTTGTCTGCGTCGGTTTCTTAATCCCTGTGTCATGCCATTGACATTAATGTCAATTTTAGCCATCGATTTTTAAACAGACTTCAAAAAAGGAGCGCAATATATTCACATAATATGATAATCTATTTAGGGTAAACAAATATACAAAATGTCATAGATATATTTATTTATGTCCACTCATGCGCCCTTATTAGGGGGTGGTTTTAGATGCGTAACGATTTTTTGTAGACATCCTTAAATTTTCACTCGAACTATGAACTCGAACCTAAGCGCAAGGTATTTAATTACTAGATATTTACTTGAAAACAGGTACATACCTGAGAGCAAGGTGCATACCTGAGCGCAAGGTACATACTTGCCTGAGTGTAAGGTACTTGCCTGAGCGCAGGATATATGCCTGAGCGCAAGGTACATACCCGAGCGCAAGGTACTTACTTACCTGAGTGCAAGGAACATACCTGAGCGCAAGATACATACCTGAGCGCAAGGTATCTGCACGGTGGGGGGTGCGGCGGCGACGTCGTCGGCGGCTTTCAGCTTCAACTGTTTGAGGTGCATACGTTCGTGCTTTCGCCGGTCGAAAGTGGAAACGACGCTATTGCATATCCTACACTTCGTCCTGCGATAGTAAAAAAATAAAAAATGGCGTCGAATTGAGAACCTCCTCCAAAATTTGGAAGTCGATTAAAGAAATATTTTATGCATAAAGTGTGCTCATAAAAAAAAGCATATTATACAACTGAAGATTATAAGAAATGATAATCTAAAAGATTGAAATTTAAACCAACTTCACCACCCATTTATCACTTAAAAACTACTCAACCGTTTTTGATAAAACTTGCACTGTTCCCTAAATTGAAGTAAATGTAATTAAAAATACTTAGCAGTATCAAGAAGTGATTCAGACATGGTCAAAAGACAAGTGTCCTAGCAGTATTAAGAAATGAACCAGATGTGGTCAAGAGACAAGAAATGACCTAGCAGTATCAAGAAATAACCCAGATGTTATCAAGGGACAAGAAATATCCTAGAAGTGACCCAGATGTGATCAAGAGACAATAAATGTCCTAGAAGTGACCCAGATGTGATCAAGAGACAAGAAGTGTTCTAGAAGTGATCAAGAAATGACCCAGATGTGGTCAAGAGACAAGAAATGACCTAGCAGTATCAAGAAGTGACCCAGATGTGATCAAGAGACAAGAAATGTCCTAGAAGTGACCCAGATGTGATCAAGAGACAAGAAGTGTTCTAGAAGTGATCAAGAAATGACCCAGATGTGGTCCAGAGACAAGAAATGACCTAGCAGTATCAAGAAGTGACCCAGATGTGATCAAGAGACAAGAAATGTCCTAGAAGTGACCCAGATGTGATCAAGAGACAATAAATGTCCTAGAAGTGACCCAGATGTGATCAAGAGACAAGAAGTGTTCTAGAAGTGATCAAGAAATGACCCAGATGTGGTCAAGAGACAAGAAATGACCTAGCAGTATCAAGAAGTGACCCAGATGTGATCAAGAGACAAGAAATGTCCTAGAAGTGACCCAGATGTGATCAAGAGACAATAAATGTCCTAGAAGTGACCCAGATGTGATCAAGAGACAAGAAGTGTTCTAGAAGTGATCAAGAAATGACCCAGATGTGATCAAGAGACAAGAAATGTCCTAGAAGTGACCCAGATGTGATCAAGAGACAAGAAATGTCCAAGAAGTGACCCAGATGTGATCAAGAGACAAGAAATGTCCTAGAAGTGACCCAGATGTGATCAAGAGACAATAAGTGACCCAGAAGTGAGGTAGAAGTGAACGCGCGTGTGTCACTCACCCGTTGTCCCGCCACACGGCGAGCCTGTGCCTCTGGGACGACAGCAAGTGCAGGTTGTGAGCGTCGAGCGTCAGGAACTGCACGCCACACTCCGCGCAGTAGCTGTCGGAAGCAGGGTCCGGGGCGATTTCCGACTCCTGGGATAAAACAATTATAATATTGTGGGGATTGGACAAAAAATAAATTCTTTAGTCTTCACAATCTTTGTTTTTAACCCCCGACGCAATAACGACGGGGTGTTATAAGTTTGACGTGTCTGTGTGTGTGTGTGTGTGTGTGCGTGTATGCGTGTGTGTGTGTGTGTGTCTGTCTGTTCCCCTGTAGCGCTCAAACGGGTGAACCGATTTGAATGCGGTTTTTTTTTGTTTGAAAGGTAAATTAGTCAAGAGTGTTGTTAGCTATATTTGATGAAAATCGATCCAACATGGCCACCGCTACAAAATGGCGGATTACATTATTTTTCATAACTCCTTTAATATGGGTATCAAATGAAAGGGCTTGACTAGTAGAATAGCATTATGCAAATCCAATATGGCTGCCGCCACAAAATGGCGAATGTCGGGGGTTTTTTAAATTTTTAATTTACACTTGTATTACAATAATTCGTCATAAGCCACACACCTTCCAACGTGCACACTCGACGCCATTCCGCTACGTCCCTTTTATGCTTTCTCCCTCACACATGCATCCTTTCTCTTTCTTTCACCTTATGTTCCGTTCACTTTAATCTATTCGATCTTTTCTCTCATTCGCACATGTTTACTCTCTCTTTCCTTTCACATCGTACGTTCCATTCTACTACTTGGTTCCAACGTTCCATTTCTACAATATTATACGTTATTTTTAGTTTATACAAAACCTGAAAGTAGTTTGTTCAGAATCAGTAGCAGAATGGAATCCAACCATTTTTATACAGTGTTATACATATTTTCACTAATATTTTTATTAGTACACCATTTTCTCTGAGATTGTGCTGGACCAAAGTCCGTTTAATTTTTCCTAAAATATAGTTTGTTCGAAGAGAACTCACCTTATCGTCGTGTTTGTGCGACTTGCTCAGGTGCATAAGCAGGCCGTGCCTGCCCGCGAAGCTCTCCCCGCACTTGCGGCACGCGTGCTCGCTGGAGTTAGCGTGCGCCTTGCGCATGTGCGACAGGTAGCTCGTGGGCTTGCTGGAACGTACACGGACATAGCTTTTGTATTAACCGACTTCAAAAAAGGAGGTTATCAATGCTATACGCACGTATATATGTAATACTAGTTGATTCCCGCAACATCATTCGCGCAAATATAGATATTTAAAAATCCCTTGGGATAAAAAGTAGCCTATGTCCTTCTAGAACCAAGGTCTATAACTGTACCAAATTTCATCAAAATCGGTTCAGCGGTTTAGGCGTGAAAGTGTAACAAACAAACAAACAATCTCACTTTCGCCTTTATAATATTAGTTAGGATTTCAGTATATTGAAGTCGGTTTAATTTTTCTTTATAGCTTGTTAGTTTGTATTGTAAAGTTGTGTTAAACTGCCTCGTTGGTCGAGTGGTTAGCATATTTGATTGCAGATCACGAGGGCCCGGATTCGATTCCCGGGTCGTGTAAATAATTGTTAGGTATTGGGGTTTTCTGTTGAGAAATTCTCAGTGCCAGCCCCGAGTTGGTAGACGGCGGTGTTTCACCCCCGTGCCTCGGAGAGCACGTGAAGCAGTCGGTCCCGGTTATTATCACTATCATGTGACAATAGTCGTCAAAGCCCGCCAACCCGCATTGAAACAGCGTGGCAGGTCTAAGCTCTAAATCTCTCTCTTCTATGAGAGAAGGGTCATAGGAGAGAGGGGTCCTGTGCCCAGCAGTGGGACGTTAAAAGGCCTATAGTATACATAGACTGCTAAAATCATAACCCTTCCTTTTGGCTTTTCCGTAGTCGGGTAAAAATATGTGGGATTCCTGTCTTCCATGCGTAACATTCAACGAATCTCATCGTTTCGTCATTTCACGCACGAACAAACACTGAATAGTGGCGTTTTATACCTACTCATATTTTTTCATTAAAATTCTCTTTCCTTTTAAATTTTTTTATATTCGTATTTTATTACAATATAACCATAAACATAAAATATAATATTATCATGAACACGGGTCTTCTCTCAAAATGAGAAGGATTTTAACCATAGTGTACCACGGTGGCCAAGTGCGGATTGGCAGACTATTCGGAGATTCTGTTAGAATAGAAAAAAAATTACAAACAGAAAAAAAGTTATTAAAATAAAAGCACAATACTAAGAGCACCTGCGCCTGTACCATAGAGATAATAATAATAAATAGAGTTGGCATAATGTCCTATAGAAATTAGTGGATCGGAAAATAGCTCAAGCTTATCAAAATTTTCATAAGTGTGAAAGAGACAACATTACATTTTTGACATAATAATAAAACAGTTTGCGGCAGACTCGTGACTTAAGATGGCCTCCCTAAAATGTATACATGAACACTCACACACGCACAACTTGAGACATCACAATGAACACGCGCCATTTTATGTCTTCGGATTGTGCGTGTGTGAGTGTATTTTTTGGCACGTTTTTAAGGTAGGTATGCCAACTCTATTTATTATTATTATCTCTATGGCCTGTACCGACACTAAGTTACCGAACGAACTATACTCACATGAACATCTTGTCGCACAGCCTGCACGGGTACTGGTGTCCGTTGTGCCACCGCTCGTGCACCACCGCCTGGTTCCTGTCAACCCACCAACCGTACAGTGCAAAGGGACTGCTATCGGACACTTAGCGCTATTATTATATAGTGGGGAGCCCAAGAGGGGATTTTGGGTTTACTCGAGCGCGTCAGATTAACATCACAAGGATACTTCATCTTGCATCCTGCTGAGTACCCCCTCTACCATTTTTTTTTTTTTTTTTTAAGACCCCGACGTAGTCGAAGTCAGCCGTTGTCCCCCGACATGGTGGTCGGAGACCTTGTGTGTCTTATTTAATTTTGAGTTCCTAAAATTCTTTTATATAAATTTATATATATAATATTAATTTTCGTTATTTATTGTAAAATTCGCCTATTATTTATTATTTTTAACATTTATGTGTTGTTTGTGTTGTGTTGTGATACGTGTGTATGTATAGTGTTACTAGTATGTATTTTACCTATATTTTTTCTTATATTATTATAATATAATAGTAGTTTATGAAACGGTTGCATAATAGAGGTTATTAAAACACGAGTGTTAGTTTAAAAAACGAGCCGCAGGCGAGTTTTTTAATAGTATTACACGAGTGTTTTAATAACTAATTATGTAGAGTTTCATACACTACTTTATCTAAACTCATATCTTAAAATCCAAACCATAAAATCTTGGTAATATTTGTCGTGAGTTTTCTTTGATTTTGTTGGTCGGTGGTCAGGTGGAGTTAAATTCTCTTCAGTATCACTGCTAGACATTTTTCCGCACAATAAAAACCATGTCTTGTAAAGTTTTGAGTAACAAATAAAAAATTTAAATATTATAACTAGCGTATGGCGCCAAAATTCAGTTGTTACCATAGAGATTCTTCTTCTTTTTCGGTTTGTCCCTTTCGGGACAGGCCAAGATCGTTGACCATACAGCCTGGGTTACCATAGAGAAATTAATAGTAGTAGAGGAGTCCTAATGTCCTATAGAAATTAGTGGATCGGAAAATAGCTCAAGCTTATCAAAAATTTAATTTTTAATAGTTATTAATTTTCAGTAGTTATTTTTAGTAGTTACTTAATTTTAAGTAAACTTAATTTTTAGTAGTTACTCTTCTGCAATTTAACACAATTCACAATGTTTAACGCGTTTGTACAGTTACACACATCTACTGTAAGGAGGTCGCACGAATTTCCCGCCATGGCTCAAAAATACCAGAACCCAGTTCGCCTGTACTATAATGTAGAAAAAATTATTTTATAACATTACTTTGCAATAATTTCCTAACAAAGTAGTGTTATAATGAATTTTTTTAATTTTTTTTTTAAATATTATAGATGTATGTGAATAAAGTAGTCCAATATATGACACATTTTGATTTCATATTCGGGATTTTAAGATATGAGAGTAGATAATGGTAGCGATTCTGTTAAACACACTCTCTAACCTAAACTTAATTTTAGGTTTTCTTATTTTAGCTGCTCTATCTCTAAGTGGCATTCTAGGTTTCCGCTTCAACTAAATTTAAATACTCCAAAAGGCCTTCTAAATTTGACGTTTGAGTTTAATAGTAAGTGTTGCCATGTAAGATAACAAGAACTGCACAAATGTTGTGTTTGATTTTCCCCATTAATTTCAAAAATATTTTTAGTGAAAAATGTCGAATAAAAGCGAACGATGTTACTTGAAATACAGAAATAATAATTTGTTTGATTTATTTTGCTCCAATCATGTTAAGAATTGTCTAAAATTGGTATTTTGTTCATTTTATAGTGTGAATTTGGCCTAAATCTGTGGGCATTTGTTATACTCTATGCTCGTCAATTCGTGGATTGTGTTCTGTGGTTGTCAGTTTTTAAAGTGTTGTTGAAATTGGAAATAATTTAAATAAAAAGTCTATGTATGTATTTGTTTTTGTTCCTCATCTAATAAAAAAAGCGCTTTAATATGAATGTGGACCGCCAAGCTCGTAAAAGGGCAAATAAAAAACAGCAGATGACAGGCTACATGCCAATTTTCAAATCGCGAGGGGTAAGCCCGTGTTTTTACGTTTTTTCTGAGCTAGTTTTTACTTACTTACTTTTAAATAATAACTTGTGTTATAAAAGTGGTGTTTAACTTACTTTAACTCGAGTACCTGCGTTTTATACGCTTTCCTTTCAATCACTTAAGATTCTACTTACTAGAGTTCAAGAGACCTATTATTTGTATGACTGATTTTGTTATGAAATAGTTATTCTGATAAACCTTTCTATCTATCTATCTATAATCTATAATAATAATGTAAAGAAGCTTGTCCTGACTGATCATCAATGCACAACCTAAACCACTGAAGCTAGAAACTTGAAATTTTCACAGTAGCTTTCTTTTGACGTAGATGCACACTAAGAAAGGATTATTGCTAATTTCACCCCTAAGAAGGTTAAATAGGGAATGAAAGTCCATCTTTTTTCAAGTTATGTCCATCATAATCAGTATTTAGGTTTTCGGTTAAAAATAAAGGATTATGTTTAAGGAATTTTGGAAAAACTGTAATCTTTGAAGTTATATCAATGAAAATTTGTATTTGTATTGTCGGTTAAAAATAAAGAATTACATATTTCAGGAATTTTGGAAATTCCACCCCCAAGTGACATTTATAAGAATTCAAGCAGATGAAGTCACTGGCAGCTAGTTTAAAAGATATAAATCTATACTAATATTATAAAACTGAAGAGTTTGTTTGTTTGAACATGCTAATCTCAGGAACTACTGGACTGATTTCTTCTTTCACCGTTGGATATGTACATGATCCTTGAGTGCTATAAGATATATAATATGTACCACGCGCGAAGCCGAGGCGGACCGCTAGTCTACTATATTGTGCACAATATACCCATGATCATGTACTTCATGTATAAATATTTTCTTCCTCACAGGGAACATAGCACTTCGGGATGTTACTGATTTACAGGCAGTGTTAAGCACCAAGGTAAACCAACTGGGATGCAGCAGGACTGCACAGCAGTGGCAGCATGTAAGTTCAAAGTACCATTTTGGTTTGTTCTTTCAAAACATCATTAAATTAATTATCATCAATATCATCATCAACCTAATGCCGACCCACTAAGGAGAACAGATCTCCTTAGAATGAGAAGGGCTTGGATCAGCATGCTGTAGTCCTATACAGATTGGCAGACTTCATACACCTTTAGGAATATTATGGAGAATATATCTGGAAGCGGTAATAGATTATTATATTAACTTATTACAAGATATAGGATACTTGATGTTTTCAAAAAAGTATATCTAACTAGTTACTCCATACAGCTTCGCTGAAGTGCAATTGGACATATATAAATCAAATCAAATCAAATCAAATAAACTTTATTCAAAATTGGTACACTGTACACTTTTTGAACGTCAATTTAGGTACAGGCAATGGTGATAATTATTTACGGAAACTTAAAACTAAAACTACGAGGGTTCCAAACGCGCCCTGGTCTGAGAAGAGCCCACAACAAACTCAGCCGGGTTTATTTTTTTTTTTATTATCACCATCTTACAATATGGTATAATAGCCATAAAAATGATTTGAACTGTTGGCTTTTAGAGCAATCTATGTCCATGGATTTTTGTCATTAAAAAAATCTTTTAAGCTATAGTAAGACTTTTCAATTAATTTGCGTTTAATAAAACCTTTGAACTTATTGAGAGACATATCCAAAATGTTCTCTGGCAACATATTATAAAAAAGTACAGAATTACCAACAAATGATTTTCCAACTTTTCGCAGCCTAGTAGTGGGCAACACAAGTTTATCTTTATTTCTAAGATTAATGTTATGACAGTCACTTTTTTTCTTAAATAGATAATAGTATACATACTATTACTGGATAAATTAGCTTTCTAGTAATCTAGCTTTTGCCTGCGACTTCTGCCGTGATACCTGTTAATTTACAGTCTATGTTACTTATATACTAAATAAAGTAGTTTTCTAATGGTGAAGAAACCTTTCAAGAAAGACAATTTATTTCAGAATTCATTGATTACAAACAATCTTATACATATATATCGATTACATACAAATCTTACCACTTTATAATAATTATAGTGTAAATATAACTCTTTTTCAGGCCTTGCCACCAAGCCCTGGTGCAGTACCACCTGAAGAGCCTTCACCAGCTAGTGAAGTCCAAACAGAAGCTGAAGCGGGATGTCTACATCAGTAATCCAAAATTGGGCATATATATATAGACATAATAACAAGGCCCCATCAACGTCCTCACCTACCAGTTCATAGCAACTTAGTGGCTAGCCTTAATGAGAATAATAGATTACTAAGAGAAGTCATAGGTACTGCAGCTGCTATTATATAGTGTTATAGTGTTATTAGTAGTGTTATTTAAACTTTTATTTTTGTTCTCATTAAGTGCTTGCCCCTTCAAATCTCAATAACTTCTTGTAGTAATAAAAGTTGATTTTGTACCTGATAGTAATTATTCCACCACCCACCACTGCAGTCTTTTTTACGTACCACTACTGGGCAGAGGCCTCATCACTCTTAGAGAGGGATTTAGAGCTTAGACCCGCCACGCTGCTCCAATGCGGGTTGGCGGGCTTTAACGACTATTGTCACATGATAGTAATAATAACCAGGATCGATTGCTTAACGTGCTCTCCGAGGTACGGGGGTGAGACACCGCCAACTACTAACTCAGGGCTGGCAGTGAGAATTTCTTGTCAGAAAAACCCAATATCTAACAATTATTTGCCCAACCCGAGAATCGAACCCGGGACCTTGTGATCTGCAGTCGAATATGCTAACCACTAGACCAACGAGGCAGTTATAATCATCAATTATTATCCTTACTAATATTATAAATGCGAAAGCGTGTCTGTCTGTCTGCTAGCCTTTAACGGCCCAACAGTGCAACCGATTTCGATTTAATTTGGTACAGAAGTAGCTTACATCCCGGGGAAGGACATAGGCTACTTTTTATGCTGGAAACATAACATGTTCCCATGGAAAGACGGAAAATTTATACATAATCCGTTCAACCGATTTTGATGAAATTCGGTACAGAGGTAGTTTACATCCTGGGAAAGAACATACCTAGGTTACTTTTTATCCCGGAAAAATAACATGTTCCCATGGGTTAAATACATAATCCGTTTAACCGATTTTAACGAAATTTGGTACACAGGTAGCTTTCCCTTGCTTTCCTTCGTCCCTGTAATTGACATAAGCAACTTTTATCCCAGAAAAGCAAATAGTTCCCACAGGATTTTAAGAAACCTAAAAATAAGGCATCATCTAGTATATTATAAGTGAGATAAGTTGTTTATAAACTGAAAGAACTATGTACCTACCTCTTGTTAATAATTACTGAGTTGAATTTGTTTATAAGAAATATGTGTAGTAGTTGTATGTATATGTACCAAAATATTTAAAAAATATTTAGGTAAGTACCTAACTACCTTGTTGATTCTAAAAAATAATAAGCAAAAATAAATATTTTTTATGTGAAACATTTTTTATTTATTAAAATGATTAGCAATAAAATTTGTCCACTAAGTCTAGCTTCATGCAAAAAATCTGCGTTGACTTCTTCATTTATGATTGCCTCATTGTCTGTATCTGCATTTTTTGGGTTTTTATCTGCAAAATACAATGATTTTATTAATCTGTTTTTTTTTAAATGAAAGTAGGAGGCTAATAATTTGGAAAAACTTCAACAATTGTTATCAATTCAGTTGAATGATCTTGATAAGATACATATTTATGTAACTAGAACTGAAAAACTATTTGCTACCTATTACTATAATTATCATTTACAATATTCTGAGTAATATGATACATATTTTTGATGACTCGGTGCAGTAGATTAAGTAGATGAGAGATGTTTTTGATGTGATATCAATATTTCTGTAAAGAAATTGCTTAATTTGTAGGGTTCCGTATCTCCAGAGAAAAAAAGGAACTCTTATAGGATCATTTTGTTCTCTGGCTGGCTGCCGTATCCGTTCAAAGGGAATCAAAACCTATACTGTATAGGTTAGAATCATGAAAGCAGCTGACACTGTTTTATAGCACAAGTAAAGGGAAAAATTCGAAAATTGTAAATTTGTAGTTACATCTCAACAAATCTGAAGTCAAAAAATTAGTTAGACTCATATTTGATTTTCTCATATGCAATAATAATAAGTACTGGTTTGTGTTTATATAATAATAAAATTATAAAGTGTATGTCTGTGATTTCAAAATAACTCCATCATATTAAGCTCATATGGTTATTTGAACTGTACTATAACTGAATCACATGTTTTTAAAATTCTTGTCTGTCTGTCTGTTTGAACAGGCTAATCTTCAGAACTGCTAAACCGATTATGATGGGACCTTCACATACAAGTAGAGGATTAACCAAGGAGTAACATGGGCTACGTTTTTAACCAATTTTCAAAAAAAGAGGTCCATTTCCAACTCAATCCCAATGCTGTAGGGGATTTGACCCCCAAAACTAATGGGATTTAGAAACTGTCGGTTATTATAGAGGTACCTACCAATTAAAGACTTTATCGTTGAATGAACTCAAGTACATACCCAACTCCTTAACCCTGATGCTGTAAGGAATTGCATTCCTAAATCGTGGAGATCCCGTGGGATTTTTTCGTTTTGAGGACAGGTTAGATAGGTTACTTTTTGTTCTGGAAAATCAAAAGTTCCCACAGGATTTTTAAAAACCCAAACATACAGGGGCGAAGCCGTGGGCATCATCTAGTAATAAAATATGTTTGTTATGTAAAATAACTTTTATAAAATAAAATAATAAAATATGTTTGCTTACCGGTAAGCACATTGAGAAAAATATTATATAACGTCACCAGTATAGTTATTGCCGCTTTTATGGCTTGTAGTGTAATTATCTGTGTCTAGGGAGGCACCTGAACTTGTTTTTTAGGCATCCGTTAAGTACACATTTCAAAGATATTTCTGGTCCTGGTGTGGCATTCATTGTATTGAAGTTCGGCTTGGGTTGATGGCTCAATCAAAGGATCATCAGCCATGACTGTAGAGGATAGATATCCTTTGTCAACTCTGCAAAAATCATAAAAAAAAAACTATATTTACAAAATACATCAAAATGTAGAATATTGTGATTACAAAGCAATTGGCTTGTCTTTATTCATCATTTTATATGTTGGGCTCAGATTATTTCAACAAATACTTATCAAAACCCAAACACCCATTTTTAGGGTTCCGTACACAAAGGGTCAAACGGTACCCTATTACTAACACTCCGCTGTCCGTCTGTCTGTCCACCTGTTACCAGGCTCATGATGTGATAGTTAGACAGTTGAAATTTTCATAATTGATTAATTGCCTTTGTTAATTGGCTACTGAGATCATTTCTTCCTTTAAGGTTTCCTAGTGCCTAAGAGAGACTACAGATCTTTAGAATAGGTAGGTACTAGTTATTTAGATACCTAAGATTAAGAAATTTAATAAATTACCTGTCTCTGGAATCAATCAGAGCTGCAATAAGGTTTTCTTCCATTTTAAGGTTATCACATGTACAGCAACTTAAAATCTGAGGTAAAAAAAACACTAAATACAACTTTAACAAGTTTTTCTCAATGAAATCATAGAATACGAAAAAAATATATAACTTTTAAGGAAAACCGAAACCCTAATATAAATATTTCTTTTCATTTATTCCGCGGTTTTTGGCTTTAGACGGACAACTTAAATTTAGGGGGCACCTCGAGAGGTCCTCTTTAAATTTAGCGAATTTTAAGTTGACGTTTCTTAATTTTGACACTTAGTGTGTTCGACAGAATAGGTTTTGCTGTCTAAAATCTAAATTGAATAGTTTAGTGCTGTCAAAATCAATTTTAAGTTAGACCTGTCATTTAACTGTGTTTGTAGAATTGCACATCCCTCTAAGTCTAACATAAGCGATTTTAAATTTAGAAATCTGCCAAGAGAATTGCTACCAATAGTAGTTTATGAAACGGTTGCATAATAGAGGTTATTAAAACACGAGTGTTAGTTTAAATTTATTAAACACGAGTATTACACGAGTGTTTTAATAACTAATTATGTAGAGTTTCATACACTACTTTATCTAAGCTCATCAATAGGTATCTTACGTATAAAAGAAAAGACTAAGAAATTAACAAAATTATTTATTATAATAAGTATTCATGTTTTGGATATTGCAATTTATAAATGTACTCAATTCTTCAGGGGAGAACGTTTTTGCATTTTTTCCCTTAAAGCCCTGCGATTTTCTTTTTAAAACAGCAATCAGTCTTGTGTATTTAATAATATCGATTTGGTTGTAGATACTCAATATACTTTTGAGCATTGAGTATTTAGCCCATACCTAAGGACAAAGACTTAAATTTATTTGATAATTCTTGGAAATATGCTAGCATTACATTTTCTGAAAATGAAGTGGTTTTTTTCAAAATTTTCCAACTCATAAAATCTTGGTAACATTTATCGTAAATTTTCTTTGATTTTGCTGGCAAAAGATTATTTGTCATTCCCGATGCTATTTCCAGAATGTCTGGTGGAGTTAAATTCTCTTCAGTATCACTGCTAGACATTATTCCGCGCAACAAAAATCACTTGCAAAATTTTGAGTTACAAAAACTGAATAGTAAATAAATAATAAATTAAAAATTTAAATAATAGGCGCCAAAATTCAATTGTCAATTTCGAATGTGCGGTGCGTGCAGTGCGTCTATGGTCAATTATGGTAGCACTACACTCTGTCCTCTGGCCGCATCTTGCTACCGCCACACTTTCGCAGTAGTAGTAATAGGGTAACTTTGATAGCGGGATAATCATTGTAAGTAACAAAATTAAACTAACTAACTATTGTAAACTAACTATTGTACCTATTTCTTTTAAAATGTTTCTTTTGTTTAATTTATGTTTTTTTGCTGTACAATAAAGTATTAAATAATAATAACAATAATAAACACCCGGCATGGCTCAAAAATACCAGAACCCAGTGCCTGTACTATAATGTAGAAAAAATTATTTTTTAACATTGTTTTGCAATAATTTCCTAACAAAGTAGTGTTATAATGAACTTTTTTAATTTTTTTTTTAAATATTATAGATGTATGTGAATAAAGTAGTCCAATATATGACACATTTTGATTTCATATTCGGAATTTTATGATATGAGAGTAGATAAAGTAAATATAAGTCTTCATTTACATACTAACGTGTTTTTCTATATGGTTTTGTTATTGACAGTTTTATTATTTTTGCTATGATTTGTCCCTCTACCATATTATAAGCTGACGACCTCCCTGGCGCAGTGGTGAGCGCTGTGGTTTTATAAGCGGTAGGTCCTGGGTTCGATTCCCGGCAGGGGCAATTTGAGATTTTATAATTTCTAAATTGTCTCTGGTCTGGTCTGGTGGGAGGCTTAAGCCGTGGCTGGTTACCACCCTACCGGCAAAGCCGTGCCGCCAAGCGATTTAACGTTCCGGTACGATGCCGAGTAGAAACCGACCAGGGGTATGCATACCTCTTCCAAGTTAGTCCGCTTCCATCCTTAGACTACATCATCACTTACCATCAGGTGAGATTGCAGTCAAGGGCTAACTTGTAGTTGAAAAAAAAAAAGCTCTTTATTTATATAAATACTCAGAAACGTCAGATTAAGGTATGGTGGGTTAATTACGGGCTAAAAAAGTATATTTAGAAAATCAGAGACTATTTGAACGTAACGTACGAGAGTGGGAGCGTTACAAAGCTGCAAGAAAAAACGTTATCTTGACCTTCTCGAATCTCGAGGGCGGTTGAATTTTATTCTATTTTGAAGGAAATGAGCGTGCTACAATAATAATAATTTTAAATATAGATTTGTAAGGTCTAAGTAATATCGTTTCCAACGTTAAAAGGTTATTTTTAAAATCACTAGGTACATATTTGGTAATCGATTTAAGTAAAAGTTAATGTATTCATTCTACAGTCCATTCACAATGCCTGCCTGCTTCTGCTTCCAATCACCACAAGTATAAATAGCGGCACGAAACTCGAGCGCTGACTTTCAATGCGCAGAAGTCGAAAATGAGGTATCTCGGGGTGTGAGGGGGTCGCGGGGAGGGCGTGGGGATCGTTCGTAAGCACTGATTAGCTCTCGCGGATCCCTCGTAAGCGCTGATTGGCTCTCCAATCGTACTGTCCCGCTCACTCGTACGACGCTGCACTTGAAGGTCACCGCTCGACTTACGTGCCGGGGGTTATACAATGACAACATATTATATGATCACGTGATCTGACGCCATTTCTGTTTACGAATACAGTCATTGGGATTCGGTATGGACTGTATGGTTTTGAATTGACAAGCTCCTTGTTTTGAAGTCGGTTAATAACAAGCGAGTTGGCGAGCACTAACTTGGTGAGGCTGATGTGAGAGCATATGGTGCAAATGAACCTCCTGGAATGCGCCGCCGCGGTGTGCGAGTTCAGTGTCTGCTTGCTGTTGTATCGAAGATGACAGATTTTGCACTCCAGGCGACCGCTCTTCTACAAAATAGACAGAATAATATTTTATTTTTAACCCCCGACGCAAAAACGACGGGGTGTTATAAGTTTGACGTGTCTGTGTGTGTATGTATGTGTGTTCCACTGTAGCGCTCAAACGGGTGAACCGATTTGAAAGCGGTTATTTTTGTTTGAAAGGTGAATTAGTCAGGAGTATTCTTAGCTATGTTTGATGAAAATCGTTCCAAGATGGCCGCCGCCACAAAATGGCGGATTACATATTTTTGCACAATTCCCTCAATATGGGTATCCAAATGAAAGGGCTTGACTAGTAGAATAGTACTATTGTTAGTTCTTAAACATTAATAAAATCGAAATGCATATTTTTCTTTCTCCACATTCCACAATCCTGAACGCATCTGTCATTTTCCTATCCTTGACATTTGACACCTGACGTTTGCTGTCAAGACGGCTACGCTGACAGAAGCCTTTGCAAGAAGCCTTTGCAAAATGACATTTAACTTTATTACGAATCATCAAGAAAGCGAATTGTGTGTGTGCGTCCCACCACATTTACGCATCATCAAAAACGATTAATATTCCATTCAAGTCGAGAAAAGCAAGTGCAATTAACTCCTTTCGAATGTCGAATAACATAAACAGCCAAATCATAGCGTGAAACCGCCAGTGCTGTGAAAGCAACGTGCCGCTACATCGGGTCCAAATCGCCTAACTATTTCCCCTCGAAAGAAAGCGAGAAACTTCTTTAGTAGGTATCGTTGTGCATTTCAAAACCGATGAAACAAAAAAGCGACATCAAAATCCTCTCTCGCGTACCAGGAGCCCATAAGGTGACAGGAGGTCGTTTGAGTTCCCACGCGCTGCACGAGTGACAGAGAGGGACTAACATACATGTTCACATAGAAAATAGCCTGCGAGAGAATGAAATAGAATACAAGTCATATTTTGGAGCATTAAAAAAATTTGAATAATATAAGTTTCACTTCTGCCGTGTGTGAATTACACACAGACTTTTTATTTTTTTATTTTTTAAAAGAATATAAATATGTAATATATACTAATAATACTATAATATTTTTACCAAAGACAAACTTACCTATCTACAAGCTATATTTTAGGAAAAATTACACTGACTTCGGTCCAGCAATCTCAGAGAAATCGGTGTACCAATCAAAAATATTTGCGATTTTTTAAAGCTTTTTTGAAGTAGACTTTTTATTTTAAAATGTTGTTGTGGGCTGTGGCCACCTAATTTGTTGTTGTTGTGGCTACCTAGTGTATTGTTGTTGTGGCCACCTAGCGTATTGTTGTTGTGGACGTCTAGTGTTGTTGTTGTGGCCACCTAGCGTATTGTTGTTGTGGACGTCAAGTGTTGCTGTTGTGGCCACCTAGCGTATTGTTATCGAGGACATTTAGTGTTGTTGTTGCGGCCACCTAGTGTTGTTGTCGTGCTAGAAGTCGTCCAAGTAACAACTAGCTACCTAGTCGTGTTTGTCCTTGTTTGCTGAAAGCAACGGGGTCCCCGAAGCCCCTGTAGCACAGGTCGCACTTGTACGGGGAGTTGAGGTAGTTGAGAGATTTGGAACGTTCCAGAAGTTCCGCCATCTGCTGTTTCTTGTCTGATTTGTAAAAGTTACACCAGGAACTTTTTTTAAAATTTTAAAATCAAATTTCACTCCGCGCTGTTGTCGCAACTGTTCTTTTTGCGTGACCTCCTAGTATATTGTTGTTGTGGCCACCTGGTGTATTGTTGTTGTGGCTACCTGGTGTATTGTTGTTGTGGCCACCTGGTGTATTGTTGTTGTGGCCACCTAATGTGTATTGTGGCCACCTAGTGTGTTGTTGTGCTGCTGGATAATATTAGTAGAGTTTAACAACTAGCTACGCACCTACCGAGTCGTGTTTGTCCTTGTGTTTGCTGAACGCAACAGGGTCTCGGAAGCCCCTGTAGCACAGGTCGCACTTGTACGGGGAGTTGAGGTAGTTGAGGGATTTGGAACGTTCCAGAAGCTCCGCCATTTGCTGTTTCTCGTCCAGCAGTAACTCTTTGGCTTCTAACTTTTCTAGAAATCAAAAAATTGGTCTATTTGTACAAAGTTGAAATCTTTTATTTTCCGCGATAAAAATGTAACCACTAAGATATCAAAACCGGTTCAGCCGTTCTGAATATTAACCAAGACAGATGGACAAAAATCCTAAAAACACGTGTTCGAGTCATGCTATGTAAACCATATTTTTAACAGTTTTCTAAAAAAGTTATCAATTCGACAGTAATGTATGTATGTCCGCGGATTTCTCCGAAACTATTGATTGGATTGTGACCTTTTTTGGGCTTACATTTACTTCAACCTAGGGAACAGTGCAAATTTCATCAAAATCGGTTCGGTAGTTTCCGAGATATGGACTGAAAAGTGTATGGTGAAGTCGGTTTTACTTTCGATCGTTTAGATTATCACTTGTATAAAACCAAGTGTCGGTAGAGACGACAAATAATTGCCAGACAAATAAGTACCATATTGAGTGGTGAGTGAGATTATTATCACTTGTCACAATAATTATCTCAATATATAAAACAAAGTCGGGTTTGTTCAAACACAACTCGAGAACGGCTGGACTGATTTTCATGGTTTTTGATTTGTTGTATTTGTCTCCTTCCCGAATAGCAGAATAACTATTAAAAACATTGAAAAATTTACAAAAAAATAAAATTAACGAAAAAACATTTTCCCATACAAAATGTTCATGAGTTTCGTAACTGTCAAACATTTATTGTTCATCCCGTCGATACGGTAAACTCTCTCACTCTCTCCTATATAATTATTCTTTTGTACGTGTTTGTCACCTAACTCCTAAACGGCTGGACCGATTTGGATGAAATTTTGTGTTATACACACAATGGGTTCCTGGATGGTTTGAAAACACAATTACCGGGTATGTACACGTAACGTACCGGGTCTCGGTAGGTGGCGCTGATGTCGGTATGTCACGGGGCAGGACGACGTCTGCCGGGTCCGCTAGTTATTATTATAATTACCATGTTTATTCTGCGTATTTTTGTTTTCATCCTTGTTCATTTTGGTCTTCTTACTGTTCACTTTTAATCGTACACTCCGTAATGGCAAATCATCTTCAGAGTCGGTTTGAGATTTGTCATTTTGGGTTTGCAATTCCGATTTGTGCACTTCTGGCTCCGAATCTTGAGATATGTCTGAAAATGGGACAGATCACGTTTTATTCAAACTAAGATAGCCATTCTATATTCGAGTGCAGATCACGAGGTCCCAGGTTCGATTCCCGGGTCGAGCAACAATTGTTAGGTATTCTATTTATTCACTGAGTATTTCTGTCAAGAAATTCTCAGTGCCAGCCCGGAGTTGGTAGTCGGCGCCGGCGGTGTTTCACCGCCGTGCCTCGGAGAGTACGTTAAGTCGTCAGTCCCGTTAGTATTACTATCATACAATACACAATACGTGGTCGTTAAAGCCCGCCAACCCGTATTAAAGGCTGTAGTGGTGGTGGTGGTTTCAGAACAGCAGTATGTGACGTAATTTATGGATACGCCCCTAAGTGCGAGCGAGAAGTCCGATTAAAATGATTTACGACTCATTTCGCCCGTTTGCAATGCCCCAACTATAGGCTATCACCGCTGATGCTCACCGTGGTCTACACTCAGGTGATGCTCATCCTTAATGTGTTCCACTTTGAAATAATCTTCTGTTCCCTCCTGTTTTATTTGTACCGTGTAGCTCGGGTCCACACTTATACTGATCACAGAGGATGAGGTCAGTACGCACTGTTGGGTCGTCGTTACGTTGTTTAGCTGAAACAGAAATTAAGGGCCTGTTTCACCACCTTCTGACAAGTGTTGGATACCACTTGAGTTTTGTCACTTTCTTACTTTATGTCATGTGACAAAGCTGTGAATAAGCTATTTTATTTTATTTTATTTATTAGGAAGCCAACGTGCTTACTTTAATCTAATTAAATTACAAATTTACAATGCTTACTTAATGTAATTAAATTGATGAATTGTTGTAAACTTATGACTACTACATTGTATACTAACTCACAACATTGAGGTTAACTCAACATGCATGACTATTGTCTAACTAACTATAATAGGTAGGTCGGTAATATTTAAACATCTTATATCATCCCCTATTCATACAAATAAATCATTCGATTTCATAACTCAAATGGATAAGTGTCCAATTTTATTTTAATACTTAATTATAAAAATTTAAGTAAAATAAAACAAAAATCTGAAAGAATCATTAAATTATCTCAAAAACTGAAAAAGTTATGGAACTTTAAATTTTCGTTTTCGGTTCCAAGGTATTTTTCTGTTTCACTTATTTTACCAATTTCTCCAAGATTACTGAATCGATTTGCGTGGTTATTTTCTTTAATCGACAGCTGAGGATGTTTGCGAAATTATCCCATAGATTTTTTCGAAAAAAATTTTTTTTCTTTTTTTTTTCAAAAAATCTATGGGATCATTTCGCAAACATCCTCAGCTGTCAATTAAAAAAAAACACGCAAATCGGTTCAGTAATCTCAGAGAAATTGGTAAAACAAGTAAATTTACATAGAAAAAATACCTTGGAACAAAAAAAATACCTCAGTTTGGACGCGATGACGTCACACTCGAGTGAGAGGCGGCACTCATAAATACATAAACTTAAATAATTAATTTCTCCGTCATTTATTGATGGATTTAAAAAAAAATCTAATTTTTCACACACTTTATTACTTTTGATCTATATTTTAATTCCATTATGTTAAATATGATATTTTCAATATCAGGAAACTTCCTCATTGGTGGCCGTTACCTGAATTCCATTTACAACAGCCTCTTTCAATATCTTCTCAGTCAATACGGCTTGCTGTATTAATCTGTAACATTGTTTGAGCCTCGCGTGACAGATGAAACATACAAACTGCAGTTCCGGCTTTGAGTCCAGCTGAAGAGAAGAAATTATCTTATCTTAAATATATGTATATAAGGAAAAGGTTACTGACAGATCTATCAACACACAGTCACAGCTCACACCACTGAATGGATCAGGCTGAAATTTGGTATGCAGATAGCTATTGGATCAAGGATCAGGCTGAAATTTGGTATGCAGATAGCTATTGGATCAAGAATCAGGCTGTTTGTTATGCAGATAGCTATTGGATCAAGAATCAGGCTGAAATTTGGTATGCAGATAGCTATTGGATCACGGATCAGGCTGGGTATGCAGATAGCTATTGGATCAAGGATCAGGCTGAAATTTGGTATGCAGATAGCTATTGGATCAAGGATCAGGCTGAAATTTGGTATGCAGATAGCTATTGGATCAAGGATCAGGCTGAAATTTGGTATGCAGATAGCTATTGGAACAAGGATCAGGCTGAAATTTGGTATGCAGATAGCTATTGGATCAAGGATCAGGCTGAAATTTGGTATGCAGATAGCTATTGGATCAAGGATCAGGCTAAAATTTGGTATGCAGATAACTATTATGACATAGGCATCACAAAGAAAGAATTTTTAAAAATTCAATCTCTAAAGGATTTTTCATATGTGATAAGAGTGGTTCACCCTAAAAAAATTTATTTTTGTTTTTTGGACAAATTTTTTTATTTTATTTTTCTGCCGCATCCGCTAGATTTAATATATAATATATTTGTGCAGAGTATTACATCCACACTAATATTGTAAAATGTGAAAGTTACTGTCTGTATGTTACACTTTCACACCTACACTGCTGATCGGATCTTGACGAAATTTGGTACCAACATATATAAGACCTTGGAGACAGAGCCAGGCTACTTGTCATCCTGGAATATAATTTGCCCAACCTGGGAATCAAACCTGGGACCTCGTGATCTGCAGTTGAATTTGCTAACCACTAGAACAATGAGGCAGAGCAATACATACCCAAAATTTAAAATAAAATATCTCTGATGACAACAAAAATGTGTCTTCGATAGATGCTAGTACTTCAGAAACCTGACACTATGAGATTTTGTCTCATAGCATTCTCTGTTTATATTAATGCCAGCTATTTATTCATAGAAAAAGGGAAAGACAGAACAAAATCATTTATATAGTTTATCTTTATTTACTATAATACAAGATTTATTTTTAATAGGATGTAGTAGATAGTGTAAGACATAGATACCTGTAATAATTACCTAATTACGTAATTTTAAAACCTTGTAAAACAACCTGAATGTATGAAATTGTAGTCTTTAAAACTTTAATTGTATTAACCTGTTAAAGGTAGATTGTTCCTATTATATATAGTATATAAAATACTTATTTCAAGATTTTAAGATCTTATTATACATAACAGTCAAATGCTTTATAAATGAAATGAAATGAATCTATCACTTCACTATTGACATCTTTATTATTGGATAGTAAACTGAAAACACTTTTTTTTACAAACACTATAAATAATTAACCATAAAAAAAATTACAAATCAAAAAATTCATCCAAACCACTGTAATGAGGCAAGGTGCCCAGAACGCTGGCTGTGTTACCTCGTTGAATGGCCAGACTAATATGCTGACCGAGGTAACTGCCAGCCCTCCGGTCACCCATGGACCTATTGAGATTAGGTTGACAACATTATTTTACGGAATGACATTTTGATATATCAGTTTACTGCATCGAATTAAAAGTATAGATGCACGACTTTACTGTTACTACCTCAACTACCAATAAGCAAAATGTACCAAGTTTAAGAGATCTGGGAATTAAAAGGCATTTTTTATTTTATTGATTCATACAGGTTGTGTGTGACTGCCATTTTTTTAAATAGCACATACATTACCAGTATGGGTACAGTGAATTTGCTAATACATTTTTACAGCCCGACCACTAAATTATTGACTTTAAAAGAGGAAACTTGCACCTTAGTTTTTATCCTAGTAACTCACGAGTTCACACAGAATTTTTAAGAAACCTAAATCCAGAACAGAAGACTAAGAAAAAAAAAAGAAATTGCTTGCAATAACTGGCTATAAATAGTAGGAAATGAAGAAACTTACTGTGACATCAGCAATCTTCTCGTATACATTCTGTAAGAATGTGTTCGTGATCTCAAAAATACGTGTATCACTTGATAAACACAATCTGCACATAACTCGACTCACATCAATTCCTTTACGGTCCAAAACATCCATTGTGAAAAATATTTTGGACAAGTTTTGAGATGAGATTTTTTTACATAATATTAAGGAAATAATTCAGCAAGATTTAATCGCAGTTTCTAGTTCAATCACTTTATTCGATCATAATAAAGTTCGGTAAGTCCTTTTCAATTCTCTCTGAGAAAACACAGTGAGAAAACCAGCAAAAACTTTGCAATTTGCAGAGAATTGACAACAGTGTTGCCAGCACGGTCATGTCAAAAGTTACTTAAAATAAATAAAAAAAGTAACCTTTTAGTGTAAAAAATAACCTTTCATTTTTTTGACGTGATATTAACGTCTTATAAATAAATGAACGCCAGTCGCACGCACGTAAAAGCATGACTCATTGTCAAGTACCTACCGCGTGCAACTATTTTTTTTTAGTAGAAAATTGTATTACAAGTTGATAGAATTGATGTTGCTTGTAAATAACTTGCACAAATATTCATTCAGACATTGGTCGAGATCGGTCGAGAATTGAGATGAAACGAGTGTGAAAGAGAAACTGATGAAAAGAGTTACAATAAGAACCACAGATGACAGAGTATTTATGAAGATTCGAAAAATCACCTAAAAGTTACCTTTTGAATAGAAGTACCTAGTTCCTAGGTTCCCCTAGTACCTAGTTCTAGTAACCTAGAAGTAACCTGACCGAGCTAAAAATCACCTAAAAGGTTACAAAAGTAACCTTCTGGCAACACTGATTGAGAAGCAAATTATTGATTATTAGCAAGATTAATGATTATACCCGAATTACCAATTCCCCGGAATTCTGACAGCTGTCATTGACATTTACAGATGAGTTATTTGTATGGAGAACAGGGTTAACATCTACGAAGTACGATTTTACCCCAAACTACTTTAATTCCCTGTCATCATAAAAAGCCATATGCCGAGTAATAATATTAGTCGTTTCGCCCTAAAATAGAAAACACCAAGTGTGGAAACTAGAAAGTGCACACTAACAGCAATAGAAAACAAAAGAAGCACATTGAAAAAATTCATTCAAAAATGGATGTCGAATGACATTCTCACCATGAAGTCTCTGTTAGGCATTTGTCATATCTACATGCGGCAGTTGATTTTTATTTGCATATTGTTTTGAATTTTTTATCTTTTTTGTGGGAATTGTTTTATCTCTGGTAACATTACGAAACGTCAGAATTCCGGGGAATTAGTAATTCGGCGGGGTGATTATGTAAAATTTTGCAGTAGCGATAGCAACGCGACAGCAGTAGCAATGCGACAGCGACCACTACGCGATCGGTCGCAAAATGTCACTTGAATTCGTATTACGCAAGCCGATCGCACGTCTATTGCTCGCCTGTCGCAGAATGTACTTTTGCCATCGATACTTCAAAGATTATTAAAATTGCTTGTTAAATGGATGTATTTCAATAACCACAGTAAACGTACTCGACAATTACCTACAACAAGTCAACAATCACTTTGCAACAGGTGTAGAGGTTGTTGCTGTTTGACGTTTCATTTTGTTCGGCTGTCGCTGTCGCATTGCTGTCGTAATGCTGTCAAGTAAAATTAGATAATACCAATTTGATGTGTGCAAAAGTGACGTTTGACAGCAATGATTGCGAGATTTACGCCTGTCGCAAACCTGTCGCGAGATACGTAATCACCCTGCGGGTATAGTATCTACAAAGAAAAGTTGAACAACAAAGAATATAGTCACAGAACTCACAGATGATAGAGCCACAGATCACTAATATACTAGGATAGAGCGAATTTATAATACACTAGCTTTTGCCCGCGGCTTCGCCCGCGGCTTCGCCCGCGTGAATTTCGGTTTTTTCACAAATCCTGAGGGATAAGTAGATTTCTGATCCACCCGCCCCCCGCCGCGCGGTGGCGTAGTGTACCGCGGTACCGCGTACGGTGGGCGCATGGCGCAGGGGCGCGCGGCGTGGCGCGGGGAGTTCCGTGCAGCGCGAGCGTCGGCCGTCACGCGCAGCGAAAATATCTATCAGGGCGTTTTTTAACATAGGTACCTACTTACCGATTTCAACACAACTCCTTTTTTGAAAGTCGGTAAAAAAAGTAGCCTATGTTACTCCTTGGTTAATCCTCTACTTGTCTGTGAAAGTCCCGTCAAAATCGGTTCAGCCGTTCCGAAGATTAGCCCGTTCAAACAGACAGACAGACAGACAAAAATTTTAAAAACGTGCGATTCGGTTATGGTATCGTTCAAATAACCATATGAGCTTAATATGTGGTAGTTATTTCGAAATTACAGACAGACACTTCAATTTTATTTATTAAAGTACAGAATATTTTATTTATTAGTACAGACTACAGATACAGATACAGATTTCACATTTGACTATTGACATCTATATATTATATTATATACCCGAATTACTAATTCCGCGGAATTCTGACGTTTCATAATGTTACCAGAGATAAAACAATTCCCACAAAAAAGATAAAAAATTCAAAACTTATATGCAAATAAAAATCAACTGCCGCATGTAGATATTATGACAAATGCCTTAACAGACACTTCATGGTGAGAATGTCATTCGACTTCCATTTTTGAATGAATTTTTTCAATGTGCTTCTTTTGTTTTCCATTGCTGTTAGTGTGCAGTTTCCACTCTTGGTGTTTTCTATTTTAGGGCTTGGGGTAAAATCGTACTTCGTAGATGTTAACCCTGTTCTCCATACAAATCATAGAAATAATATAGGTTCATGTTACAAATAACCATAGAGATAATAATAATAATTTATTATTATTATCTCTATGCAAATCATTTATATATTACATTATCTTATGGCGGCTCCTCACTTCGCGTATTCGTGTTCGCGTATTCGTATAGCTTTATTCGGCAAAATATTTGACGAACACGCGAATAAACATTACATGACAATTAGACCATCCACACATGGAGCAAATATCCAAATACCCGAATATTCGCCACAATGTGTTACCAACTCTCAAAAATATTTTTCCCTAAAGCTTAAGTCAAAAACTAATAAAAAGGCCAAGATTTTTGCTTTAAATTCGAAATTAATGGTTTGAAATTATGATGATAATATTGGTCTTATAAAAAAATTGTAAACAAGAATTGTTTTAACGTAATTCCAAAATTATGATTCCTAATGAATGATTCAAATTGCTAATTTTATGAAAATTTAATTTTGAAATTACGGTTTTCATGATAAATAGTCCTAATAAAAAATACGAGACATTTTTTTTGAAAATTAAATTTTGAACAACTTTTATTTAAAATCTAAAAAGACAAAATACTTAAAAATACCCCAAAAATATAAGTCCCCTACAAAAATCCCACCGATTTTTTTTTACTCCCTAAATTTAGGGAGGAATCCCTAAGTTGGCAACTATGATTGGCCGAATACGATCGCACATAGGTAGTTACTCTATGGTAGATAGATACCTACTAAGATATTGTAATATATACTCTAAATAGATGTCAAGTTTACAGCTGTCTGTGGTCACAAGTTTTTTAATGACACGTGACGATGACACGTGACGTGCTAGTGATGTAACTATCGATATTTTGACTGTGAGGATCTATAGGGACACAATATGCGTGTTTAAATATGTGGACAATACTCTAATATTACATTATGCGAAAGTGTGTCTTTCTGTCTTTTACCTTTTCAGGGCCCATCCGATTTGGACGAAATTTTGTACACAGACAGCTTGCATCCCGGGAACCGATATCTAAGGCTACTTTTGTCTTGCAGTATCAAAGCGTTCCTACAAGATTAATAAAATAAAAACCTAAGCTCACGTGAATGAAGTCTCGGGCATCATCTTGTTAGGAAATACAAGAATAATATGTTTCATATTATAGTATATTTTTAACCGACTTCAAAAAAGGAGGTTGTATGTATGTATATATGTATGTATATAAGTATGTTCGCGATTATCTCCGCAACTAATGAACCGATTTTGATGATTTTTTCACTATCATAATCTACATACTTTCAGAAAGGTTTTAGTGTACACATCGAAAAATATACATATATATATATATATATATATATATATATATATATATATAAAACACAAAATATACATATCCTTCTAGAACCTTTGTTGTGCCTTCTAGAACTGAAATAAAATCGAGTCTTTTTGGAGTCGATGAAACTTTATAAACGGTGTTTCGAAAATACGATCATACAAGCTATTTTTAAGAAAAATTAAACCGACTTCGGTCCAGCAATCTCAGAGGAACCGCGGTGCACTAGTCAAAAATATTAGTGACATGTGGGTACATTTATGCGTGTAACATCGCACATAAGAATGGTAACTAGGTGTGTTATACATATACTAAAACCTTCCTGAAAGTACTATGTAGATTACAATAGTGAATTGTTTTGTCTCGAAATACAAAATATTAAACCTATTTATATTAATAGGTAGTAATATTATACTTCGTGCAATTTGCACATTGCACACGTTGCACATTGCACGAAGAACCGATGGACGTTGGGGTCCCAAGGTGCTTGAATGGCGACCTCGCACCAGCAAACGAAGCGTAGGTAGGCCCCCCCCACTCGATGGACAGACGATCTCAAGCGAGTCGCTGGTAGCCGCTGGAATCAGGCGGCACAAGATCGTGTGTTGTGGCGATCCTTGCAAGAGACCTATGTCCAGCAGTGGACGTCCATTGTTTGAAACGAACGAACGAACGAACGAATATTATACACTTACTAAATTTCTTTGAACATTAATGTTTATACGTCACTCCGTTAATGTGCGAATGGAAACTTCATTGGCGGAATTTTCTTCTGCATTACAGACATCCATTGGTAACGGTTCTCTTGCCTTAAATTAAAAAAATCAGACGTGGTAGAACATTTTTCACGTTTCGCTTCAGCGTTTTTCATACACCAATAACAGCTTTTAGGGTAAAACTTTTAAAACGTGCCGCCTTGATATGGGTTATGGGATGGGGGGAGGGAGAGGGTAAATCATCCAGTGTTGAGGTTAGAATTGATTTTCGTTGTTTTCTTGAAAACGATGAACTACCTTATTATAAGAGTGTTAGCATTATACTCGTGGACCAAACATCTATCACTAATGACTATTTTATCTCTGAATTCGTGCAAAGACTATTAAGTCCAACCCTAGTATTTGCATGTATTTTGCACCTTCACACAACACTAGCATGAAATTATGGTATTATTACAAATATTTGATATTATTATAATTACCAATGTGTCTATATGCGGCAAAAATAATAGCGTTTGCTTTTAAGCGCCTCCATTTTAAATTGTTTTTGGGCACAAATCAATTAAGTGTGAAGTGTTTTGAACAAATATGACTATGTTTCTGCGATGTCCAATATTGCGGTCTTATTCTTTGTGCCCATTCATTTCTTATTTTTGGGTTCTTTGGAAATCTGTAACAAATAAAAATTTAGCGATCATGATACAACAATCTAGCACGCGGAAATACACGTAAGTATTCATTGTGTGTAGTGGCTACGGAATCTAATGTTCAAAAATTAAAAAAAAAACCCGACATTCACCATTTTTTTATCGCGGCCATCTTGGATTTGCATGGTGTTATTCTACTAGTCAAGCCCTTTCATTTGATACCCATATTAACGGAGTTGTAAATAATAAATAATCTACCATTTTGTAGCGGCGGCCATCTTGCAGCGATTTTCATCAAAATAGCTGACAACACTTTCGACTAATTCACCTTTCAAACAAAAAAACCGCGTTCAAATCGGTTCACCCGTTTTAGCGCTACAGAGGAACAGACAGACAGACAGACAGACAGACAGACACACACACATACACACACACACACAACACACACACACAGACACATCAAACTTATAACACCCCGTCGTTTTTGCGTCGGAGGTTAAAAATTTTATCGCACGTAATCGATATGCAATTTTAGTACATCACTATGCTAAACAACATAAACTTTATTAGTCAACAGAAAATATTTAAAAAATAGGCAAAAATGGGTGTAGAATTGAACACGATGATGGTTTCCAAAAACTACAAATAACGTTACATAATTTTAGATTATATTTACATACAAAACTATCAAAACTCACCGATGAAATGATAATATTTCTTTAAAATTTTCTTTTCGGCCCCTATAGGAATTACATTCTTTCACAGCACAGGACATTATAATAAAACTACGGAAAATTTATCAAAAATAACTTAAGATCAAACATTTATAAATTCTTGGAAGAAGAACACCAAAATAATAAACATTTATCAGCCTCGTGATTGATGTTTTTGGAAAATTATGATGCGACTAAATAAGGACTAAATTCAATTATGACACATCCAAAAACAATATAGTAATGATGATTTATGAGACATACCTATTTAATTTGGTAGGATTAAATTTATTAAAATATAACAAATAAGTCCATTTGACAATCAATTTAGTGACACGGTTAGAAATAATAAAAAGCAAGTGCGATTCGGTGTTTCATTTACACCTAGACAGGAGTCATTTAGGTTAGGTGAGTACAATAACTGTACCTCAAGTTAATTTTTAGCTTCAGATCTCTTAGTTAATAGATCAATGGATACCTAGGTACTCGCTAGTAGTCTGTGTTCTGTACTCCGCTAGGAGTAGGTACCTAACTATAAAATGTATATGTTCTGTGGTTCTGTGGATATGTCGGACCGTCGGACGAGATAGCACTTGCAGCGGGATTTTTAATTCTTGTTACTATATTAAATATAGATAAATTTTATGTGATTATTTTTTTAGGGTCCCAGATACAAAAATTAATTTGGTGGTCGTCGTCGCCGTTATCAACTGATAGATATCCACTGTTAGATATAGGTCTCTTGAAGGAACTTCCACACGCCAAGGTCTTGTGCCGCTTGTATCTAGTGGCTCCCTGTGACTCTTCTGATACCGTCGGTCCACCTAGTGGGGGGTCTACCATCACTGCGTTTTCCGGTGCGAGGTCGCCATTCTAGCACCTTGGGACGTCACGGGACACAACGTCTATCGGTTCTCTGAACTATGTTAATTTGGTAGTTCTAAAAACCCTAAAATGGTCCACCACCACCACTACTACAGTCTTTCTAACGTCCCACTGCTGGGCACAGACCTCCCTCTCTCATAGAAGAGAGGGATTTAGAGCTTAGACCCGCCACGCTGCTCCAATACGGGCTGTAACGACTATTGTCGCATTATAGTGATAATAACCGGGACCGAATGTTTTAACGTGCTCTCCGAGGCACGGGGGTGAAACACCGCCATCTACCAACTCCGAGATGGCACTGAGAATTTCTTGACAGAAAAAACCAAATGATTTGCCCGACCCAGGAATCAAAGCCGGGACCTCGTGATCTGCAGTCGAATATATTAACCACTAGACCAATGAGGCAGTAAAATGGTCGCAATGTCCCAGTAATTCATGGTAATAAAACGTGTTAGTAACGGCACAAAAACAAATACAAGTGACGCTCGTATTAGTAAGCGGCACGCGAGCGCTATACATATTAGTATATTATTAGCTATGCGTTTATCCTGAAGAGTATGTTCCTTGATGTGAATAGGACGAATATGTAGTCACAGTATTTGTGTATTTGTCTATTCGGCTCCTTTGATGCGCGTTGAAAAACCGACAGCTGTGCGGATAAGCGTGTTTGTTATCCGTCATAATCTAGATTATAATTATTAATCTGTGGTTAGTATATGATCTATGTTGCCAAATAGGCAAATAACGCGAATATTCGTCAATTACCATCCACACATCGCCGTTTTCGGCAATTAATGTTATTCGTCCTATTTGCCGAATAGGCAAATAAAACCCAAATAGGCAAATAGTGCGAATGTTTCGTCAAGTAGGTATACCATCTACACATCGCCGTTTTCGGCAAATATGGCAAATACGCGAACACGAATAGCGAAGTGAGGAGCCGCCATAAGATGCAAACATAGAGATAATAATAATAAGTTCATGGATGCAAATAACTCATCTGTAAATGACAATGACAGCTGTCAGAATTCCACGGAATTATTGTACATAAATATTGGTTTTATGTAATATATTATAGTAGTAGTATATATAGTAATATATTATATTTTATATTTATACATTTAATTTAAAGGGTTATAGATCATTATAGATGTATTTAATACATTCAGCGCATATATAGTTGATTTGTGTCGATGTATGTCGAGCGAGTGAATCGAGACAAAATGGGGTGTTGTGTGCCTTTCTGTAAAAATACACCCGACAATGTATTCCCATCGGAGGTAAAGGGGAAGATTAGTTTTCATGGGTGAGTATATTTCCTCATACAAACTCGTGAGGTGGCATGGTACCTCAGCGGGCGATAGACTCAAAATACAAATAGTTTGTTTGTTTAACTAACGTAAATGATAAATAAATTCCAGGTTCCCCAGTGAAGCTCACCTGCGTGCCGCTTGGCTCAGAGCCCTCGGCCTCGGCACACAAGACAGTTGCCTGCCAGACTCCGCTGTGGTCTGCTCGCAGCATTTTCTGAGTGATGACATTTACGAAACAGAGGGTGGCTTGAGGCAAACTGTTACTGGTGCTGTTCCTTCAACTGTGCTGGTAACTATTTTTCATAATTTTCATAATTTTCATTTTTCGGTCTATAGATTTTGGACCATCTCCTTTTATTCCTTATATAGGTACTTGTTGTAACATTGAGCATACAGTAATGTAGAAGTAACTAGTGGTACCTATATTTGCAGGTTTGCATGATATGCCTCGACACTGACAGCAAGCTGTTTCTAATGAGTAAATACAGATTGGATGAAGCGTATGAAAAGTTAACCGGACATTCTGTAAGTTGTTAATTTATGATTTATTTATTTATTTATTTATTTAGTACATACCAAAACTTACAAGTAAAACACGTACATAAAAAGGATGTGTACAAGGACAACTTATCTCTAAGAGAGAGATTTCTTCCAGGAGCCCTCAAATGTGGTAACAACAAAACTGAGATAATGCAGAGGTAGGTATATACTTACTTTCAGAAATATTACAATAATAATAAATACATAGATATAATAAATATATTACATATATAATATTAATATATATAAATATAAAATATAAATTTACGTGAAATTAATATACATAGTATGATACATATACAGTGTGTCCGGGATCGAATTAGCGATATTTTAGGGACATTTTCTACAACTCATTACCTCTCTGAAAATACCACTTATTAGGGCCTGCCCCCCTCCCCTTCCCAGGGACAGCCATTTCAATTTGGTGTGCGTTTTTGTGGGTATGTACAAAAATTGTAATAACTCGAAAGTCTGCTGATGCACAGGTCTTCAAAAGACCTTATTCGATTGGATACAATATTCTCCATCACTAAATATCAAACAATAGAATAAAATGTTAAAATAACTCGATCAAAAATGCTTCGGAAAAAAATTATTTTTTCAAAAATATTGAAAACTACAAGTTTTTGCTGCATTTTGCAAAAATGAGGTCATTAAGACCACATTATAAAGTAATAAATCGATAGCTTTTGAGATAAGCAACAAAACGACATAAAAATTTTGACTGTAAGTTACTTACTTCTGGAGATATTGGTAATTGTAAGTACTTCGTCCCCAAGCATGAATTACGAGTATTGAACCCAAATTTAAGATTCATCATTTTTTACTACAAATAAGGTAAAAAAATCTTAACTTTATAATTCAATTTTTGTTAGTTATAAACTCAATAATTCAATAACTCTGATTTGTGTATGTGACACAAATCAGATATCCTAAAAACTAGGTTATTTCCGCCACAAACCGAAATTACCACCTCTGTTCTGTTAGCTAGTTGCTTCATGTTGGGAGGATCGTTGGATCATGTCCAAATACAATCTTATTTTATCTGCAACGGACAGGATCGTCTCCAATAATTCTTTTCTGGTATTTGGTACCATATAAAAGACCTTCTGCTTCATAGGTCCTCATAAAAAGAAGTCCAAAGGTGTAAGGTCTGGAGAATGAGGTGACCATTCCATTGAATTGCTGCCACGTCCGATCCAAGGCGAATAGTTGACATCTAAATGCTCTCTTATGGCTATAATAATACCGAGTAGGCATATCTTTAAACCTAGCAAAATTCACAAACCTGAATCACAAACAAAAATGAGTAATAACTTAAGTAGCGATCATAACGCCTCCTCGCCAGGAACAACAAAATAAAATTTCAGATATTTAATTTTTTTATACGAATTTTTAATTAGTTGAAGTAGGGGTTTGATCCTAAGTTTTAACCTCATTCACTGACTAATCAAAAACAATATTATTATTACCTGATCGCCCGAGGTATGCGATGGAAACCCACATTCGAATAACATAAGAACTTACGCGCTCGCGGTTAAATTATGTTTAAATAATAATATCTCCAAAAGTAAATAACTTACAGTAAAATTTTTATGTCGTTTTGTTGTTTATCTCAAAAACTGTCGATTTAATACTTAACAATGTAATCTTAACGACCTCGTTTTTGCAAAATGCAGCAAAAACTTGTAGTTTTCAATATTTTTGAAAAAATAATTTTTTTCCGAAGCATTTTTGATCGAGTTATTTTAACATTTTATTCTATTGTTTGGTATGTAGTGATGGAGAATATTGTATCTAATCGAATAAGGGCATTTAAAGACCTGTGCATCAGCAGACTTTCGAGTTATTACATTTTTTGTGCGCACATACCCACAAAAACGCACGCAAAATTGAAATGGCTGTCCCTGAGAGGGGGAGGGGGGCAGGCCCTAATAAGTGGTATTTTCAGAGAGGTAATGAGTTGTAGAATATGTCCCTAAAATATCGCTAATTCGATCCCGGACACACTGTATATATAAGATATGTTGCAAACTAGTCATAAAGAGAAGAAAGATAATATTGCTTCAGTCTCGACTTAAATATGGCAATGGATGGACTGTTTAAAATATTCTCCGGAAGAGAGTTCCAGAGATGCGCTGCTTTGACCGCAAATGATTTGGCATGAAAGATTGTGTTACTAGGTGGAACTTGTAGAGCTTTAGTAGCAACGCAAGAGCGGATTGGTCTGGTTCGGGGAGGGGCATCCTGAAAACGCTCGCGTAAGTAAGGTGGGGAAGAAGATTTTAGGATTTTGAAAAGCAAAATCAGAATATGAGCATTCCGGCGAAGACGAATCGGGAGCCACTTCAGTTGACGACGGAACTCTGAGATGTGGTCGAATTTGCGCAGTCCGTAAATAAACCGGATGCACAGATTCTGAAGCCGTTCTAATTTATTGAGTAGCTCCTCCGTTGCATCTAGATAGCAAACGTCAGCATAGTCGATAAGAGGAAGGAGAAGGGATTGTGCTAGCATTATTTTCGTACGTAAAGGTAAGAAATTTTGAAGTCTACGAAGAGAGTGAATAGAAAAGTGCAATCTCTTGCTCACCTCATTGATGTGAGCGGACCAAGAAAAGTTACAGTTAAAAATTAAACCCAAGTTCCTGGCTTTGTCAGAAAGAGGTATGGGTGTACCGTCGTAACATATGGAAGGTATAGAGTTAAAATCGACCTTGCAGCGCATCCTAATGCTACCTATTATAAGCGCTTGGGACTTTAAAGGGTTAACAAGCAGACCATAAGATTCGGCCCATTCCTTAATGTGAGCAAGGTCAACGTTAATGGCCTCCACCGCTGCTCCAAGATCAGGTAATGCTGCATGCCTATAAAGCTGCAAATCATCTGCATAGAGATGGTATCGACAAGAAATTACTTTGGAAATCTCATTAATAAAAATAGAAAACAACAGAGGAGATAATACGCCGCCTTGGGGTACGCCAGCAGAAAGATCAGCCCAGTCTGAAGACATCTCATCTGTGCTTATTCTCTGCCGTCGACCATGAAGATACGATTTAAACCAGTCAACCACGGAAGCAGAAACATTAAGAGAGTGAAGGATAGCAAGCATTACATCAAAGTCAACTGAATTAAAAGCGTTACTGAAATCAAGCAGTATAAGAACAGTAAGCTCCCTGTTGTCCATAGCAATCCGGATATCTTCAGTAACTTTGAGCAATGCAGTAGAGGTACTGTGAGCGGGACGGAAACCAGACTGGAAAGGACTTAGGAGATTATTGCGAGATAAATAGTTTGAAATTTGGTTGAAAACCGTGTTTTCTAAAACTTTAGAGAGAATGGGAAGAATGGAGATAGGACGATACTGTGAGAAAGAAGTAGGATTCGGTGATTTAGGTAACGGGATAACATTAGCCATTTTCCATGAAGTGGGAAAAGTGCTTGATGCTAGAGAGAAGTTGAGGATATGAGTAATGACTGGTAGAATAACATCGATTAATAGTAGAAGCATATCGCGACTAATACCGTCATTACCCACCGCTTTTGAGGAAATGGAAAGGATACTCTTCTTGACGTCACCCTCCGAGATTGGACTGAAAGTAAAAGGATCACAATTAGGTGGGGCTTCATTATACAGTTTTTGAAGTAAGGAATTTTTCTTACTGTCACAGATTCTGACAGGAGGTGTAGAGAAGTGTTGATTGAGTGAGTTCAGGTCAACAGAGTGACTTAAAACTTGAGGAGATTTACCCACACCCAGTGATTTCAGAAAACTCCAAGTCTGAGTTGGAGTGAAGTGCTCGATTGATGAGTGTATATAACGGCGTTTTGCATCCCTACACATTCTGTTACAGCGATTACGCAGTCTTTTATAGGACGCAACATTATCAATGCTAGGAGTCTTTTTACAGAGCCTTTTGGCTTTGTCCCGCCTAGACATAAGGTTTTTAATATCTGGAGAAAGCCAAGGTGCCGGCAGGTATTTCACCCTCACAGGACGAGCAGGAGCATGTGAATCAAATAATCTTGTAAGGGTCGTGCTTAAAATACTTACTTTATCGTCTACAGAGGATGCGCTAAAAAGTGGGGCCCAATCTAACAAAGAAGCGTCAGTCTTAAAAGCCTGGGTATTTATATTTTTCAAATTGCGGCGCAAAATAATCTTACCTTTACGTCTAGAAACTGATAGATTATAGCATACGAAGAGAAGATCATGGTAAGAAAAGGGAGCAGTAAGCTGACCATGCTGTAGCACATTCTCGCTTTTGGAAACTATAATAAGATCTAACAGAGAAGGAACCGAGTTAGGTGAAAAATGCGTCGCAGACAGAGGCAGAAGAGAAAGGTTGAATGAAGAGACTAAAGATTTCAATTTATGTGACCTAGAGTTGTCTTTGATAATGCAAGTATTTAGATCACCCATAATAATGACGTGATCGTAAGATGGAGAAAGATCATCAAGGAGTGATTCAAAGGTGTTAAAATAATTAATATTGAGAGAGGGACTGTAAGCAACGCCTAGAAGAACCTTGGAGTAGTGAGAGGATATTTCAATAAAAAGATATTCAAGGCTGTCAGAGTATAAGCTAGGAGATTGTATGAGTATATTATAAGCTATATATATATATAAGCTATTGTTAGTCTTTCTCTTGAACGCATTACTGAGCTGTCTTGTGTTGAGCTGGAGCGATATATTATAGTTTGCGTGTACCGTCCTCCCACAGGTGACTTTGTGCTCTTTGAGGAAATCATGGAGGAGGTTCTAAGGAGGATATGTAGGTCATCAAAAAAAATAATAATTTGTGGAGATTTCAATATTGATATTTTGCTCCACACTCCTTTTACGGGTAGACTGCTAAATCTTTTTAGAAGCTTTAATTTAGAGAATATTTTTGTTGAACCTACAAGAATAACTGCGAACACAGCTACTTGTATTGACAACATTTTCTGTGATTGTAAAATCATCGAAAAATCAATTATCAGTAAGCTAAGATCTGATCACTGCGGACAAATGATATCTGTTCCTAGCAGTGAACAGATTAAAACAAAAGTAATAAAATATAGGCCAGTTACCACTAAAAAAGTAAGGCAATTCAAACATACTATCTCAAATATATTACCGACACTTGACCTTACGCAGGGTGATCCGGATGAACTTTATAGCACGTTTTTTGATGTAATAAACACTCAATTTACTTCCATCTTTAAAATTATAGAAAAACGATTATTTAAAAATCTTAAATTTAGTGACTGGGCAACTGCTGGCATTTATAAAAGTCGAAACAAGTTGTTTGACCTGTATGCAGAAAAGCAATATAATTATACCCCCGCGTTTATTGAATACGTAAGAAATTATTCCAAATTGTTTCGAAATGTTTGCATACAGGCAAAATCTCTTTATATAAAACAGAAAATCATTAATTCTGATAATAAAATAAAGGCAGCATGGGATATTATCAGTGATGAAATGGGGAAACATAAAGTGTATAATAATAAACTGGAGTTAAAAATTAATAATCATATTATTGACTCTGATATAGAGATCGCTAATACTTTTGAGAACTTTTTCCAAAATATTCCAGTTACCACGACTAGTTCCATAAATTCCTCGCCAACAGAAGCCTATAATATTTTAAGGGGCAATGTTTCTGAGTGCAATGTATTATTTCAATTTAAATACGTAACCCCATATGATATTATCAAAACATTCAAGTCCTTACAACACAAAAAGACAGGGGACTTATGGGGAATATCAGTAAAAATAATCCATAATGTTATTGATGTTATTGCACCATATCTTGCTTTTATTTTTAACAAGTCCATAGATTCGGGATCTTTTCCAGACCTAATGAAATGTAGTAAATTGATACCTCTTTTTAAATCGGGAAGCAAAAGTGACCCAAATAACTATAGACCGATCTCGATTCTACCAACCCTCAGCAAGATATTTGAAAAGATAATGCTCAACCAACTGCTTCTACACTTTAATTTAAATAAATTACTTCACACTGAGCAGTATGGTTTTACTAAGGGTCGTTCAACAACCGACGCAGCCGCAAGGCTGTTACGGCATATTTTCGATGCATGGGAGAAGTCACAGAATGCCATTGGTATTTTCTGTGATTTGTCAAAAGCATTCGATTGCGTTGAGCACGAGACTCTTTTACGAAAATTAAGCCACTACGGTATTAAAGAAACTGCACTCAGTCTTATTGCCTCTTATCTAAGTGATCGCATACAAAGAGTATGTATCAATGATGTTAAGTCGTCCGGATCAGCCTCAGTAATGGGTGTTCCTCAAGGCTCTATTCTAGGTCCATTCATGTTTCTAGTTTATATTAATGACTTACCACATTTCGTAGAAAATGCTTGCGATATTGTACTATTTGCTGATGATACGTCTTTGATTTTTAAAGTCAATAGAACCAAAGACAATTTTGACGATGTAAATAATACTTTATCTCAAGTTTCACACTGGTTTACTATAAACAATCTACTTTTAAATGCAAAAAAAACCAAGTGTGTCGAGTTTCTATTGCCCAATACAAGGGTTACTTGTAATAATTTAAAGATAAGTGGTGAGCCATTGAAAACTGAGGACACAACTGTGTTCTTGGGAATAACCCTGGATGCAAAGCTTCAATGGGGCACCCATATAGCAACGCTTGCTGGCAAGCTTAGCTCTGCTGCTTACGCTGTTAGAAAGATTCGACAGTTAACAGATGTTGAAACTGCAAAAATTGTTTACTTTGCATATTTCCATAGTATCATGTCGTATGGAATCTTACTATGGGGTAAAGCAGCTGATATTGAAAAAATTTTCGTTTTACAAAAAAGGGCAATTCGTGCAATTTATAATTTAAAACCGCGGGATTCCCTTCGAGAGAAATTTAAAGAAATAGGTATTCTTACAGTAGCTTCTCAATATATTTATAACAACATAATTTTTGTTAAGCAAAACATTCACAGTTACAATAAAAAGTGTGAATTACACGATAGGCAATTAAGAAATAGAAATAGACTCGTGATTCCTCGATTACGCCTCAAAAAGGTCCAAAAGTCGTTTGTGGGAATGGGCGTAATGTTCTATAATAAAATTCCACAACAAATCTTAGATTTGCCTTTACACAAGTTTAAGAATTCTATTAAAAGTGTGCTCATGAAAAAAGCATATTATACAATTGAAGATTATATAAATGATAAAAAAGCATGGATTTAATTTATTCGCTTTATACGCTATTATAACTTGAGGAGTATTCGATTATTGGTGTTTAATTCGATGCTTTAATCATGGGTAGCCTAAGTATGTCACGCTCTCCTTAAACATTTCTGTGGTGGTGTCGTGTGGTGCGGGTTGTTACGTTCCCTCAAATATGGTTGAGCGAAGCAATGGCTGGATCATGCGTCATGCTCGTGAACGGGTGCCGCCGTCGGAAATGGGGCTACTTTTGTCTGCCCTTCTTAACGTGTAGAATTGTAAGCACCATTCCGAACCAGTGGTAGATTCATTTGTCGATTCAAAAGCACTATTGTAAAAGTTTATCTGAATAAAAAATATGTCTTAGACTTGCCTTTACACAAGTTTAAGAACTCTATTAAAAGTATGCTCATAAAAAAAGCTTATTATACAATTGAAGATTATATAAACGATAAAAAAGCTTGGATTTAACTCGTTCCAGCAATGCGCGAGACGGCATTTCAATCATGTACATTAATAATAATAATTGTTATAATGTTATTTTTTAAAAAAGAGCAACCGCCGAGTTTCTTACAGGTTCTTCTCGGCTGGAACTGCATTCCGAACCTGTGGTAGACTCAATCGACGATTCAAAAGCACTTGTAAAAGTTTATTTGAATAAAAAACTTTTCTATTCTATTCTATTCTATTCTATATTGTCCCTAAGATAGATACAGACTCCACCACCTCCTTTGCCAGTACGGTCATTACGAATGAGTGTAAAACCGGGAAGATTGTAGAGAGAAGATGGCAAAGAAGGTTTAAGCCATGACTCTGACACCAGAATGCCATCGACATGCACGTTGCTAAAAGATGTGAGAAGGTCTGAGTAGTGTGCCGGAATGCTCTGAGCATTGATATGTACCAGATTGAGGCTCGATGGGTTATTGACAAATGTCGACCTAAGTCCGGAAGCAAGGGAGACGTCGTTAATATTATTATCTAAACTTTCGAAAGAAGTGCTACTGCAAACGCTGCGAAAGTCCTCGGATGAAGAGCACGAAAAAAAATCATCATTAAAGTTACCAAGTATATCAGCCATAAAATGTATAATATCTATATATATACGTATCTGTTTAAATAAATTGAAATATAAAATATATAATTTTATTATTTAAAGTACTTATATATTAAAAAAAAAATGCACCAGCAAATTACTATTTTCAGTAAATCAGCAGCTTAAACATTCCCACATTCGCTGGCAGAAATGTGAACAGACATCATAATTTAGACAAGTAACAAAGTAAAAGAACACAAAATATAACTAAATACAATTAAAACAACAAATAGGTAAAAGGAATTTTAAACAAGAACACTAAAAAAACTAAATAATAGATGTAAACAAACATTTCAAAAAACCATCTACATATTATTTCTGTAGTCTGTGATCAAGATCACATAGAACAGCGTCATCGCATGCGCAAGTGTACAACTGGCCTTAATAAAATTTCTGAACGCATATTTGGTTACATTGACATGAACTGTCAGTTGTCACTGGTCTATGACTTTTCTCTGTTGACATCTTTAAATAGGTATTTATTATTTAAAGTCATTTGTTTACAAGAATACCGGCTAAAAAAAAAAAAACATTACAAAGTGACAAATTAATAGTGTGACGTAAATAAAGAACCGGATGTTGAATGATAGCTAGAATTGAAAAAACTCACGCTACAATGGAAAATAGATGCCAACCAAAGATACCGATTGCGATAACCTCTATTTAGCTGAGTTTTTGTTTACACCCACTCGTCGCGATCTGCCTGACTTTTCTTCTTGAGTACTGCTTGCCTGGGGATATTTGTTTATCAAGGACTGAAGCTCGGCCTTGGTCACAATTTTCTTACGGGTTTTGTCAGGAAGAGCTATGACTACAACCCCATCCGCTGTCCAGCAGTTCTTCATGCCAAAATGTCTTCTTGCGGCGACAAACAATTCTTGCCTCGGCTTCGTTAGAAACTCGGAGATTGTAATGCCGCTGCCTTTAAGACTGGTTTTCGAATCCCACACTATGTTCTTTGATTTTAACGTAGTAAAACGCACAAGTATGGGCCTTGGCTTGTCTTTCTTAACACCGATACGATGACAAATATCAATGCTGGAGCTATCGAAGTCAGACAATTTCATATGTTTGCGGAAGACATCACATATTGAATTCTCCACCAGCTCATCGTTGGCTTCAGGGAGGCCATGTAGGAGTAATACCTTCCTTCGAGAGCGCATCTCATGCTCGTCGAAGCCCGCCGTGAGCAACTGCATCTGTTGTCGAAACATAGCGAGAGTTTTCCACACCAAGTCTTTGAAAGTGGAGAACTCAGCGGCTAGTGATGCCAGGTCTCCGGAGGTTTTTGAGGATGGTGGTTTAACAGAAGATTGTGTACTTGCCAATGCCTTATCGAAATTATCCATGCGGGACTCAACCATTGTGACAAGATCTTCCATGTTTTTGTTTAACTGTGAGTGCAAATCCATGTTGTTGTGAAATGTTACTTGAAAGTGGAAAATTTATATGCGCCAGGTAATGTGGGATAAATTACTAATATTTAACTATATCATAAGCACTTTTAACTATTAAATATTAATTAAAATCGAAATAAAATCGAGCAGTGAAAAACTTTGATGTTACTTTTGCACCTACCCTCGCAAAAAAAAAAAAAAAGAAAAAAAAAAAAAAAAAAAAAAAAAATTATGATCTATAGTTATGTATTGCTGAGGTCTTGGGTTTAATGATTATTATCAGATTATTAGTGATAATAACCGGTTCTGAAGTATAACATGTTCTCCGAGGGAATGGAGTGAATGAAAAAGTCTAATATGGACCTCCAATGTTGGTTACTCATCCAGTATTGGACTAATATTATTCAATTTCTGAGGTGCCGGACCAAAGTCAGCAATGGTTAATTGTTTTAAAAAATAGCTTGTTTATTATATTTGTTACAGTTGTGTGATAGAGGAAAGCTAAAACAAACAGTCTGCGTACAATGTGCTCAGAGATTGATGAACTTCAGCAGGCTCAGGGCTCAGAGCTTGAGAGCCCGTGACCTGTTGATGGACTTAGCAGAGCAACATGAACTAGTGAGTAGTGAACCCAAGTTCCACTTTGCTTTTACCTAACATGCCTAAAGAAGTGTAACTTCAATAAATTCATCTCTCAACAGATAACAAGACGACACATGTCAATGATAGACCGCACAAAACACCAACTGAGGAGTGATATGGTACTGACAACACTAGCGCCCGACCACTGCCACTTGCACATACTAGACAACCTCTCAGAAGACAAAGAGACGGAGTCAGAGGAACCTGCACCCAGCACTGTAGTGAAAACTGAACACAGTTATGACCCTTTCTCGGTGGACGAAGACATTGAAGTGATGAATGATCAGTTTGCTGCATATGAAGACAATGTATACAATGATAGCACATTGGAAGCTAACCTTGTGGATGATGCTCTCGAGAGGAAACCAACAGTTGTCGATACACAGGAGCTGTTGAAGTGTACGAGTGGTGTGTTCAGATGTGTACTTTGCTGTGAGGACTTTGTCTCCGAGCATGAGTACAAACGACACATTGTGAGCTTGCATGTGCAGGTGAGATATAACGCTCATTTCTAAATTATGAATTTCACGTGTTACGATAAGTACAGACTCTACCAATAGGTTCGGAAAGTAGATTCAGCTTTCATACTGAAGTCTTCGAGCCCCTTTCATTGAGTTTGACACAAATAAGAATTAGAGCCTGTTTCGCCATCTTCTGATAAGTGTCAGATAGCTTATTCACATATTTTGTCTTTGTCACTCGACATAAAGTAAGAAAGTGATAAAATTTAAGTTCAGGCTATTCGACACTCATCAGAAGGTGGTGGTGCAACAGGCCCTCAAACTTTGTTTTAATATGAAGTGCACTCCTTCGGCAGATCTGTGGCGTTGAGAGTGAGCCTGCAGAGCCCCCAGTGTGCGAGCCCCCAGTGCGCGAGCCCCCAGTGCGCGAGCCCCCAGTGCGCGAGCCCCCCACAGCATTGAAATGCAGCTCTTCAAACTCATCACTCCTCACGGAAAACAAGTCAGTACACCTACCGGCATTGATATTTCGACAGGCTGCTCGGCTGATTCTGAGTTCACATGACTTAGGGCCACTCTGATACCGAATATACAGTCATCATCATCAACTCATCACCAGCCCACTGCTGGGCACAGGTCTGCTCTCAGAGTGGTCAGAGTTCTGGCCGCAGTGCACCACGCTGGCCGAGTGTGGTGCGGTACACTTCTTACGCCGCGTGAGACAACTCTGAGGCGTGCAGGTTTCCTAAAGATGTTTTCCTTCACTGTTAAATGAAGTGATCTTTAATTGCTTAAAACGCACGTAACTCCAAGTAAGTTGAGGTGCGTGCTGAGGTCAAACTCGGCCTGTACAGTGCAACCAATATATCTGTGAACTGAGGGAGGTCGTTAGTGTCGCTTTAGTGTTACCATACAATAATAATTGTTCATTCGACTTTACGGAAATCCCATAGCAGTACGTATGGGGTGCGGCAAGTCACCCGCGACTAGTAATCCCAATCTTGGACTCACTGCGACTCATCCCATCACATCACTCCCGCCAAGACGCATTAATAAATCGTCACTTTAATATGTCATCATCATCATGATCAACCCATTACCGGCTTACTACAGAGCACGGGTCTCCTCTCAGAGTGAGAAGGGTTTTGGCCATAGTATACCACTCTGGCCAAGCGGATTGGCAGACTTCACACACCTTTGAGAACGTTATAGAGAACTCTCAGGCATGCAGGTTTCCTCACGATGTTTTCCTTCACCGTTAAAGCAAGTGATATTTAAATACTTAAAACGCACATAACTCCGAAAAGTTAGAGGTGCGTGCCCGGGATCGAACCCACGATCTCCGATTAGAAGTCAGTCGTCCAAACCACTAGGCTATCACAGCTTATATGTATATTTAATATGTATATTTTACATACAAGCGGATACCCGCGAATTCGTACGCGTGGATATTGGTTTTTAAAAATCCCGTGGGAATCATTTTGTTTTTCCTAAGCTCCTTTGAGCTCATACCTTGCTAAAAACTGTTAAAAGTTCACTGACGGATTTTTACGTAGATCAAAATGTAAACATCCGCCAGTAAAAGTCACATCAAAATCGATCCAGCCTTTCAGAGATTAGCCGGTAATCTTTAAAGTATCTTCTTTCTAACAAAAAAGAATGAATGAAATCGAACCACGCGTTAATGAATTACAGTTAAGTACACATTTTAACTTTCATCACCTCTCCCAAGGGAACCGTGCTGAATTTCGGGATAAAAAGTATCCTATATGTTACTCCGTAGTATGAACTTAAATCATACCAAGTTTCATTTTAATCCATGCAGTAGTTTTTGCGTGATGCGCGCACAAACATACAGACAAACAGACGAACAGATAAACAGACAAAAATTTCAAAAATAGCTTTTTTACGTTCTATTACTTATCCCTAACATCCCCCATTTATTTATTTTTTAAATCTTTAATGTACAGATACGGCAAGTCTACGATTTTATTATATGTATATGTTACAGCCAAAGTAATTAATTAGCTTTTATTCATAACTAGTGGACCCGGCAGACTTCGTCCTGCCCGGTGAAATACCGACATCGGCGTCACCTACTGAGACCCGGTAGGTTACATGTACCTACCCGGTAATTGTGTTTTCAAACCATGCAGGAACCCATTGAAATATACACACAAAATTTCATATAAATCGGTCCAACCGTTTAGGAGGAGTTAGTGTGTAGTGAGAGGGTGAGAGAGTTTACCGTATCCACGCGACGGGATGTTTGACAGTTACGAAACCCGTGAACATTTTGTATGGGAAAATGTTTTTTCTTTTATTTTATGTTTTCGTCTATTTTTTAATGTTTTTAATAGTTATTCTGCTATTCGGGACGGTCCCAAATTTAACAAATCAAAAACAATGAAAATCGGTCCAGCCGTTCTCGAGTTATAAGTGGTCGAACTAACACGAGTTTGTTTTATATATATAGATGACTGGCAATTATAAATAATATCTAAATTGTCCAGATATTATTCATAATATCATGTCAAACCAGACATAACAGACCACGTAGTTTTGTCTGCCCTGCCCCTAGAGTATTTTTATAAAGCCGTAGGCGCGAAGGGAGAGCAGCCCCCGCCCGCCGTAGCAAATCGCAGGCACCCGTGCGAGCCGTAGCGGATGAGGCAGGTCGCCGAAGGCGACCAGCAAGCCGAAGCTGCAGAGGTGAGCGTGGGTGCCTGGGATTTGCTACGCAAGGGCGATGGGGCTGCACTTCCCGCAGCGCCGAAGCCGATGCAGAAGTAACTAAGTATGTTTTTTGGTGGTAGAAACTGTTTATTTGACGTTATATTTTGCAATATCTGGTGATCAGTTAAACATAAGTCCTTGTTTTGTTACTTTATCCAAGTCTTGCAAGATATTATATAAAATAGCTGAATATTATTTATAATAGCTAGATAATTTTAATAATTCTGTGTCAATTATTACTTTATCCAAATTGAGTTGATATTATTTATAATAGCTTGATAGTATACATAATATCCTTATTTATTACTTTGGCTGTAACATATACATAGATTACGTAGGTATACTGATGGTTTTAGTCTATTTTTAAATGGTTTTTAATAGATTTTAAACCGGTCGCACTTTATAACACTGAGCTGTAGCAGCAGCTACTCGCTTGTATATTATACTAGCGGTCCGCCCCGGCTTCGCCCGTGGTACATATTATATAGCCTATAGCACTCAAGGATCACGTACATATCCAACAGTGAAAGAATTTTTGAAATCGGTCCAGTAGTTCCTGAGATTAGCGCGTTCAAACAAACAAACTCTTCCGCTTTATTATATTAAGTATAGATAGTATAATACTCGATTAAAATGGAATGATCGGAGCCTGATGCTGATTTCCTTCTTCAAAAAATGTCTAACTTCATTGAATTCTATTCCGGGCATCACTTCTAATAGCTTTTGGTATCGTTAGCACACGAGTTGTTGGCGCTTTAGTTTTCGTGGATAATAAATAAATCTTGCGTTCTTGAAAATCTTTTAATTTGCGAATTTTACAAGTTTAAATTGCGTATAATGTACAGCGGTTACAAACAGGGCTCGGAAACCGGTAAAAAATCCGAACCGGTTAAGGCCTAAGTACATAGTGAACTTTTCATTTCGGTTTTGTTCTACCTTTAACTACAATTAACCGGTTTGAGGCAAATAAAGTTCTTAAATAGGTTTCGTTGAATAAACCGGTTTTTGCCGTCTTTTTTCAATCCGCAGCCATTTGGTAGGTATATAAAAATAAAATTACTATTAACTGTTCAATCGAAAACAAACAAGTTTCGCATTAGATACGTCAACGCGCAGGGAGACACGAAATTATTTTATGAGATGGGTAAGTATGTAAGTATGGTTTTTTATTTTAATACTTACTGTCCATTTTGTTGATGTATTTTTAGATTATTTAAGTATATTTAATAATTCATTTATGTTTACGTACCGACTTACACAGATTCGTACCCACTGAATAGACGTTATTTATCTATTCAGTGTTCGTACCCATCAATCGACACACGATCTCATGTATTGCCGATAGTCCAGAGTTTTTCCGGAAAGTGAGCAATGTTATAGTGATGGAAAGAAATATTTTCGTAAGATATACCAATGTAGGGTGGATGCTCCTAAGCTCGGTTTCTGCATTGAATTATATTGTACTGACGTACATATAGTACCTCAATAGGTTTCTGCTCCAAAAGTCGGCACTCCTATTTCTGTCGATATTAGCGTCTTGGTGCCGCTTAGGAACAATGAGTATTTTTTTAGCTTTAGCTTTAGCTTGCTCTAACGGGAAAATAGTTTTAAATTAATAAGGCAGAACTTTAGCACTAAAACGATAGTTACGATAATATCGTATGATATCGTGCCGTGTAATATCGTGCCGTCGGAAATGGGGCTACTTTTGTCTGCCCTTCTTAACGTGTAGAATTGTAAGCACCATTCCGAACCAGTGGTAGATTCATTTGTCGATTCAAAAGCACTTGTAAAAGTTTATCTGAATAAAAAATATGTCTTAGACTTGCCTTTACACAAGTTTAAGAACTTTATTAAAAGTATGCTCATAAAAAAAGCTTATTATACAATTGAAGATTATATAAACGATAAAAAAGCTTGGATTTAACTCGTTCCAGCAATGCGCGAGACGGCATTTCAATCATGTACATTAATAATAATAATTAATTGTTATAATGTTATTTTTAAAAAAGAGCAACCGCCGAGTTTCTTGCGGGTTCTTCTCGGCTGGAACTGCATTCCGAACCTGTGGTAGACTCAATCGACGATTCAAAAGCACTTGTAAAAGTTTATTTGAATAAAAAACTTTTCTATTCTATTCTATTCTATATAGACAGAAATAGACGGAACAGCGGCCGGGCTTAAGAGCATCCACCCTACCTAACTTTTTAAGGTTTGTAAGCTTACTTGGTATCTACCTACATTTCACGTCGCAGATAATTTGTCTTTCATAGTGTACTATCGCTAGTCTACTAATATTATAAATGTTAAAGTGTATGCGTGTGTGTTATGTGTGTGTGTGTGTGTGTGTGTGTGTTCGTGTGCGCGTACGTGTATGTGTGTGTGGATCGTGGGTTAAGTTTTTGTATATGTAGCTAAATTTATACTTATATGATTGAGTAAAATGTGACAGTGTGGAATATGTATAGGTGTAGATTTTACCAGAATGAAAAAAGAAATGTCGGTCATAAACAGTTTTATTTCAAGTACTTTCTATAAACATATTTTTTTACAGGTGACTCTCTCAAAAGACAAGTTGAAAATTCTGATGAAGATGATTCTTAATCAATAAAATTATTATCAACCAAATTAAAATATAATCCTAATAGTACGGTAGCCGAGGAACAAATTTTTTAGTGATTAATAACAAGCGGAATTTTCGTGAGTAGGTTCGTTTCGACGAGACGACCAACTTTTTATTTATGAAAACTCTCGATGGAGGGTCGTACTCGAGTGCGTAGGTGTTAAAAATTTCGATCCGCTCGGGTAGGAAATCGTTCCACTAAAGTAGGACTATATGGCCATTTCATTATATAAGTATTTATTAAATTGCATACGAAAAATCAGCTGGTTATTAATTAATAATATTCTAGTGTCCTCCACTCCGAATATTTCCGAATAATGAGGTTGGTTATAAAAATGGTTAAACATTATTAATAACTAGCTGATTTTTTGTATGCAGCTTAGTACGGCCCTCCATCGAGAATTTTCATAAATAAAAAAGTTGGTCGTCTAGTCGAAACGAACCTACTCACGAAAATTCAACTTGTTATTAATCACTAAAAAATTTGTTCCTCGGCTGCCGGACTATAATCCTTAGGTTCCAAAAATTACACGCACATCTTTGGTAGATGAAGATTATATTATAATACAAGTTTTAAACACCGATTATACTGATACTAAGGGCCAGTTTCACCACCTTCTGATACGTGTCGGATAGCTTATTCACAACTTTTGTCTTTGTCACTTGACATAAAGTAAGAAAAGGAGAAAACTTACGTTTAGGCTATCCAACACTTATTAGAAGGCGGTGAAACAGGCCATGAATGTCTCAACAAACAAAAAAAAAATCAAATGAAAGTGACTATGAACAAATAATGCATGTTGTTTTAATCTATGCTATGAAGCAGAAAATAATAAGAAGCCTAGTAAATATGATTTGTGAATGTTTTAAAGAAAACTTGATAAAAGGAAGTATTATTTTGGTGATTTATTAATTGGAGAACTTCAAGTTTTGCTTCCTTGTATGCGTTCTGAAGCATAAATTAATATACTTACTCAAATACGAAGACTCTTTCAAACAAGAACACAAAAACAAACTTTACCATTAATATTGATTTTAGTTTATTTCACAAAATGGCTTTTGTCAAATAAACCAAATTACTCATTCTAAGTAAAGTAAAAAATGTAAATTGAGGAATTCTTAATTATTAATAAATAGTATCTGATGGAACACTTTGTATAATAACTTACTTTTAATATAGACACTCTTTTCAAAATTTCTGATTCTATAATGTATTCCACAGTTCACATTTTAAAATCAATACACATTTTTGAGAAAAATATTAACTTATCAAAATTTTTAAAATTTTATACTTTGTCTAATTTTTGAATACTTACATTACTTTGGCACCACTATTTAAAAATATATAAGTTGCGTATTATGATATTTTCGAACGAATCTTAATAACAGGAAATATTTATTTTAAGTGAAAACTTCTTTAAGCCCACTAAGCACTTTATTTTGAGGGTATTGAATGAAACTGAGCCATCACGCTCGGCTATGTAACGCTTGTTCGGGTAAAGTCAACTCCAATCGACTGAGGGAACGAGAGAGGAACAATACTAATAACGAAAATATTTCGCGCTCAGGTAAGCTCTCTAGCTTTTCTTAAATGATATAGATGACTTAGAAACTAATCTAAGAATAATAATTAATATGAAACCGAATTATGATTAGGTATTTGGAAATATAATCATTTAACTTAATAAGTAACCGCATGTTTTATTAATTATACAATGCATTATTTCGAATGACAAGAATATCATCAATTATAGTATCTTTCAGAGACATTCGAAGATTATTCATGACGAATTTTAAAGACGAAAACAATCTTTCCACGCTTACTTGAGTAGGCGGAGCAGCTAAAATGATATTTGACAACATGTAGAGCTGTGGTTCTCGAATTTTCATTGAGTGCCAATAGTTCAATATATTTGTATTAACCGCAAGTAATGGTTGGTTTAAAAATTCAATTAAAATTCTCTGTAAATTGTATTCACTATTAAAATTCCTCATGTTGTGTTGTCGCTGTCTAAACTGATTTTGTAAAAAAGTATTGAGCTCAGTTGTAGCACTCGTAGAAGAAGGAAAAACTTCAATTTCTTCCAATGCTGTTGGATGTTCATTCCCTGTTGAATGTAATTGTGCAGCTGTTGTAGCACTCGTAGAAGAAGGAAAAACTTCAATTTCTTCCAATGCTGTAGAATGTTCATTCCCTGTTGAATGTAATTGTGCAGCTCTTTGGTAAGTTTTCACCAAATGATTACGTGCGTTTTCTAATTGTTCATCTGTTAAAATAGAATTTATTCTAGGATCTAAGTAAATTGCACTTATAAAACAATCATTGGTCATAAGTGCACTTTCTCTATCTTTCATGCATCGAATCAATTTAAATGCAAATGCTGTATCTAATTTACTAATTTCTAGTTTACAGTTGGCCCAAAACAAGTAAAAGTCGCCGAAAGTTAATTGTTCTTTCTGTAGGTGCTTTGAAAGAATGCGGCACGGCGTAAGAGCCTTAAGACATTCATCTAATTGCTGCCAAGTGCCGTCTGTATTTAGTATTTGGAATATTGAATCAGTTTGTTCAGTCAAAAAATTTTTCAGGATCAATATTCTCTCTATCATATCTGCAGTGGAGTCCCACCTTGTTGGGCAGTCGATGATAGCTTGAGGTAAATTATTGTCTCTTAATTTCAGTGCGTTATTTGGAGATCGCAGTGCACGAGCTACTCTGCGACAACTGTTAAAAAGAGACTCAAGCTCACTGGAAGCATCTCTTATAGCCAGTTGTAAAGTATGCGCTGCACAACGCACTGCAGTCATTTTTGGAGGTTCTGTGATATCAAGTTCACCCAAGTCAAGAACTTCTGCTATACGTATGAGTTGCTCAAATTCGACATCTACCTCATCATCCTTGTCTGAATCGGGCCACTCAGAAACAGAAGTATCTTGTGTATCGACTGATGCTTGAAGATCTTGCTCTAACTGTCTTGACATGCTCAACATGTTAGCACCGTTATCTGATGTAAGCGAGTACAATTGTTTTAGTTCAATTCCGTAACGGCTCATAACCATAATAACACTTTTTTTCAAAAATTCAGCTGTATTCCTCCCATGTAATTCAAGGACTCCAAGGTTCCTCAATACAATTTTACTGTTCAAGATATATTGTATATTTACGCCAAGAAACCTTCGAGATTTTACTGATGCCACATCAATTTTTAGTGATATGAGTTTATCTTTTATCTCATCATGAATTTTTCTGCGCACTTCATAGGCTTTCTCTTGTATGTTAGTTCTTATATTTTTTATATTTATCACTGAGCAATCTTTTCTTTTTAAATCTGGAATCAATGATATTATATCCTTAAAAGCCTCATCTTCTAAAATTGAAAATGGTCTACCATGTACAGCTACCAAATTTGTGCATTTGTCAATAACAATTGAAAGAGTTGTATTTTTCGAAGTTGTTGGTGTTTCATTTTCTTTATTATTTTCTTGAATTTTGTAGTATTCCCATCTATGTTGGGCGTAAAAATGCCGCAGTAAGTTTGCTCCGTGATTGCCCTGAAACAAAGTTTTTTTACCGTATTAAATCTTCCATCTCGCACAAGATATACAGGGTTTTCCAACAAGGATGGGTCGATCTGGAAATAGAATAAAACAGAGGCCCATTTATACCATTATGTACTGAATATAATACCATTCACATGTCCGCCGCAGTTTTGTACGGTGGCACGACTTCGAGAGGTCCAATTTTAATGACTGTCGCATATAGATCCGGCTGAATTTGATTATCATTTGATAACCAATTTTTTTTGGCTTAAATTTAATTATATGGACGTGAAAAATATGTAGTTTCAGCAGGATGGGGATACGTGTTACACAACGAACGCTACAATGAAAATTTTCCATATACGCTTTGAAGGTATGATTATCTTTCGCGGAGGTGAAGGGATTTGTGTGAAAACGATAAAAGAGTTTCTATAAATTTTAAGAACAAAACAAAACGCAGACGAAGTCGCGGGTAACATATAATTATCTTTCAGACATGTGAGGAGCCCGACATTCGCCATTTTGTGGCAGCGACCATCTTGGATTTGCAATAGTGCTATTCTACTAGTCAAGCCCTTTCATTTGATACCTATATTAAGGGAGTTGAAAAAAAATATCTAATTTGTTATTTTGTAGGAGCGGCCATCTTGGATCGATTTTCATCAAACAACAACACTCGACTAATTCACCTTTCAAACAAAAAAAAACCGCATTTAAATCAGTCCACCCGTTTGAGCGCTACAGGGGAACAGAAAGACACACATACACACACAGACACGTCAAACTTATAACACCCCGTCGTTTTTGCGTCGAAAAGTCATTGTACTGAAATTGCTTCGTTTGACACGTCTACGAATTTTTAAACGTGACACAAGCGTTAAAGTGCCGACATATGGAACATCCACCCTTGTTGGCATACAACAAAAATAATATTAGAACAATACCTACCTATTACCAATTAATAAATAAAATAAGAATTCTAGTTAGTACCATTTAACTTGAAGAACTTGACACTTACTGAAGTTTAATTATTGCAACGATTTGGTTTATATTCATATTTAAATTAACTGATACCTACAACTACAAGGACAAAATTCAAGAAAGGAAACTTGATAATTAAGATTAATAAAAATTAAATGACTTCCAATACATATTTAGTTGTTTACTACCATTATAAGTGCGTTTTTTGAGAAAAGAGTAATGAAAAAACTAAAAGTTATATTAAACACTTACCCGTAAAACTTTTCCACAGTTTTCCATGCGGCATTTAGAAGTTTTGGAAACTTCATCGTAATCAAAGTAATTGTACACATTGTTTACTTTCTTGCGTCCCATCGCTTTTATGAAATTCCAAATAGGTTACTATTTTATTTAATAAAGCGTCAAACGCGAAAGCAAGTCGGTGCGTGTCTGACGTGTTCTGTTTATTTAGTAATAGCGCCGCGGCCGGCGGAACGGGCGCGGCCAGCGCAGCGCGGCGCGGGCGGTGGTCGCCCCCTCCCCCTATCCCTCTCGCGGTATAAACCGGTTAATATGGGTTTTCAATAACGCTCTTTTAACGGTTACACTCCGAACGATAAAATGAACTAAACCTTTAAATAACGGTTATTAACCGGTTAATTTTAAACCGGTTCCGAGCCTTGGTTACAAATCGTATGTTTTTCGTGCTTGTCGTCTAAAATCTCCTTATTTGGTCATATCGCGTACATTAACATGACGTTTTCTTTGGCGCGCATACGTGGACCAATAGCGATCCACGTAGTGTTTCGTTTTACGCGTGAACATGCCCCCGGCTTTGGAAGCCCTGGCTTCCAATACTTGTTTCATCAGGATCGACCAATGGACAAATCTTCGTGTAAGCTCGCTTCACAAGCCCGGTTGCAGTCTGGATCTCGGCTACCCTTGCGATGTTGTCCTTCCCAGGTATGCTTCTGACGACTCGCCCAAGATGCCACCGTAAGGGAGGGAAGTTGTCCTCTTTGATGATGACCATAGTGTCGGGTTTGAGATCTTGCGTGTTCTCCCTCCACTTTGTCCGTGTTTGCAGCTCGGAGATGTACTCTTTCGACCAGCGTCTCCAAAAATGTTGCCGAATTTGTTCCACCCGCTGATATCGATCGAGTCTATGCATTGGCGTATCTTCTAGGTTGTCGTAGGCAGGTGCGGTGAGCGTACGGCCAACCAGGAAGTGAGCAGGACTAAGAGGTAGGAAGTCGTTAGGATCGGATGATATTGGGGTAAGAGGACGAGAGTTGAGGACAGATTCGACTTGTGCTAATACCGTGCTGAACTCTTCGTAGGTGAGATGCGCGTTACCTACCACACGACGAAGGTGGTACTTACACGAGCGTACTCCTGCCTCCCACAATCCTCCAAAATGGGCAGCGTATGGTACGATAAATTTAAATTTAATTTTTTGCTGATTAGCATAATCTATAATTTCGGAGCTACAGCGTTCTAGAAATTGAGCAAATTCGTTACTAAGACCTACCAGATTCCGGCCATTGTCCGACCATAATTCGGCTGGTTTTGATCTACGCGAGACAAAGCGATTTAGGGTAAGGCAGTAGGCTTTAGTAGTAAGGTCAGTAACCAGCTCCAAATGGACAGCGCGCGTAACGAAACAAATAAATATACAAATGTACGCTTTAGAAGTCTTAGCGCCCCTACCTTTCCTATTCAAAATGAGCACTGGGCCGGCATAGTCAACGCCGCAGCGATAAAATGGAAAAGTAGGTGTGATCCTCTCACTGGGAAGATTTCCCATAAGAGGAGTAAGCGTTCGACCTCGCAGGCGCTTGCACACAACGCATTCGTGAACTATTTTTCTAGCGAGATTCCTGCCTGCAAGTGGCCACCAAGTTTCACGAAGGTGAAAGAGAAGCGCCTGTGGGGCTGCGTGTAATAATGTTTTGTGTTCATGGCGGAAAAGAAGATGCGTGAAATAATGTTTGCCTGAAAGTAATATCGGATGTTTTTTATTGTAGTCGAACTCTGAAGAATAATCTAGTCTGCCACCGACTCGCAAAAGTTTATCATCGTCAACAAACAAATTTAATTTGCTTAAATTATGTTTCTTGTTTAGTGCGCGATTGTTGACTATCGACTTGTACTCGACTGGAAACGATTCCAGTTGAGACAGCCTAGTCAACAATTTGTCGGCTTCTCTCAGTTCATCGACGGTAAGAACACCCGAGCGCTTATTCAATTTATTGCGGGTATTATATAAAAACCGTAAAACATATGCAGTTGAGCGTCTTAGCCGGCTGAACTGAGAGAATCGTGTAAAATCTATAATAGATTCGTCTTCAAAGTTCGATCTATCTCGGGCTACAAGTGCGGTTACATCAATACCCTTTGTTTCAGGCAATTCATTTGACTGACCCTCTTGCGTGTAAAAAGGAGGTACGTTTTCACAGTCAAATGAACTGTCGCGTAGAAAGGCTGGCCCTTGCCACCATAAGTTATAAGAAGAGAGCTCCTCCAGACTCACAACCCCTCGCGAAACGAGGTCAGCTGGGTTCTCTTTACCGCTAACGTGACGCCACGGGAGCTCCTTCGTCAAGTCGTGAATTTCTACCGTCCTATTTTGAACGAAAGTTTTTAATAATCTTGGCGACATGCGTAGCCAACCTAAGACTATCGTGGAGTCCGTCCAAAACATTATGTGATTAAAATTGCAATGAAGTGAATTTCGAACTTTGTCATACAACCGTGCACCAAGAAGGGCGCCTAGAAGTTCTAAACGTGGAATACTAACGGTTTTTAGCGGCGCAACCTTCCCTTTAGAACAAAGCAAGCGTACTTTGACGGTATGATTAATTGCGTTTAGTGTCCGAATATAAACGCATGCACCGTAGGCGCTTTGCGAAGCGTCGGTAAAAATATGCATCTCTATGCGGGTAGAATTAGAATCCATTACGTACCGAGGTACGCGAATCGTTTTTAGTATCGACAGAGATGCGAGAAACCGGTTCCATTGTCGCGCGATCTCGACAGGGACGGACTCATCCCAATCCAATTTTAACAACCACAGCTGTTGTAATAACATTTTCGCAGTTAAAATGTATGGACTTAAAATACCCAAAGGGTCGAAAATTTGAGATGCGTATGATAGAATTATGCGCTTAGTTATAGGTTGATTACTGTCAGGCTTAAACTCCGTATTAAAGTAAAATTCGTCGCTGTCATTAAGCCAACCTATACCTAATGTTTTGTGATTCGTGTTATCACCGCTTATTTGTTTGGGAGCGCACGGCAACGACGTGATCGCAGGCTCCGATGTGAAATTAAATGTCCACTTGCGTAGTGGAAAACAACCCGCTTGTAGCGTCGTACTTGTTTCTTCGCATAATTTGAGTAGAATTTCTTTATCATCGGAACCTGTAATCATGTCGTCGACGTAGAAATCTTCGTTAATTATTCGTGACACCTCTGGATTAGTCGATTCGATGGCCAGTTGTTTCAAGCAACGAACGCTTAAAAATGGCGCGGACGCGATTCCGTAAGTGACCGTGTTGAGGCGATAAATTCCGAGAGGTTGCGTGGGTTCATCACGCCAAAGAATTAGCTGAAGATCGCGCTGATTTTCATTGACAAGGCACTGTCGGTACATCTTCTCGATGTCTGCGCACGCGACGTACCGATGCTGTCTGAAGCGTAAAATAATTGATAGTAGGTCGCCTTGGATAGGAGGCCCTACCAGCTGGAGATCATTATAGCTTATGCCCGTGCTCGTCACGGCCCCAGCGTCGAAAACCACCCTCAATTTTGTAGTTGAGGCGTGTTCACGGAACACACCATGATGCGGCATAAAATAGTGAGGGGTTCCGTAGGTCGAAACGCGAGTCATGTGACCTAGGTTTTCATATTCGCGAAGAAAATCAACGTATAGCCTTTGTAGGCGGGTGCGGGTTGTAGCCGCCTTTCCAATGCTAAAAATCGTCGCTCCGCCTGTGATAATGACTCGCCTAAAAGATCGGCAGATGTCTTCAATGGAATGCTAACGACAAACCTTCCCTCTTCATTGCGCGTAGTAGTACGAGTGAACAAGTCTTCGCAAGCAACCTCAGCATCCGTGCGTGCATCCCGATCCCGAGTCAGCTCTTCGACCTCCCAAAATTGACGCAATTGCGCATCGATGGACTGTGAAAAGTTACACCGTACGATACCATCGTTACACGTATTCTGGACGATCGGACCCGAAATTATCCAGCCTAATAGCGTATTTTGTAGATATGGTCCGTTAGGTAACCTTATACAACCTTGGTTTATCAATTCCCAAAACTTTTCAGCCCCGATCAAAATATCGATCTGTCGGGACCGACAAAAATGCGGATCTGCCAGCTGTATGCTATCGGGAATATTAAACTTAGCGCGTTTATAATGTACAGTTGGCAATGTAGAAGAAATTTGCGGTAATACAAAGCATAGTAGTTTAGCGGTGTAAGTAGATATGCGCGATTTTATCTCAATGTCGCATGATGTAGTACATTGCGTCACAGAGTTACCTACACCCCTAATCTCGTGAGTGGACTGTAATAAATCTAATCCTAATTTTTTGCAAAAGGATTCGCTTACGAAACTGCGTTCACTTCCGTTATCCAATAAAGCAGTCGCGAGTATAAAATCATTACGTCGAGTCCGTACCTGGACTAACGCTGTAGATAACAGAACAGGTCGTAAAGAATGACGTGTGCGTTTGTCATTTAAGTGTGCATTATTCGTATGGCTAATTGCTGCATCTGCGGGGGAAAGGAGCGCGGCGGGGGTCGACGCGATGCCTGCGCTCGCGCCATCGCTCATTAGTTGCTGGTTGTCGAATGTCGAGTGCATCGCTAGGGAACCGATAGTGTTACTTGCCGTTTTTGCATTATCTGGGGGATGATTCGAATTATTTGGGGGGTGGATGACCGAATTATGTTTCTTAGAACATAAACGGCACCCACCTAATTTGCAAATATCGGCCGTGTGGTTGCTGCTTTTCATGCAATTCATACACAAATTCTTTTCGCGAAGAAATTTTAGTTTCGATTCTAAATCAGAGTTAATGAATTTTGAACACGCGTAAAGTTGATGGTCTCCGTCACACATAAAACACTTTCTAGGCGCGTAGTGTCGTTCGTGCGGTTTGGTGGTAGAAACATTGCATTTTGAGTGAGAATTTGTGGGTATCTTCACATTATTTTTCGTTCCTTTTGTGTCTTTATTGTTTTGTGAATTATGTGAACTTTGCAATGTTTCTAGCATATCCGCCCGATTTTTAAGGAAGTTAATTAAATCTTCGATCTTTAACTTTGATTTAGGATCGGTATTATTCGTCATCAAAGTGCCTTTATATTGCTCCCATTCGCGTTCGGTGATTTTATCGAGCTTAGACACAATGATAAAAATAATTAGTGTATCCCAGGTGTCTACAGGTTCACCTAGGATCTTTAAAGCACGTAAATTCTTAAGAATTGTGTTACTAAGGTTTCTTAGCGATGCAGAGGACTCCTTACTCAACGCTTGAATATTAAATATTGTTTTGACGTGATTATGCACCAGTAATCTGGAATTATTATAGCGGTTGAGTAAAAGTTCCCATGCGACAGAATAATTATGTGATGTAAACTCTAATGCGTCGATAACCAGCTCGGCACTGCCCTTCAGTGAAGACTTCAGGTAGTGGAATTTCTGGATACTGGTTATTTCGTCTGAGTCGTGTACTAATGATTGAAATGTATCCCGAAATTCCAACCAGTGCTCGTATGCCCCATCAAAAGATGGCAAAGTTATGGTAGGTAATTTTACAGAGCGTAACTGACTATTTGCGCATGATTTTGAACAGGTTGTGACCTCACTACTGCAGCTGCTACCACTCCTATTTAATAACAACTCAGCCTGTGACAAAGTACTGTAATAACAGTCCTCGAACTGCTCTCGTTGAGTTAATTGATCATCGAGATCAGATTCACTGACACATTCTTCTATTCTAGTCTGAATGCTATTGAACTCACGAAAAAGATTCGTGGCACCTTCAATGCGTAGTTTTAAATCGATTTTATTTTGAGATGTTGCGACTTTTGCATCAAAATTGTTGATATAAGTGCCGAATTTAGTTAATCTACCTTTGAGAGTGCCACGTTTCTTAATTAGCTCACGAACTAGTGATTCTAATTTGTCATCACTAAGCCCTAACTGTGGAGATTTATCGCGATTTGCCATTTTGGAGGGAAAGTGAGAATTGGGAGTACTTACAGTTAGCAGCCCGTCTGCATGCGTTGCGACGGTTTTATGAGTTTCACAGAACCAAATTACTGAAATATGAACAGCACATTATTACACAAGCGAAATAAAGGATTGATGATTCGTGGATGGGTTGACCGTACCGAAATGCGCGTCTTGTCGGATGGCTGCCACACCAGGAATCCTCAGCCAGAAACCAGGAACAGTTGCTCAATTGCGATTCTTGAGTCTTCAATCGTATTTATCATAGATAAATGAATAAGAAGAGATATGGCAAGGGGGCGTGGTTCCTGAGAACTTTTCTGGTGTTAAATACACCTGAGAACCGTTTCTGTCTTTAGTCGAATGTCGTCCACCGATCGGTTCACCGCTCTCGATTTTTAACAAAATGCCGTGTTGTTCAGTGGTTGTTTGAAAAAAATCAAGCAAAAAAGGGAATCACACGAAAGATGGCATCTCATTTCACACTTAAGTACAAGTTATTGTTGTTATTTTCCATAAAAAACAAGAAAACATTATTATGTATATTTACATTATGCTCAAAAAGTGTTAAATTGAGAAGTCTGTATCTCATTATGAACAAAATCCATTGCTTGCTTAGTAGAAGTCAAACATTGAATCGGTCGGTCTTAGGACGCAATGGTACTTGTACTATATAAATATATTCTTTCACTAAAACTTTAGACCTTTCATGGAACGGGCGCCTTCACTCAACATCGATAACGTGTGATGTACGGTGATTGAAATTGAACGCTGTGTACTAAACGATAAAGTCTATATTTGCTGGTGCTGCTTGCACTGATCTATCAGTATGCAATATAGCATTTTGTAGCAAGTGGTGGGGACAAACTAACGACAGCAGGTTTCCATACAATTTGATGTAAAGGGCAATTCTCCCTCTTATTCATTATTCTATGGTATTTATCCATAGTTTCTTTATTCGGCTCGAAGGTCCACTTTATGTTGGCGCTTTAGTTTTCGTGGATAATAAATAAATCTTGCGTTCTTGAAAATCTTTTAATTTGCGAATTTTACAAGTTTAAATTGCGTATAATGTACAGCGGTTACAAATCGTATGTTTTTCGTGCTTGTCGTCTAAAATCTCCTTATTTGGTCATATCGCGTACATTAACATGACGTTTTCTTTGGCGCGCATACGTGGACCAATAGCGATCCACGTAGTGTTTCGTTTTACGCGTGAACACGAGTAGTAAATCTACAGAGGGGAAGCTTCCACAAGCGGCCACCAACCAACCACCAACGGTTCACGGACGCGCGCTCGTTCCACTAACCGGCGCACTATGGGACCAAACGGTATCTTCCGTCTCATAAATCTATAACTTTTTTGTTTCTTAACATTTTGGTTTGAAATTTTGGTCATGTATTCTTGAATATCTATGCTACTAGAAAAATGAAACGCCAGTATTTTAAAAATAATATTTATTTCGTAAAAGCATATCAAAAATTAAATTATTTAATTTTCCATACAAAAAAGTTAATAATAATACTTAAAGTTATTTTATTATTAATTGTTATTTTACTTATTTTGTTATGATTATAATAATGATTATTATGATTATAATAAATGATGATCTTTATAATTTTTTAAATAATAAAAAAAAAATCTAAATTAAATACCAAATAGATAAAAACCGAGTCGGGCCTTGCTCTTTTAGAGTTCCGTACATAATTATGAGCAACATAATATTTTGGGTGTAAGAAATAATTCATTTCCGAGCAACAAACTATTTTATGAATCGTTGTTTTTAGGGTTCCGTACCCAAAGGGTAAAAAACGGAGCCCTATTAATGTCACTCGGCTGTCTGTCTGTCTGTCTGTCCGTCTGTCCGCCGGTCACAGGTCTCTAGCTCGCAGACGAAATGAGTTACAAACCTGAAATTTTGGTATTTAGTGTAAAACGTTAACCCAAAATCAAATATTGAATTAGAAATTGAATTAAATTATTTTTCAGGGGGGCTCCCATACATGAAAAAGGAGCCGGAAAAAAAAAATTTTTCTTTACCCTAGCTTGTGGGGTATCATTGTTTAGAGCTCATTAAGTAGAGTACAAATATATATTTTTTAAATTTTTATCTCAAAAAATAAGGGAATGGGAGGCCATCAAAGTTGTCAGTTTTAGACCATTTTGGTGACGGGGGCTATCTCAAAAACTAAACTAGTTGGGAATATGATATTTCAGTATATTATGTACTATATGCTCTATTTAAACAACAAATACTGAAAACAACGATTTATTAAATAGTTTATAAGCTGTGACCAAAATAAACGAACATTTTTTTGGGTTTTTCTTTCACGGTTTGTTGCGATGTCTAGCTCGGAAATTAAATATTTCTTAGACCCAAAATATTATCGAGCCTTTACCGCCGTTTTAGCGTAACCGACAAAAACCAAATTTTACAGGAGAAGGTTTTTTTTAAATATTTTTAAACAGAAGTGTGCTAGTAAATAAAAGTTTCAGTATACATTAATGATTTTTAGACATTTAAATATCTGATTGAAAATAAAACAAAAATGATAAGTATTTATGCCATTTATGGCGTTTACATTATTTTTGCTGTCATAATCGATAGTTATTTTGGCATTTACGATAAAAATATCTATTAAAATTACTATGTCCAAGAAACTATAATTGTTAAATAAATAGGCATTTTAAATGGTTTTTAAATGAAATAGTCATAATTTATAATTGAAAAATATACTTATTCTTACATTCGTTTGAAATAATGAGATCAATCAACTTATACTTAGGTATCTATATCTATATTATAATAAAACTGTAACAGATCCAATTCTGTACATTGAAGATATTTTGAAATTTTTTATTGGAGGGCAATCTGTAATCGATACTGAAGCCAAAACTGCAATTTTTTTCATTTTTGTCTGTCTGTCTGTCTGTCTGTCTGTCTGTATCTTGGCCGCGCATCACGCCGAAACTACTGAATGGATTCGAATGAAACTTGGTACGATTTGAGTTTATACTCCGGGGTAGGACACAGTATACTTTTTATCCCGAAATTCACCACGGTTCCCTAGGAAGAGGGGATGAAAGTTAAAACGTGTATTTAGCTGTAATTCATTAACGCGTTGTTCGATTCCACTCATTTTTTTTTTGTTAGAAAGGTAGTACTTTATATATATTGTCCCGTAAATATTTCAAGGTCATAGGTTTGTTAGTTCAGAAATGACAGGCATTTATTGGGTTCAAATAACATGGGACCCGGATCTTTGTACGTACGGCTTATTTTAAACTGGCGTGCGTTTTAAATTTATGTTTGTTGGTCTGTCTATTTGTTTCAACTAATCTCAGAAACGGCTGGATCGATTTTAACGGAACTTTCAAAAATCATTAAAAATATATTTAATGCTATGTATTGCTATGTATATGCTATGTAGTGCTATGCATTGCTATTTAATGTAATGCTATGTATAGAGTCAACAGGCATCATGGTGTGTCCAGGTAAAAGATAAGTTACCTTTATTTGAGTAATCGTTATTGCCGTTTTCAAGAAATGAATTAACATTGATATCATTGCACAGTTTCTATTTTGCCCAGCAGCTGTCAGAGTATAGATTGATAACAGTATGGGTACCGTTTTGGTCTAACACATTCAAATACTTAAAAAGAACTGTAACAGGGCTAAATATATTCCTATCTCTTTCACAATGCTCCCTGCAGAAAAGGATAGCACTATTTTTAATCTTGACAATTTAGTTTAGTTTAGAGATTATTGTGTACCAACAGAATTAGCCACATTGTGGCCTGTGACAGGCCTAATCTCCTTTTTAACCCCCGACGCAAAAACGACGGGGTGTTATAAGTTTGACGTGTCTGTGTGTGTGTGTGTGTGTGTGTGTGTGTGTGTGTGTGTGTGTGTGTGTGTGTGTGTGTGTGTGTGTGTGTGTCTGTCTGTTCCCCTGTGGCGCTCAAACGGGTGGACCGATTTGAATGCGGTTTTTTTTGTTTGAAAGGTGAATTAGTCGAGAGTGTTCTTAGCTATGTTTGATGAAAATCGGTCCAAGATGGCCGCCGCTACAAAATGGCGGATGATATATTTTTTCACAACTCCCTTGATATGGGTATCAAATGAAAGGGCTTGACTAGTAGAATAGCACTATTGCAAATTCAAGATGGCCGCCGCCACTAAATGGCGAATGTCGGGGGTTTTTTAAATTTTCAATTTACACTTGTAAATACAAAAACAAAGTAATCAACATCCAATTACTTTGTTTTTGTGTTGTGCTTGTCTGCAGTGAGCACTGTGAAAGAGATAGGAATAAATTTAGACCTGTCATTTAAGTTTAGTTTAGAGATTGTGTAGGACGTAGGTACAACACTGTTGTGCACAATCTCTAAACTTAGTGACAGGTTTAAAAATAGTGCTATCCTTTTCCGCAGATAACGTAGTGAAAGAGATAAGAATATATTTAGCTCTGTTATTTTAGTTTAAGTTTAGAAATTGTGTACAACAGAATTAGCCACATTGAACGAGAATGGCCTAACTTAACTAATTTTTTAACCAATACTAATCTAACACACCAATAATTTAAATGGGAGAATATTACAGGCAATAAAATAATGGTACGCGTATTCATTTTTCTTGCATTAATTTACTGCATTGCATTTAATTTTTTTTTGGACTAATGTCGCTTACGCTACAAAAAATCGGTCACGAGCCAAGTACGATAAAAATGCATGTCGCTTACGTTAAGGCTTTAAAAATATATGCATTTACGATAATTTTAGCACTTGCCATAACTTTGTAACGGTTTTTTTTGGGGGGGAAACATCAACAGGGATGGGTCCGTTATGGTTTAAAATATTAGTTTCGATTAAAAACAAATTTTCGACAAAAGTGTCGGTTACGATAATTTGGCGGTAATGGCTCGTTATATTGTTCATAATTATGTACGGAACCCTGAAAGAGCGAGGCCCGACTCGCACTTGGCTGATTTTTAGTATTTGGCAGACAAAGGGATAGATAGACATACAGGAAAGTGATATTAATAGGGCTCCGTTTTTACCCTTTGAGTAAGAAACCCTAAAAAGTACTTATGTAGCAATATTTTTATCATACTTTTGGTTAAAATGATAACTACAAAAATGGGATCATGAAAAGATATATTTTCAAAAATATAAGTGAATATTAATTTTAAATTGCGTTTATGCTTTATAAAAATTTTAAATACAAAATAAAACGTACTTCAGTTTATCAAAAATAATATTAAAAGACAGAAATAAGAAAAATCGTAAATTTTATAGAATTTATTATTTTCCCTCGTTAGACATTTTTGCTTCTAGATCAAAATGGCGCAATAATGACGCAGGTTTTTTTTGTTTCCCTATATTACTGAATAGTTATGGAATCCAAAAGAGTGATTAACTCAACACCGGCAGCTTTCGGCAACAATGAAATCTCCATTTGAAATATAAAAAGTTCGAAAATTTCCTTATGTCACTTAAAAATTTACAAAAAATTTCATATAATTTTTTGAAATAAAATCTTTACGTATTTGTAAAGTAGAGATTTCAAGTAATCTATATACTAATAAATAAAATTGAAGTGTCTGTCTGTAATATCGAAATAACTACCTCATATTAAGCTCATATGGTTATTTGAACGGTACCATAACCGAATCACACGTTTTTAAAATTTTTGTCTGTCTGTCTGTCTGTCTGTCTGTCTGTCTGTCTGTCTGTCTGTCTGTCTGTTTGAACGGGCTAATCTTCGGAACGGCTGAACCGATTTTGACGGGACTTTCACATACAAGTAGAGAATTAACCAGGGAGTAACATAGGCTACTTTTTTAACCGACTTTCAAAAAGGAAGAGTTGTGTTTTTCTACCTATGTACACCGATATCTCCGAGATTTCTGAACCGATTTGCGTAATTTTTTTTTTTAATCGATAGAGAAACATTGCGACACTGTCTTACAAAAAACTTGGATTCCAACTCCTCAATCCTGATGCTGTAGGGGATCTGATCCCCAAAACTAATGGGATTTAGGGACTGTCGGTTATTTAAATTGATATTGGGGGTACCAATTAAAGACTCTATCGTTGAATGAACTCGAGTAGGTACATGTCCAACTCCTCAACCCTGATGCTGTAAGGAATTGCATTCCGAAATCGTGGGGATCCCACGGAATTTTTCCGTTTTGGTGACGGGTTACTACAGATAGGCTACTTTTTGTTCTGGAAAATCAAAAGTTCCCATGGGATTTTTAAAAACTAAATCCACACGGGCGAAGCCGTGGGCATCATCTAGTCTAAAAATATATAACACTTAAATATTTTCTTGTAAAACTTAAAAATAATCTTAAGTTAAACTTTCATTATGGGCTACTTGGTTGGTTGTAAATATCAAAGTCCAATGTTTGAGAGTTATTTTATATACCTAGAACTAAAATATTTTTATTTTTTAACTTTATTCATAAAAGTCCTATTATCTGAGAATATTAAACCATGGAAAAAACTTTGGAATTACAACATTTGTTCAAACCATTTTCGAGACGGATAATACCGTTCGGTCCCATAGTGCGGCGGGGTGATTACGTATCTCGCGACAGGTTTGCGACAGGCGTAAATCGCGATCGCGATCATTGCTGTCAAACGTCACTTTTGCACACATCAAATTGGTATTATCTAAAATTCCTTGACAGCAATACGACAGCGACAGCCGAGCAAAATGAAACGTCAAACTGCAACAACCTCTGCATTTGTTGCAAAGTGATTGTTGATTTGTTGTAAGTAATTGTCGAGTACGTTTACTGTTTTTTTAAATACATACATTTAACAAGCAATTTTATTAATTTTTAAAGTATCGATGGCAAAAGTCCATTCTGCGACAGGCGAGCAATAGACGTGCGATCGGCTTGCGTAATACGAATTCTAGTGACATTTTGCGACCGATCGCGTAGTGGTCGCTGTCGCATTGCTATTGCTGTCGCGTTGCTATCGCTACTGCAAAGTTTTACGTAATCACCCCGCGGTACAGTTGGTGACAAACGTGCGCATATATGTGTGAGTGTACCTACAGCGGGCCGCTTGTAGAAGCTTCCCCTCTGTAGGTACTCTGTGTCGTTAGTGCTAAGAAATAATAAACGAACGAGATGAATTCTTTAATAATTTCCGAAAAGATTTTTCATAGTATAATCAATTAGGTAGGGATTTTATATTTAAGGAACTGACAACACTAATATGTAGTCAAATTGAAGGACTTTCCAAGATTGCGGCCGTAGTTCCACTTTTCGCCATTTCACAGAAAGGTTGGTCGCACTATACAGAGAGTATGTTTGTCCGCGAATTTCTCCGAAACCATAGATCAGATTGTGACCATTCTTTTCTTAATGCCTTACATTTACAACTTAGGGAACAATCAGCGCAGTGCAATAGATATATTCTGATGTATTCCGCAGGCCGGCCATTGCGACGCGTCATGGTGACTGCCGCTCCACAGACTCGAATCACACTTCAGGTAAAATGCAGCGTTATATATTTATTTCGCAAAAATATAATATTTTCTTAAAAAAGAGATTTCTAACATTTTTTAGTGAGTTTACAAAGATATACAACAAAAGTACAGAAAAAGAAAACAAGTGTGGCGTGTGTGTATGTGTGTCTGTCTGTGGGTGTGTGGTGTGGTGTGTCTGTGTCTGTGTGTGTCTGTCTGTAGGTGTGGGTGGGTGTGTGTGTCTGTCTGTGGGTGTGGTGTGTGTGTGTGTGTGTCTGTGGGTGTGGTGTGTGGTGTGGTGTGGTGTGGTGTGTGGTATGGTCTGTCTGTCTGTAATAATAATAATAATAATCTTTATCAGGTAACATGCAGCTTTATATATTTATTTCTCAAAAATATATTTTCTCAAAAAAGAGATTTCTAACATTTTTAGAGTGAGTTTACAGAAAAAGAAAACAAGTGTGGCGTGTGTGTACTGTGTGTCTGTCTGTGGGTGTGGTGTGGTCTGTCTGTCTTTCTGTCTGTCTGTCTGTCTGTCTGTCTGTTTGTCTGCCTGTATGTCTGTGGGTGTGGGTGATTGGTGTCTGTGTATTTGTCTGTTTGTGGGTGTGGTGTGTGTGTGTGTGTGTGTGTGTGTGTGTGTGTGTGTGTGTGTGTGTGTGTGTGTGTGTGTGTGTGTGTCTGAGTCTGTGGGTGTGGGTGTGTGTGTGTGTGTGTGTATTTAGATTTTTAGTTAAAAATGAAGAATTAAGTGTTTTAGGAATTTTAGAAAAACTACCCCCAAGTTGGTTAAATAGGAGATGGAAGTTTGTATGAGATTAAGAATCCATCCACGCGGGCGAAGTCGCGAGCATCTCAGTAAGCAATGTACCTACAGAGCTGGTTCAGGTCTTAAATTGTAGCAATTTTATCCTATTTTAAAAACGTCCTAGAAAGATACTATCAAAAACTAGTCCTTTAGGGTTATCCGAAATCCGAAATTCGACGGACTCGCTCGCCGCGTGCTACCCGTGCGAAGCCGGGGCGGGTCGCGGTCGGTATCGGGTGCGATGACGGACTCGCTCGCCGCGTGCTACCAGTGCGAAGCCGGGGCGAGTCGCGGTCGGTATCGGGTGCGATGACGGACTCGCTCGCCGCGTGCTACCCGTGCGAAGCCGGGGCGGGTCGCGGTCGGTATCGGGTGCGATGACGGACTCGCTCGCTGCGTGCTACCCGTGCGAAGCCGGGGCGGGTAGCGGTCGGTATCGGGTGCGATGACGGACTCGCTCGCCGCGTGCTACCCGTGCGAAGCCGGGGCGGGTCGCGGTCGGTATCGAGTGCGATGACGGACTCGCTCGCCGCATGCTACCCGTGCGAAGCCGGGGCGGATCGCTAGTGAAGTATACATTTTATGTACGAACTTTTGTATGTACGTCTATATGTTTTCTTATTATACTAGTATTATATACTAGCTTCTGTCCGCGGCTTCGCTAGCGTGAATTTCGGTATTTCACAAATCCCGAGGGAATCGTGGATTTCCAGTTCCCGTTCCCGCTCCCTTTTCCAACCTTTATACCTACTTTCAAGGAAGTTTGCTATAGTAATCTATCTATAGCTGTAGCTATAGATTTCGGTTTTTCAAAATCCCGTGGGAACTCTTTGATTTTCGGGATAAAAAGTAGCCTGTGTTAATCCATGGTATCATCTATCTCCATTCCAAATTTCAGCCAAAACCATGCAGTAGTTTTTTCGTGATTGAGTAACAAACATCCAAACATCCACACTTTCACATTTATAAATAAGTAGGATGTATAAAGTGTATAAAATGTAGCTTACGTCATTATTCGGTAAATTTGTACATAGCTCATTCCCGTTTACTTAAATAGACGGGTCAAAATAGACGTAACAATGTTATCAAATCACAGTAATTCCGACAGAGCTGAATTTTGGTAGAGACCTTGGGTACACCAGTAGAAATAAAGTGTCAAAAGTTCCCATTAATCCCATGTCTGCTAAAAAAGTTATTCAAGGTCAAAGTCACAATTTTCGTTTTTTTTTTGGATGTTTCTCGAAAACGGTAAGTTTTTTAAAAACACAGTCCAGGCAAAAATTGTAGATAATTTTTATCATATATATATATATCTGCTGATTGAAATGTCTATTTTGACCCAGGCTAAAAATAGTTATTCTTGTACAGAAGGTTGTCTGGAGTAGATCGCTTCAAGCGAGAAGGCCGCCTTAGCGCAATTTATGTTATGTTCAGTTGTGTGGTTTTGTTTCTTTCTACTCGTTGCAATAAAGACTTAATCTGTCTATTTGTATGTCATTCAAGGGACCAACACCTATACATTTCTGAACATTTTGCAAATGCATAATATTTTATTGCATCTTTTATTCCTGTTGAGTTGTTGTCCTCTACTATATGACAGCCACAGTCAAGGTGAATTATTCTCATCGTGCTTTGTAAAACACTAAATCTATTGTTTCAGTTGTCCCTTTGTCCGCGAGCCTTGCGATGAATAATGACAGTAAAGTGCACGCAACTGAAGAAGCCGATACAGGCCAGAAAAGTGAACAAGCAATTCAAATCATCGAGAGCGAATCACACGACCAGTCGTCTGATGGCAGCAATGCAACAACCGTCAACATTCATAGATTCACTAATTGTACGGTCAAACTATATGACGTATTCGCAAATTTTAAAAAATTAGTGCCAAGAACAGATATTCATTCATCGCCGACGAAAACAAAACGAGCGGTTAGGTCTTGTGATAGTCAGAGTATTGCTTCTAAGGAATTCAGATATAAAACTACAATTCAGAATAAAGTCCCTGCCACAGAATACATTGAACCAGCCACTGATAAAGAAACAGTTAACATATCAAATATTTTGCGAAGTAATACTGACATTTGTAATCAATTTATTTATTCATCAAACAGAAGTTTACGTATTGAGGATAAACGGTATATTTGTGACTTATGTCGGAAAATGTTTAAACAAAAAAGATTCTTAGTAAACCACATAAAGACTCACACTGAAGTAAAACGGTTCACTTGTAATTTATGTGAGTATAAATGTGCAGTAAAAGATTATTTAATGATGCACATGAGAACTCACACCGGTATCAAACCTTTCTCTTGTAAGTTATGCGATTACAAATTTGCACAAAATAGTAATCTTAAACGGCATATGAGAACTCACACCGGTATCAAACTTTTCTCTTGTAACTTATGCGATTACAAATGTGCACAAAATGGTACTCTAGTAAGGCACATAAGAACTCATACCGGTATCAAACCTTTCTCATGCAAGCTATGCGATTTCAAATGCGCACAAAATGGTACTCTTGTGAGGCACATGAGAACTCACACTGGTATCAAACCTTTCTCGTGCAAGTTATGCGATTACAAATGCGCACAAAATGGTAATCTTATGACACATATGAGAACTCATTCTGATGTCAAAACTTTCTCATGTAAGTTATGCGATTTCAAATGTTCACTAAATAGCAGTCTTATGAAACATATGAGAACTCATTCTGGTTTCAAACCTTTCTCATGTAACTTATGCGATTACAAAAGTGCACAAAATAGTAATCTAGCGAAGCACATGAAAACACACACCGGTATCAAACCTTTCTCGTGCAAATTATGCGATTACAAAAGCGCACATAATGGTAATCTTGTGAGTCACATGAAAACACACACCGGTATCAAACCTTTCTCGTGCAAATTATGCGATTACAAATGCGCACATAATGGTAATCTTGTGAGGCACATGAAAACACACACCGGTATCAAACCTTTCTCGTGCAAATTATGCGATTACAAATGCGCACAAAATGTTAATCTTGCGAGGCACATGAAAACACACACTGGTATCAAACCTTAAATTTTTCATTATTTCTTTTAGGCTCCAATACTTTTGGCTTTGTACCTCTTTCTCTATATGATCTTCAAATGAGACTATCTGTCCAAGGTATATATATTCGTTGACAATGTCCATTTCTTCCCCCTCCACTATTATCTGTTTTTGCGAGGTTTTGCTTGTCGCCGTTTGTTATTACTTTAGTTTTTGATTTATTGAGTGAAAGACCTACTTTCTTGCTTTCCCACGCCAATTCGGAAATCAATTAGGGCATTCTGAAAATGCCACGATATCGTCTGCAAATCGTAAGTGGCTGAGATATTCACCGTTTATTCGGTGTGTCTATTTAGTCGGTTTGTTCTAAGAAAAACACAATCCCGAGGGAATCGTGGATTTCCGGTTCCCGTTCCCGCTACCTTTTCCAACCTTTAGACCTACTTTCAAGGAAGTTTCCTATAGTAATCTACCTAGATAGCTATAGATTTCGGTTTTTTCAAAATCCCGTGGGAACTGTGGTTTGTTTTCAGGATAACAAGTATTCAAAATTTCAACCAAATCGGTACAAAAGTTGCGGCGATAAAGAGTAAGAAACACACACACACACACACACAAACTTTCGCCTTTATAATGTTAGTGTGATTGAAGGGACCAACCGACCCCGCCATATTCCTGAAACTTTTGAAAATCCATATATTAGAATGTCTTTTTCTTGTTTAACTTGGATGATCAGCAGCAGTCAGTTTCCTTAGGTTAACTCTAATTACGCATTTGTAAAACACATATATTGTTTCAGTTGTCCCTTTGTCCGCGAGCCTTGCGATGAATAATGACAGTAAAGTGCACGCAACTGAAGAAGCCGATACAGGCCAGAAAAGTGAACAAGCAATTCAAATCATCGAGGGCGAATCACACAACCAGTCGTCTGATGGCAGCAATGCAACAACCGTCAACATTCATAGATTCACTAATTGTACGGTCAAACTATATGACGTATTCGCAAATTTTAAAAAATTAGTGCCAAGAACAGATGAATCGTCGACGAAAACAAAACGAGCGGTTAGGTCTTGTGATAGTCAGAGTATTGCTTCTAAGGAATTCAGATATAAAACTACAATTCAGAATAAAGTCCCTGCCATAGAATACATTGAACCAGCCACTGATAAAGAAACAGTTAACATTACAAATATTTTGCGAAGTAATACTGACATTTGTAATCAATTTATTTATTCATCAAACAGAAGTTTACCTATTGAGGATAAACGGTATATTTGTGACTTATGTCGGAAAATGTTTAAACAAAAAAGATTCTTAGTAAACCACATAAAGACTCACACTGAAGTAAAACGGTTCACTTGTAATTTATGTGAGTATAAATGTGCAGTAAAAGATTATTTAATGATGCACATGAGAACTCACACCGGTATCAAACCTTTCTCTTGTAAGTTATGCGATTACAAATTTGCACAAAATAGTAATCTTAAACGGCATATGAGAACTCACACCGGTATCAAACTTTTCTCTTGTAACTTATGTGATTACAAATGTGCACAAAATGGTACTCTAGTGAGGCACATAAGAACTCATACCGGTATCAAACCTTTCTCATGCAAGCTATGCGATTTCAAATGCGCACAAAATGGTACTCTTGTGAGGCACATGAGAACTCACACCGGTATCAAACCTTTCTCGTGCATGTTATGCGATTACAAATGTTCAATTAAAAGCAATCTTATGACACATATTAGAACTCACACTGGTATTAAACCTTTCTCATGCAAGCTATGCGATTACAAATGTTCAGTAAATAACACTCTTATAACACATATGAGAACTCATTCTGATGTCAAACCTTTCTCGTGTAAGTTATGCGATTTCAAATGTTCACTAAATAGCAGTCTTAAGAAACATATGAAAACTCATTCTGGTATCAAACCTTTCTCATGTAACTTATGCGATTACAAAAGTGCATACAATAGTAATCTAGTGACGCACATGAAAACACACACCGGTATCAAACCTTTCTCGTGCAAATTATGCGATTACAAATGCGCACATAATGGTAATCTTGTGAGGCACATGAAAACACACACCGGTATCAAACCTTTCTCGTGCAAATTATGCGATTACAAATGCGCACAAAATGGTAATCTTGCGAGGCACATGAAAACACACACTGGTATCAAACCTTAAATTTTTCATTATTTCTTTTAGGCTCCAATACTTTTGGCTTTGTACCTCTTTCTCTATATGATCTTCAAATGAGACTATCTGTCCAAGGTATATATATTCGTTGACAATGTCTATTTCTTCCCCTCCACTATTATCTGTTTTTGCGAGGTTTTGCTTGTCGCCGTTTGTTATTACTTTAGTTTTTGATTTATTGAGTGAAAGACCTACTTTCTTGCTTTCCCACGCCAATTCGGAAATCATTTCATTAAGGACATTAGGGCATTCTGAAAATGCCACGATATCGTCTGCAAATCGTAAGTGGCTGAGATATTCACCGTTTATTCGGTGTGTCTATTTAGTCGGTTTGTTCCAAGAAAAACACAATCCCGAGGGAATCGTGGATTTCCGGTTCCCGTTCCCGCTACCTTTTCCAACCTTTAGACCTACTTTCAAGGAAGTTTCCTATAGTAATCTACCTAGATAGCTATAGATTTCGGTTTTTTCAAAATCCCGTGGGAACTGTGGTTTGTTTTCAGGATAACAAGTATTCAAAATTTCAACCAAATCGGTACAAAAGTTGCGGCGATAAAGAGTAACAAACATACACACACACACACACACACACACACACACAAACTTTCGCCTTTATAATGTTAGTGTGATTGAAGGGACCAACCGACCCCGCCATATTCCTGAAACTTTTGAAAATCCATATATTAGAATTAGTCTTTTTCTTGTTTAACTTGGATGATCAGCAGCAGTCAGTTTCCTTAGGTTAACTCTAATTACGCATTTGTAAAACACACATATTGTTTCAGTTGCCCCTTTGTCCGCGAGCCTTGCGATGAATAATGACAGTAAAGTGCACGCAACTGAAGAAGCCGATACAGGCCAGAAAAGTGAACAAGCAATTCAAATCATCGAGAGCGAATCACACGACCAGTCGTCTGATGGCAGCAATGCAACAACCGTCAACATTCATAGATTCACTAATTGTACGGTCAAACTATATGACGTATTCGCGGATTTAAAAAAATTTAAAAAAACAACACGAAAAGAGGTTATCAGATCTTGTGATAGTCAAAATATTGCCTCTATAGTTTTAAGTTACGAGGCAACAAGTCGGAATAAATTCTCAACCACAGAATATTATATGGAACCAGCCACTAATAGTATAGTAAAAGTAATTGCATCAAAAACTTTACAAAGTAAAACTTGTTGTGTGAATAATGACATCAACATACAGTGTAAAATTTCTTCACAGAGTAGTTTACACACTGAAGAGAAAGCGTTCACTTGTGACATTTGCCGAAAAATTTATAAACGAAAAAGTCTCTTAGTTAAACACATAAACACTCACACTGCAATAAAACTATTCGCTTGCCAGTTTTGTCATTACAAATTTAAATATAAATATCATTTAGTGACGCATATGAAAACTCACACTGGTATCAAACCTTACTCGTGTAACTTATGCGATTACAAAAGTGTAGTAAATGGTAATCTTAAAAGGCATATGAGAACTCACACTGGTATTAAACCTTACTCGTGTAATTTATGCGATTACAAATGTGCACAAAATGGTACCCTTGTAAGGCACATGAGAACGCACTCTGGTATGAAACCTTTCTCGTGTAAGTTATGTGATTACAAATGTGCACAAAGTGGCGCTCTACTGAGGCATATGAGTTCTCACTCTCGTATCAAACCTTACTCGTGTAAGTTATGCAGTTACACTTGTGTTCAAAATAGTCACCTGGTTAATCACATGAGAAGCCACACCGGTATCAAACCTTTTTCGTGTAAGTTATGCGATTACAAATGTTCAGTAAATAGCAGTCTTATGAAACATACGAAAACTCACACTGGTGTCTGACCTTTCTCGTGTAAGTTATGCGGTTTTAAACGTGCACAAATGGCACTCTTATGAGGCACATGAGAACTCATACCGGTATCAAACCTTTCTCTTGTAAGTTATGCGGTTTTAAATGTGCACAAATGGCACTCTTATGAGGCACATGAGAACTCATACCGGTATCAAACCTTTCTCTTGTAAGTTATGCGGTTTTAAATGTGCACAAATGGCACTCTTGTGAGGCACATGAGAACTCATACCGGTATCAAACCTTTCTCGTGTAAGTTATGCGATTACAATGTGCACACAAATGGTGAGGTCGACACGTTCACTTGCCCATTCAGCAATTCGGAACGCCCACCGATGTGCCCAACTATTTCCAATTGCAATTGTCAATTAGAATTTAAATTAGAAATTATGGACACATCAATTTAGGTTTTTTTTTTGACGTGGTGGAAACCTTTTATAGGTACCCCCGTTCTGCGGCCGAATGCGGCAGAACGAAGGTTATGTGGGACTCCAACCAGGTATACCCACTAAAACCACCACGGTATGACCCTCATGCTGTCTGTGCTGGACGCCTGGGGAAGCCGAAGTATGCATCCCAGGTGTCCGGCAGCCGCCCCAGCTGGGGCTCTCGCTCGCCTCTGGGCTGTCCCTCCAGAGGCTCGCGCCCTCCCGTAATTTTTTAACGAGATTTTCTTCCTCCCGCTATGGGCATCGCTGCCCCCCGCCCCGGGGTGACTCACCCCCAGTTTCATCCGCAGTGCCCTCTGCTAATCAGAGGGACACGCGGAGAAACCTCCCTCCGCCAGGTCATTGGCCATGGCTAACAATATCCCCGTAGGAAAATTATTAACCATGTTACCGAGGCGCACCGGCCCGAATACTGCTCTTCCCCTCGGACGTATCCAAGAGGACCAGCAGCACCCGGGCACACTTGGAGGTTACCTGGCTAGCAGCCCATCAATTTAGGTTACTATGGAGATCTCTTTGACACTTAATGTATACGCCTAGCATGCCTAGAGATGGCTGTAGCTACTACTTGTTATCCTGGGAAATCTGTAGACTACCTACTTGTCATCCTGGGGAATAGAGAATATGCATGTATTTTTTTTATTCACTCTTTACATCGTTATATTATAGTAAAAATTAAAAATACTGTTTAAAAATGCTTTAATTAGGTTTAAAAAAATATTTATCTACACCCATGCTTTAAATCCTATATTAAAGATTCTGAAACAGTTAGCTTATTGCCAACATTAGATTTAGAACACACAATGTTGTAATAACCATTACATCATCCAAACGAGTGTTCTAATGAAATTCAGTACAATATTACATCATCCGTTTTTAACCCCGACGCAAATACGACGGGGTGTTAAGTTTGACTTGTCTGTGTGTGGGTTGGGCGTGAGTTGGGTGTCGATGTTGTTGTGGGTGTGTGTATGTGCGTGTGTGTGTGTGTGTGTTGTGTGTGTGTGTGTGTGTTATGATGTATGTTCCAAATTGAGATCAGTACTGAGCCAATTCTACAGTTAGTATAGGCACACTATATACTTTATATTACGCACTTGTTGAATCCATTATAACTTACGGTCTTAGCACATATGGGCGGACTTTTCAGACTTGAAATAAAATTAAAACAATTCAGGTTCGGTTTTTAAAGGAGAATGCCCAAAAATCTATGGGAGTGTAACTCAGTCGTTTACAAGCATGTTGTATGAAGCATTTATTGCAGATTTATTCCTGATAACCAAACACACCATTTTAATACCTCTAGGACTTGCCGTTTTTGAATAAATCTAAGTTTAAGTTTAAAAATGATTCTAGGTTATGTGTTGGTTATGTGTATATAATTGTTAAACTAGTAAGGAAAGCCGTGTATCATTCCTGCCGATTTGAAGTATTTGTTTAGCGCGCACTATACTTAACATACCTGTTGCAACGATGTCCAATACAAAAACAATAAACCATAGAATTAATATTCGTCTCCGCTGCGTTACAATAAACATTCAAAATGTAAACAGAGTAGACGTCACTAGCGTCACACCGTCACACACAACTAAAACAATGACATGTCACATTGACATCTTCAAATAAGTTTCGTTAGGTAGGTACACAAAATCAAGAAGGTTGTAGTTATATATTTCATTGCACAAAACGCAACGAAGTTAAAAAATATTATAACAAAATAATATTATTAATTATTACTTATTTACTTTAATCATATTGTACGATTTACAACAAATAACAATTCACAAATAAAATAATGTATTTAAATAATTAATATCCGTTCTATTTTAAATGAAATGATTTTTTATATAACAAACCTCTTTTTATTTGAGCATGTACCTATGCGTAGAATGTAATGCAAATGGCCGTCAGACTTAAACCGGAAGTTGAAAAGACGGTTTAATTCCTTTTTTATTACATTTTTTTATCGGCAGCTTTTGCATTAATAATTATTAATTTTCAAATTGTCATATATTCGTAAGATAATCTATATCTATACTAATAAATAAAATTGAAGTGTCTGTCTGTAATATCGAAATAACTACCTCATATTAAGCTCATATGGTTATTTGAACGGTACCATAACCGAATCACACGTTTTTAAAATTTTTGTCTGTCTGTCTGTCTGTCTGTCTGTCTGTCTGTCTGTCTGTCTGTCTGTCTGTCTGTTTGAACGGGCTAATCTTCGGAACGGCTGAACCGATTTTGACGGGACTTTCACATACAAGTAGAGAATTAACCAGGGAGTAACATAGGCTACTTTTTTAACCGACTTTCAAAAAAGGAGGAATTGTGTTTTTCTACCTGTGTACACCGATATCTCCGAGATTTCTGAACCGATTTGCGTAATTTTTTTTTATCGATAGAGAAACACTGCGACACTGTCCTACAAAAAACTTGGATTCCAACTCCTCAATCCTGATGCTGTAGGGGAACTGATCCCCAAAACTAATGGGATTTAGGAACTGTCGGTTATTTAAATTGATATTGGGGGTACCAATTAAAGACTTTATCGTTGAATGAACTCGAGTAGGTACATATTCAACTCCTCAACCCTGATGCTGTAAGGAATTGCATTCCGAAATCGTGGGGATCCCACGGAATTTTTCCGTTTTGGTGACGGGTTACTACAGATAGGCTACTTTTTGTTCTGGAAAATCAAAAGTTCCCACGGGATTTTTAAAAACCTAAATCCGCACGGGCGAAGCCGTGGGCATCATCTAGTCTATACTAATAAATAAAATTGAAGTGTCTGTCTGTAATATCGAAATAACTACCTCATATTAAGCTCATATGGTTATTTGAACGGTACCATAACCGAATCACACGTTTTTAAAATTTTTGTCTGTCTGTCTGTCTGTCTGTCTGTCTGTCTGTCTGTTTGAACGGGCTAATCTTCGGAACGGCTGAACCGATTTTGACGGGACTTTCACATACAAGTAGAGAATTAACCAGGGAGTAACATAGGCTACTTTTTTAACCGACTTTCAAAAAAGGAGGAATTGTGTTTTTCTACCTGTGTACACCGATATCTCCGAGATTTCTGAACCGATTTGCGTAATTTTTTTTTATCGATAGAGAAACACTGCGACACTGTCCTACAAAAAACTTGGATTCCAACTCCTCAATCCTGATGCTGTAGGGGAACTGATCCCCAAAACTAATGGGATTTAGGAACTGTCGGTTATTTAAATTGATATTGGGGGTACCAATTAAAGACTTTATCGTTGAATGAACTCGAGTAGGTACATATTCAACTCCTCAACCCTGATGCTGTAAGGAATTGCATTCCGAAATCGTGGGGATCCCACGGAATTTTTCCGTTTTGGTGACGGGTTACTACAGATAGGCTACTTTTTGTTCTGGAAAATCAAAAGTTCCCACGGGATTTTTAAAAACCTAAATCCGCACGGGCGAAGCCGTGGGCATCATCTAGTTTTTAATAAATTACATTTTGTGTAAACGTTTGGGTCAGGGGTGGTCATTCTCCTTTTTAGTAAACTCAGATGTAAAAAACAATTGCGAAGAGGATTATGATAAATTATTTAAAATATGTAAAATATTACCTGTCCATAATAGATTTAAAACAATTTTATTGTCCGAACAAGCGTACGTTAAAATGTACGAAAAATGTACACTAAGCACACAAAGCAGAGTTGGGACAAGAAGAAAACTTGAAAGAAAATTAGTGGTGCCTCGTAGGCAGAACCATTTAGGAGGCTGGACAACCAGTTTTTTAAATGCATTATCTGCGGAGTTCAGGGACGCAAATGTTTCCATATATGTGTCCCAGTCCTCTGCAGGTAGTACATCTAAAAAAGGAATAAAAAGAAAGCTTAAAGAGGTTTGAGGAATCAGCTGTAGCTTCAGAAAAGAAAACGCCAGCGGATTCCAAATATAAACAATATTATAATGTTGTATTTTTCTTTGTATTGTAGACTAGATGATGCCCACGGCTTTGCCCGTGTGGATTTAGGTTTTCAAAAATCCCGTGGGAACTTTTGATTTTCCAGAACAAAAAGTAGCTTATCTGTAAAAACCCGTCCCCAAAACGGAAAAATCCCGTGCGATCCCCACGATTTCGGAATACAATTCTTTACAGCATCAGGGTTGAGGAGTTGGATATGTACCTACTCGAGTTCATCTATACTAATAAATAAAATTGAAGTGTCTGTCTGTAATATCGAATTAACTACCTCATATTAAGCTCATATGGTTATTTGAACGGTACCATAACCGAATCACACGTTTTTAAAATTTTTGTCTGTCTGTCTGTCTGTCTGTCTGTTTGAACGGGCTAATCTTCGGAACGGCTGAACCGATTTTGACGGGACTTTCACATACAAGTAGAGAATTAACCAGGGAGTAACATAGGCTACTTTTTTAACCGACTTTCAAAAAAGGAGGAATTGTGTTTTTCTACCTGTGTACACCGATATCTCCGAGATTTCTGAACCGATTTGCGTAATTTTTTTTTATCGATAGAGAAACACTGCGACACTGTCCTACAAAAAACTTGGATTCCAACTCCTCAATCCTGATGCTGTAGGGGAACTGATCCCCAAAACTAATGGGATTTAGGAACTGTCGGTTATTTAAATTGATATTGGGGGTACCAATTAAAGACTTTATCGTTGAATGAACTCGAGTAGGTACATATTCAACTCCTCAACCCTGATGCTGTAAGGAATTGCATTCCGAAATCGTGGGGATCCCACGGAATTTTTCCGTTTTGGTGACGGGTTACTACAGATAGGCTACTTTTTGTTCTGGAAAATCAAAAGTTCCCACGGGATTTTTAAAAACCTAAATCCGCACGGGCGAAGCCGTGGGCATCATCTAGTTTTTAATAAATTACATTTTGTGTAAACGTTTGGGTCAGGGGTGGTCATTCTCCTTTTTAGTAAACTCAGATGTAAAAAACAATTGCGAAGAGGATTATGATAAATTATTTAAAATATGTAAAATATTACCTGTCCATAATAGATTTAAAACAATTTTATTGTCCGAACAAGCGTACGTTAAAATGTACGAAAAATGTACACTAAGCACACAAAGCAGAGTTGGGACAAGAAGAAAACTTGAAAGAAAATTAGTGGTGCCTCGTAGGCAGAACCATTTAGGAGGCTGGACAACCAGTTTTTTAAATGCATTATCTGCGGAGTTCAGGGACGCAAATGTTTCCATATATGTGTCCCAGTCCTCTGCAGGTAGTACATCTAAAAAAGGAATAAAAAGAAAGCTTAAAGAGGTTTGAGGAATCAGCTGTAGCTTCAGAAAAGAAAACGCCAGCGGATTCCAAATATAAACAATATTATAATGTTGTATTTTTCTTTGTATTGTAGACTAGATGATGCCCACGGCTTTGCCCGTGTGGATTTAGGTTTTCAAAAATCCCGTGGGAACTTTTGATTTTCCAGAACAAAAAGTAGCTTATCTGTAAAAACCCGTCCCCAAAACGGAAAAATCCCGTGCGATCCCCACGATTTCGGAATACAATTCTTTACAGCATCAGGGTTGAGGAGTTGGATATGTACCTACTCGAGTTCATCTATACTAATAAATAAAATTGAAGTGTCTGTCTGTAATATCGAATTAACTACCTCATATTAAGCTCATATGGTTATTTGAACGGTACCATAACCGAATCACACGTTTTTAAAATTTTTGTCTGTCTGTCTGTCTGTCTGTCTGTTTGAACGGGCTAATCTTCGGAACGGCTGAACCGATTTTGACGGGACTTTCACATACAAGTAGAGAATTAACCAGGGAGTAACATAGGCTACTTTTTTAACCGACTTTCAAAAAAGGAGGAATTGTGTTTTTCTACCTGTGTACACCGATATCTCCGAGATTTCTGAACCGATTTGCGTAATTTTTTTTTATCGATAGAGAAACACTGCGACACTGTCCTACAAAAAACTTGGATTCCAACTCCTCAATCCTGATGCTGTAGGGGAACTGATCCCCAAAACTAATGGGATTTAGGAACTGTCGGTTATTTAAATTGATATTGGGGGTACCAATTAAAGACTTTATCGTTGAATGAACTCGAGTAGGTACATATTCAACTCCTCAACCCTGATGCTGTAAGGAATTGCATTCCGAAATCGTGGGGATCCCACGGAATTTTTCCGTTTTGGTGACGGGTTACTACAGATAGGCTACTTTTTGTTCTGGAAAATCAAAAGTTCCCACGGGATTTTTAAAAACCTAAATCCGCACGGGCGAAGCCGTGGGCATCATCTAGTCTATAATATAACTAGTAGGTCGCGTGGCTGCGCGGCCCGCTAAAGCGGACCGCGGGGATTTCAGTATTATTTTTGTTTTAGCAGCCTCCACCTTCTATCATTTTCAGCATCTTTAACCCTGGCCGTGCTCCTCATCCATCTTCCAAACCCTTGATAATCATCACTCTCCAAATTTTTTTCTCCGAATCATTTGCCAGAAGGAGAGTTTTTCCATAAAAACAAATTTTGAAAAGGAACCGTATCAAAGTCTTGTATAGTTTCCCAACTTATAGTCTCTTCAATATTCGCCATATATTTTGTGTGAAAAAAAAAATTTTGCCATCTTGATTTTTTTGTTCATCAGATTGTAGATCTTTAGTTCTTGATCATCTTTTGCCAAGAAACCACTCTTCCATCTTTTATACTTGGTGAGATAGACACCGACGAAATTTGTATAGCCGCCATCTTGAATCCGCCATTTTGGACTTTTTTTCAGCTCACTGCCAATTGGATGATGTTTTGAGTAATTTTTGTTTGAGCACCTCCCACCTATCTTCAATACCCTGTCCGGGCTCCTCAACCAACTTCCAAACCCTCAATCATCATGTCTTCCCATATTTTTCTTTGAGAGTTCTCCAAAGAACCGCATCAAAGCCTTGCATATTTTACAACTTGTAGTCTCTTCAATATTCGCCATACATTTTCTATGGAAAAACAAATTCCGCCATTTTGAATTTTTTTTTCTATTCATCGAGTAGACCTTCCGATCCTGATCATCTTTTGCGAAAAAACCACTCTTCCATCTTTTATACCCTCCGAGATGGAGACCGAAGAAATTTGTATGGCGGCCATCTTTTTTTCGCCATTTTGAATTTTTTTTCAGCGCACTGCCAATTGGATGACGTTTAGAGTGACATTTGCTCGAGCACCCCCCACCTATCTTCAATACCTTAAGCGTGCCCCTCACCCATCTCCGAAACCCTCAATCATCAGCTCTCTCCATATTTTTCCTCTTAATGAATTTTTGTCCTCTATACGACACCATTATTGAAAAAAAATTTTTTCATACAAAATTGTTCAGGAGAGGTGATCAATGAGTCAGTGAATCAGTGAATCAGCACGAGCAGCTATATACAGTGTGTCCGGGATCGAATTAGCGATATTTTAGGGACATATTCTACAACTCATTACCTCTCTGAAAATACCACTTATTAGGGCCTGCCCCCCTCCCCCTCCCAGGGACAGCCATTTCAATTTGGTGTGCGTTTTTGTGGGTATGTGCACACAAAAATTGTAATAACTCGAAAGTCTGCTGATGCACAGGTCTTCAAATGACCTTATTCGATTGGATACAATATTCTCCATCACTAAATACCAAACAATAGAATAAAATGTTAAAATAACTCGATCAAAAATGCTTCGGAAAAAAAATATTTTTTCAAAAATATTGAAAACTACAAGTTTTTGTTGCATTTTGAAAAAACGAGGTCATTAAGACCACATTATAAAGTAATAAATCGATAGCTTTTGAGATAAGCAACAAAACGACATAAAAATTTTGACTGTAAGTTACTTACTTCTGGAGATATTGGTAATTATAAGTACTTCGTCCCCAAGCATGAATTACGAGTATTGAACCCAAATTTAAGATTCATCATTTTTTTACTACAAATAAGGTAAAAAAATCTTAACTTTATAATTTAATTTTTGTTAGTTATAAACTCAATAACTCAATAACACTAAATAACTCAGATATCCTAAAAACTAGGTTATTTCCGCCACAAACCGAAATTACCACCTCTGTTCTGTTAGCTAGTTGCTTCATGTTGGGAGGATCGTTGCATCATGTCCAAATACAATCTTATTTTATCTGCAATGGACAGGATCGTCTCCAATAATTCTTTTCTGGTATTTGGTACCATATAAAAGACCTTCTGCTTCATAGGTCCTCATAAAAAGAAGTCCAAAGGTGTAAGGTCTGGAGAATGAGGTGGCCATTCCATTGAATTGCTGCCACGTCCGATCCAAGGCGAATAGTTGACATCTAAATGCTCTCTTATGGCTATAATAATACCGAGTAGGCATGTCTTTAAACCTAGCAAAATTCACAAACCTGAATCACAAACAAAAATGAGTAATAACTTAAGTAGCTATCATAACGCCTCCTCGCCAGGAACAATAAAATAAAATTTCAGATATTTAAATTTTTTATACGAATTTTTAATCAGTTGAAGTAGGGGTTTGATCCTAAGTTTTAACCTCATTCACTGACTAATCAAAAACAATATTATTATTACCTGATCGCCCGAGGTATGCGATGGAAACCCACATTCGAATAACATAAGAACTTACGCGCTCGCGGTTAAGTTATGTTTAAATAATAATATCTCCAAAAGTAAATAACTTACAGTAAAAATTTTTATGTCGTTTTGTTGTTTATCTCAAAAACTGTCGATTTAATACTTAACAATGTAATCTTAACGACCTCGTTTTTGCAAAATGCAGCAAAAACTTGTAGTTTTCAATATTTTTGAAAAAATAATTTTTTTCCGAAGCATTTTTGGTTGAGTTATTTTAACATTTTATTCTATTGTTTGGTATTTAGTGATGGAGAATATTGTATCCAATCGAATAAGGGCATTTGAAGACCTGTGCATCAGCAGACTTTCGAGTTATTGCATTTTTTGTGCGCACATACCCACAAAAACGCACGCAAAATTGAAATGGCTGTCCCTGAGAGGGGGAGGGGGGCAGGCCCTAATAAGTGGTATTTTCAGAGAGGTAATGAGTTGTAGAATATGTCCCTAAAATATCGCTAATTCGATCCCGGACACACTGTATATATACTAGTGTTGCGCTCGGTGCGCGAGCTGCAAGCAGCTCGCGTGCCTTGTAGTGTCTTCAATATTCGTAAAATAAAGAAATGGGAGGCCATACCAAATACCAGAATATTCTGGAGAGTCTCTTGAAAGATAGAAAAGAAATATTGGTATCACGTTTCGTATCTTTTCTGAAGGGACACTAATCAGTTCTGTGCATGCGTTTAGTGGAAAAAAAGGATCTATACAAAAATGTTCTGGAGAGCCACTTGAAAATTAAAAAGAAATTTTGTATGGACACGATTTTTTTTGTTCCGTAGCTATCTTTTTTTTACTGGCTCACCAAAGGGCCTAATGTCTTGAACATTTTTAGTTTCAGGACCATGCCTCTATGATTGATAGTTTTTGAGGGCCGTTAGGGTACTCTGGTAATTTTTCCACATTCACTACGTTTTGTGATTTTTGTGAAAAAAAATCTTTAAGTTCTATTTGTAAGTGTAGTAGGGGGAAAATTTTTCGTACAAAAATGTCTAAGAGAGCCTTTTGAAAAGAACCCAAAAAATTTGTATGGAGAGAATTTTTTTTTGTTCGGCGGCCATCTTTTTTTTACCGGTTCACCCAATGGCCCAAGGTTTTTAATAACATTTGTTTGGGACCATGTCTGTATGACTGGTAGTTTTGGAGGACCCATGAGGTACTCTGGTAAATTTTCCACATTTATGACGTTTCATAATTTTCCTGAAGGAAGACCCATAAGTTCTACACACATAAATAGTGAAGGGAAAAAATTCCATACAAAATTGTTCTGGAGAGCCTCTTGAAAAGAACCCAAAAAATTAGTATGGAGAAAATTTTTTTTGTTCGGCGGCCATCTTTTTTTACCGGTTCACCCAATGGCCCAAGGTCTTTAATAACATTTGTTTGGGACCATGTCTGTATGATTGGTAGTTTTGGAGGACCCATGAGGTACCCTGGTAAATATTCCACATTCATAACGTTTCGTATTTTTCCTAAAAGGACACTTATGAGCTCTATGCATGCGCTTAGTGAGGTAAAAAAAGTTCTGTACAAAAATGTTCTGGAGAGCCTCTTGAAAATTAAAAAAAAAATTTGTATGGACGCGAAAATTTTTTTTGTTCGGTGCCTATCTTTTTTTTACTGGCTCACCAAAGGGCCCAAGGTTTTGAACATTTTCAGTTTCAGGACCATGTCTCTATGACTGATAGTTTTTGAGAGCCTTTGGAGTACTCTGGTAATCCACATTCATGACGTTTCATATTTTTCCTGAAGGAAGACCCATAAGTTCTTCGCATATAAATAGTGGGGCGAAAAAAGTTCCATACAAAATTGTTCTGGAGAGCCTCTTGAAAATTAGCAAAATTTTTGTATGGAGACGAAATTTTTTTTTGTTTGGTGGCCATATTTTTTTCACCGGTTCACCCAATGGCCCAAGGTTTTGAACATTTTTTGTTTCGGGACGGTACCTTTCCGACTGATAGTTTTCGAGATCCCTTAGGGCACCCTAGTCAGTTTTCCACGTTCAGCTCTCTCTATAATTTTGTAGACCTTATATTTTTGAATTTTACACACATGAAAATTATGGTGAAAAAGTCACATACAAATTTGTTCAGGAGAGGTGATCAGTACCTGACTTCAAGTAGCTTTATCACTACATAGTATAAAACAAAGTCGCTTTCTCCGTCCCTATATCCCTATGTCCCTTTGTATGCTTAAATCTTTAAAACTACGCAACGGATTTTGATGTGGTTTTTTTTAATAGATAGAGTGGTTCAAGAGGAAGGTTTATATGTATAATAACATCCATTAAATAGTGGAGAAATACTGTTATTTTTGAGGTTTCTAATGTGATGTCGTAAATAATTACATTTTTTCCGCTTACATTGCAAACGCAGGCTGAACCCTACGAGATTTATCAAAATAATGGACTAAGTATTGTACACATTGAAAAGGCCTACAGAAAAGTCCGCGATGGTATATGTCTATCTCTTATGGATATCCCACAATAACATTTTTTTGTCATTTATTTTTTACGACAAATAATGGCTAATTTTCGAAGCGATTTCAACCAATACAGCATTAATCCTTATCTAATTAAATACCTTAAATACATTGTTGATTTAATATAAATCCATATGGCCCTTTACAGCATATGATTTAAATGAATACTTTCGAAGATATTACAGATTTAAAAATTGCGGCGGCGGGAGCGTGCCTTTGCGCGTCGGTGGCCGCGGTTCTTATAGCCCAGTGTCGATAATTTTTGAAACCAAAAAAAAAATCACAGTACGTAGGATGAAACCCATTGGAAAAGGAGGAGAATATTATAAAAATACAAGGAAAAATAATTTACGGGCGATCTGAGCTCGGGAAAAAAGAGGGGGAGTTTTAAGGGTAAAAAACGGTTTATCTCGATTTCCGGCAAAACTAGAAGTCCTATGGAAAAAAATCAAATGGCAAAGTTGTAGGTAATAAAAAGATCTACAACTTTTGTATTTACACTTTTTTCACATAACCTCATAATTTATGTGAAAAGTTCAAAAAACCAAGTTGGTTTTTTATTTTTATCTTTTAAAATAATTTTTTTTTTTTCACGGAATCTGGTGAAAACTTACCTTTTTATGTCCCAAATACACTGTAATTTATTTTATTTGAAATATTTAGTTTTTCTCCTTATTTTTGACTTAATATCGACTTAATTCTGACAGCAGTCATTGTCATTTACAGATGAGTTATTTATATGGAGAACAGGGTTAACATCTACGAAGTACGATTTTACGCCAAACTACTTTAATTCCCTGTCAACATAATATAAAGCTCTAAGCCGCTTAATAATATTAATTGTTTCGCCCTAAAATAGAAATTGCTAAGAATGGAAACTAGAAAGTGCACACTAACAGCAATAGAAAACAAAAGAAGCACATTGAAAAAATTTATTCAAAAATGGAAGTCGAATGACATTATCACCATGAAGTGTCTGTCAGGCATTTGTCATATCTACATGCAGCAGTTGATTTGTATTTGCATAAGTTTTGAATTTTTTATCTTTTTTGTGGGAATTGTTTTATCTCTGGTAACATTATGAAACGTCAGAATTCCACGGAATTAGTAATTCGGGTATAAGATGTAAGTTCATTGTGGAAAATATCGTAAAAAGTCAAGCCGCCTGGGAGCTTTCATCGAAAACGCTGCCTAATCCCAGAGCGGGTAGTACCTACGCATAATATGCTCTACTACCCGTGCGAAGCCGGGGCGGGTCGCTAGTATATATATAATATTAATAAAACTGTAACAGATCCAATTCTGTACATGGAAGATATTTTGAAAATTTTTGTTGGAGGGCACTCTATAATCGATACTGAAGCCAAAACGTGTGCGTACTCCCAGCGGAATGTTGTCGAATTTCTTGATTTTAAGTATGCAGATATTTAGTGTGTTAGGACGTGTAAATGTGTGTGATAGTTTCAAATTTGTGCGTCCAACCGTTTTTGAAAAATTCGCCAAAAACACTTTCCGCCAGGAGAACGTTCTCCCAGCGGCATGTTTTTTTTCCAACGTGCGCACGAAAAAAAAAATTAGTGCAATAATTAGTGCGTAGCGAGAGGTAAATGTGTGTCTGTAAATGGAATTTGTGTGTCTCAAGACTCCGGAGATATTCAAGATTCCGCTGGGGGAACGTTTCGCTGTTTGCTAGATCTCGTAAACGGCTACGCGTGTAGATGTGATTTTTTGTACACATGTTGCTATGAATTTGTGTGTAATGTTTGTGAAAATAGAATTAGAAAAAAAATTGCCGTTCCGAAATTATGTGTATTAAAGTGAAATCCAGTTATTAGGTCCTAGCACTTCGAATAGGAGTTCTGAAGTTTAATTTCCAACACTAATTTGTTCTTTATGACTGTTTACAATGCCTTCTTAAGTTTCATTGGTCTACAGTAGGTAATACTTAAGTTATGATCCAATATTACTATGACTTAGCCACTATTTTGTTCGACATTCGATAAGACGAGTTTTTTATGGGTTGGCAAATGAAAAATTATTCCAATAATTAGTGTGTCGGTTCAACTATCTATTTACAAAATTTTAACTTAATACGCTTAATAATTAAAGAGATATAATTAAAAAACCAGAAAGAAACGTAATGCAGATATAAACCGACCAAATTTGAATGGTAACAATAAAGCGGCCTTGTCATATATGGTGCTAACCTACCGAAATTGATACTATATCATTTTAATATTTTTAGTGATTTTGTACAATCGCGAACACATTTCTTAACTTATATTTTTATTAGTCTATATACATATATCTTAATAATAATATTTAGGTGTATAATACTTATGTGCTAAATCTGTGATTTAAGAATTAGCATAGGTATAGGTAACTATTCAGTTATTCCATCTGAACTCGATTATATAAATCGAGTTCAGATGGAATAACTGAATATAATGAAATATGAAATAACTGAAATGCATCCAGCAACAGTCAGCATTTTTTTTGCATACAAAAAAACAGCAATAGTTATTTGTGTTACAAGGGGCCAATGGGACGAAAAATAAAGCCAACGCTCTAAGTATCATAGTTTTTTGATATTTATTAGTAATAAACAGCGAGATTTATTTATTAGTAATAAACAGCGTTCAAAATAATATTATATGTACATACAGTTAATGTATTATAGAAATAAATATTAAGGCTACGTAGATTACAAAGAAAACAAGTATAAATTAAAAATTTAAAAAACCCCCGACATTCGCCATTTTGTGGTCGTGGCCATCTTGGATTTGCATATTACTATTTTACTAGTCAAGCCCTTTATTTAGCCCTTTAGCCCTATTAATGAAGTTTTAAAAGATATATAATCTGCCATTTTGTAGCGGCGGCCATCTTGCATCGATTTTCATCAAACATAGCTAACAACACTCTCGACTAATTCACCTTTCAAACAAATAAAAAACCGCGTTCAAATCGGTTCATCCGTTTGAGCGCTACAGGGGAACAGACAGACAGACACACACACACACACACGTCAAACTTATAACACCCCGTCGTTTTTGCGTCGGGGGTTAAAAATAAGTAATATTAACAATAAATCTCTACAAACAAAATTTGTTTTGCAGTTCATTAAGTAGGGATTTGTGTTAAAATTATGACTTATGTTAAATACTTTTACCCACGGTGCGCAAGTCTGACTCGTACTCGGCCGCTTTTTTACCCGACTACGGCAAAGCCAAGAGGAAGGGTTATGATTTTAGCAGTCTATGTATGTATGTATGCATGTAAGTATGTATGTATGTGGCCGATTTTCGTATGAGATTCTGTGTGTACCACTGTAGCGCCTAAACTACTGGACCGCTTTTGATGAATGAGGTGTCTATTGATTCGTTGTTATGGTCCAGGTGACATAGGCTACATTTTATTTACGAAAAAAACGAGAAGTGACCTTCGCGCGGTTTTCTAGATAATGTTGTCGATTCAAAAGCACTTGTAAAAGTTTATCTGAATAAAAAATATGTCTTGAATAAAAAATATTGTCGTTTGAGTTTATCTGAATAAAAAATATGTCTTAGACTTGCCTTTACACAAGTTTAAGAACTCTATTAAAAGTATGCTCATAAAAAAAGCTTATTATACAATTGAAGATTATATAAACGATAAAAAAGCTTGGATTTAACTCGTTCCAGCAATGCGCGAGACGGCATTTCAATCATGTACATTAATAATAATAATTGTTATAATGTTATTTTTAAAAAAAGAGCAACAGCCGAGTTTCTTGCAGGTTCTTCTCGGCTGGAACTGCATTCCGAACCTGTGGTAGATTCAATTGACGATTCAAAAGTACTTGTAAAAGTTTATTTGAATAAAAAACTTTTCTATTCTATTCTATTCTAATGAAATTATAGTTTCGGATAGACATAACAGATGGCGCTACTAGCTGCTTGCCCCACGCTTTCGCATTAAATTACTAAGCGTAGTCGGGTTTTAGTTTACGAACTTTTTCTTGTTTCGTATCACGATGACATTTTGTATGTTGTAAAATCACAACCCTAGGTGCGAAACCCAAAAAAATTAAAACATTTCCTATAAAATTTGCAATGCGTTTTGCACGATATACATCGCGGGTTTGAAAAAAATTAAATACTAAACCACTAATACTACAAGTATAAGACAAATGGTTATTGGTATTGGATTGTGTTCAGGTAAGTAAGTAGTATAATATAATAGCGCTAAATTTTCAAGAGCGATCCCTTTATACCCTGTACCCATTATTAATGTGTAAGAATGTTCATTTGACAATTAAAAAAATTAAAATATCAATAAGTTTTCTTTTTTTTTCCAATCACTTTTACGTGCTGTGAAGTGTGAGCTCCACCATTATCGAAGCAGCTGAGGTTTGGAGCTGTCATGGGTTAGGAGAAAACTATTATTGTTAAAATTTTCAGTCGGTATGAAATGACTTGTTCAACTATATTTGTACCTCTCGTAGTATTAGTTTAAGTAGCTGCATAGTTTAAGATAATAATTTAACTTTTGAAAAATTTCTTTGTACATTTTTTTTATATTTTGTTGATTTTTTCTAAATCGTATGTGATGACTGGTAAATTTTGGAAACGCTGTATGTGGTCCCTACATTTTGCATGCATATGTCTTGAAATTGGTATAGATTTAAAAATATATTGTAAGTGACTGTTTGTGAACCTAATAAATAAAATAAATAAATAAAATTTTCACTAATTATTGTGTACGCGATTGTACAATATCAATAACCTTATTATGCTGTCAATTTCGGTAAGTTAGCACCATATATGACAAGGCCGCTTTTTTGTTACCATTCAAACTTGGTCGGTTTGTGTCTGCATTTCGTTTCTTTCTGGTTTTTTAATTATATCTCTTTAATTATTAAGCTTATTAAGTTAAAACGTTGCACATATATAAATGAACCGACACACTAATTATCGGAATACATTTTCATTCGCCAATCCATAGAAAACTCGTCCAATCGAATGTCGAACAAAATAGTGGCTAAGTTATAGTAATATTGGATCATAACTTAAGTATTACCTACTGTAGACCAATGAAACTTAAGAAGGCATTGTAAACAGTCATAAAGAACAAATTAGTGTTAGAAATTAAACTTCAGAACTCCTATTCGAAGTGCTAGGACGTAATAACTGGATTTCACTTTAATACACATAATTTCGGAACGGCAATTTTTTTTCTAATTCTATTTTCACAAACATTACACACAAATTCATAGCAATATGTGTACAAAAAATCACATCTACACGCGTAGCCGTTTACGAGATCTAGCAAACAGCGAAACGTTCCCCCAGCGGAATCTTGAATATCTCCGGAGTCTTGAGACACACAAATTCCATTTACAGACACACATTTACCTCTCGCTACGCACTAATTATTGCACTAATTTTTTTTTTCGTGCGCACGTTGGAAAAAAAACATGCCGCTGGGAGAACGTTCTCCTGGCGGAAAGTGTTTTTGGCGAATTTTTCAAAAACGGTTGGACGCACAAATTTGAAACTATCACACACATTTACACGTCCTAACACACTAAATATCTGCATACTTAAAATCAAGAAATTCGACAACATTCCGCTGGGAGTACGCACACAGCCAAAACTGCAATTTGTTTCATTTTTGTCTGTCTGTCTGTCTGTCTGTCTGTCTGTCTGTCTGTCTGTATCTTGGCCGCGCATCACGCCGAAACTACTGAATGGATTCAAATGAAACTTGGTACGATTTGAGTTTATACTCCGAGGTAGGACATAGGATACTTTTTATCCCGAAATTCAGCACGGTTCCCTTGGGAGAGGGGAAGAAAGTTAAAACGTGTATTTAGCTCTAATTCAATAACGGGTACTTCGATTTAACTCATTCTTTTTTTGTTCGAAAGGTAATACTTTAAGTATTGTCCCGTAAATATTTCAAGGTCATAGGTTTTTTAGTTCAGAAATGACAGACATTTATTGGGTTCAAATAACTTGGGACCCGGATCTTTGAACGTACGGCTTTTTTTAAACTGGTGTGCATTTAGAGTTATGTTTGTCTATCTGTCTATTTATTCCAGCTAATTTCCGAAACGGCTGGATCAATTTTGATGGAACTTTCAATGGCAGATAGGTGATGTTATATGGAGTAACTTAGGCTACATTTAGTTTAGGTACAAAAAAGGATTATGGGATCCAATCCGATCCTATATAAAAACCTATATAACCACGCGGACGAAGTCGCGGGGGTCAGCTAGTTCAACGATAAAGTCTTTAATTGGTACCCCCAATATCAATTTAAATAACCGAAAGTTTCTAAAACCCATTAGTTTTGGGGATTAGGTCCCCTACAGCATCAGGATTGAGGAGTTGGAATCCAATTTTTTTATAGAACAGGGTCGCAATGTTTCTCTATCGATTAAAAAAAAATACGCAAATCGGTTCAGAAATCTTGGAGATATCGGTGGTCATAGGCAGGGCTCGGAAACCGGTAAAAAATCCGAACCGGTTAAGGCCTAAGTACATAGTGAACTTTTCATTTCGGTTTTGTTCTACCTTTAACTACAATTAACCGGTTTGAGGCAAATAAAGTTCTTAAATAGGTTTCGTTGAATAAACCGGTTTTTGCCGTCTTTTTTCAATCCGCAGCCATTTGGTAGGTATATAAAAATAAAATTACTATTAACTGTTCAATCGAAAACAAACAAGTTTCGCATTAGATACGTCAACGCGCAGGGAGACACGAAATTATTTTATGAGATGGGTAAGTATGTAAGTATGGTTTTTTATTTTAATACTTACTGTCCATTTTGTTGATGTATTTTTAGATTATTTAAGTATATTTAATAATTCATTTATGTTTACGTACCGACTTACACAGATTCGTACCCACTGAATAGACGTTATTTATCTATTCAGTGTTCGTACCCATCAATCGACACACGATCTCATGTATTGCCGATAGTCCAGAGTTTTTCCGGAAAGTGAGCAATGTTATAGTGATGGAAAGAAATATTTTCGTAAGATATACCAATGTAGGGTGGATGCTCCTAAGCTCGGTTTCTGCATTGAATTATATTGTACTGACGTACATATAGTACCTCAATAGGTTTCTGCTCCAAAAGTCGGCACTCCTATTTCTGTCGATATTAGCGTCTTGGTGCCGCTTAGGAACAATGAGTATTTTTTTAGCTTTAGCTTTAGCTTGCTCTAACGGGAAAATAGTTTTAAATTAATAAGGCAGAACTTTAGCACTAAAACGATAGTTACGATAATATCGTATGATATCGTGCCGTGTAATATCGTGCCGTCGGAAATGGGGCTACTTTTGTCTGCCCTTCTTAACGTGTAGAATTGTAAGCACCATTCCGAACCAGTGGTAGATTCATTTGTCGATTCAAAAGCACTTGTAAAAGTTTATCTGAATAAAAAATATGTCTTAGACTTGCCTTTACACAAGTTTAAGAACTTTATTAAAAGTATGCTCATAAAAAAAGCTTATTATACAATTGAAGATTATATAAACGATAAAAAAGCTTGGATTTAACTCGTTCCAGCAATGCGCGAGACGGCATTTCAATCATGTACATTAATAATAATAATTAATTGTTATAATGTTATTTTTAAAAAAGAGCAACCGCCGAGTTTCTTGCGGGTTCTTCTCGGCTGGAACTGCATTCCGAACCTGTGGTAGACTCAATCGACGATTCAAAAGCACTTGTAAAAGTTTATTTGAATAAAAAACTTTTCTATTCTATTCTATTCTATATAGACAGAAATAGACGGAACAGCGGCCGGGCTTAAGAGCATCCACCCTACCTAACTTTTTAAGGTTTGTAAGCTTACTTGGTATCTACCTACATTTCACGTCGCAGATAATTTGTCTTTCATAGTGTACTATCGCTAGTCTACTAATATTATAAATGTTAAAGTGTATGCGTGTGTGTTATGTGTGTGTGTGTGTGTGTGTGTGTGTTCGTGTGCGCGTACGTGTATGTGTGTGTGGATCGTGGGTTAAGTTTTTGTATATGTAGCTAAATTTATACTTATATGATTGAGTAAAATGTGACAGTGTGGAATATGTATAGGTGTAGATTTTACCAGAATGAAAAAAGAAATGTCGGTCATAAACAGTTTTATTTCAAGTACTTTCTATAAACATATTTTTTTACAGGTGACTCTCTCAAAAGACAAGTTGAAAATTCTGATGAAGATGATTCTTAATCAATAAAATTATTATCAACCAAATTAAAATATAATCCTAATAGTACGGTAGCCGAGGAACAAATTTTTTAGTGATTAATAACAAGCGGAATTTTCGTGAGTAGGTTCGTTTCGACGAGACGACCAACTTTTTATTTATGAAAACTCTCGATGGAGGGTCGTACTCGAGTGCGTAGGTGTTAAAAATTTCGATCCGCTCGGGTAGGAAATCGTTCCACTAAAGTAGGACTATATGGCCATTTCATTATATAAGTATTTATTAAATTGCATACGAAAAATCAGCTGGTTATTAATTAATAATATTCTAGTGTCCTCCACTCCGAATATTTCCGAATAATGAGGTTGGTTATAAAAATGGTTAAACATTATTAATAACTAGCTGATTTTTTGTATGCAGCTTAGTACGGCCCTCCATCGAGAATTTTCATAAATAAAAAAGTTGGTCGTCTAGTCGAAACGAACCTACTCACGAAAATTCAACTTGTTATTAATCACTAAAAAATTTGTTCCTCGGCTGCCGGACTATAATCCTTAGGTTCCAAAAATTACACGCACATCTTTGGTAGATGAAGATTATATTATAATACAAGTTTTAAACACCGATTATACTGATACTAAGGGCCAGTTTCACCACCTTCTGATACGTGTCGGATAGCTTATTCACAACTTTTGTCTTTGTCACTTGACATAAAGTAAGAAAAGGAGAAAACTTACGTTTAGGCTATCCAACACTTATTAGAAGGCGGTGAAACAGGCCATGAATGTCTCAACAAACAAAAAAAAAATCAAATGAAAGTGACTATGAACAAATAATGCATGTTGTTTTAATCTATGCTATGAAGCAGAAAATAATAAGAAGCCTAGTAAATATGATTTGTGAATGTTTTAAAGAAAACTTGATAAAAGGAAGTATTATTTTGGTGATTTATTAATTGGAGAACTTCAAGTTTTGCTTCCTTGTATGCGTTCTGAAGCATAAATTAATATACTTACTCAAATACGAAGACTCTTTCAAACAAGAACACAAAAACAAACTTTACCATTAATATTGATTTTAGTTTATTTCACAAAATGGCTTTTGTCAAATAAACCAAATTACTCATTCTAAGTAAAGTAAAAAATGTAAATTGAGGAATTCTTAATTATTAATAAATAGTATCTGATGGAACACTTTGTATAATAACTTACTTTTAATATAGACACTCTTTTCAAAATTTCTGATTCTATAATGTATTCCACAGTTCACATTTTAAAATCAATACACATTTTTGAGAAAAATATTAACTTATCAAAATTTTTAAAATTTTATACTTTGTCTAATTTTTGAATACTTACATTACTTTGGCACCACTATTTAAAAATATATAAGTTGCGTATTATGATATTTTCGAACGAATCTTAATAACAGGAAATATTTATTTTAAGTGAAAACTTCTTTAAGCCCACTAAGCACTTTATTTTGAGGGTATTGAATGAAACTGAGCCATCACGCTCGGCTATGTAACGCTTGTTCGGGTAAAGTCAACTCCAATCGACTGAGGGAACGAGAGAGGAACAATACTAATAACGAAAATATTTCGCGCTCAGGTAAGCTCTCTAGCTTTTCTTAAATGATATAGATGACTTAGAAACTAATCTAAGAATAATAATTAATATGAAACCGAATTATGATTAGGTATTTGGAAATATAATCATTTAACTTAATAAGTAACCGCATGTTTTATTAATTATACAATGCATTATTTCGAATGACAAGAATATCATCAATTATAGTATCTTTCAGAGACATTCGAAGATTATTCATGACGAATTTTAAAGACGAAAACAATCTTTCCACGCTTACTTGAGTAGGCGGAGCAGCTAAAATGATATTTGACAACATGTAGAGCTGTGGTTCTCGAATTTTCATTGAGTGCCAATAGTTCAATATATTTGTATTAACCGCAAGTAATGGTTGGTTTAAAAATTCAATTAAAATTCTCTGTAAATTGTATTCACTATTAAAATTCCTCATGTTGTGTTGTCGCTGTCTAAACTGATTTTGTAAAAAAGTATTGAGCTCAGTTGTAGCACTCGTAGAAGAAGGAAAAACTTCAATTTCTTCCAATGCTGTTGGATGTTCATTCCCTGTTGAATGTAATTGTGCAGCTGTTGTAGCACTCGTAGAAGAAGGAAAAACTTCAATTTCTTCCAATGCTGTAGAATGTTCATTCCCTGTTGAATGTAATTGTGCAGCTCTTTGGTAAGTTTTCACCAAATGATTACGTGCGTTTTCTAATTGTTCATCTGTTAAAATAGAATTTATTCTAGGATCTAAGTAAATTGCACTTATAAAACAATCATTGGTCATAAGTGCACTTTCTCTATCTTTCATGCATCGAATCAATTTAAATGCAAATGCTGTATCTAATTTACTAATTTCTAGTTTACAGTTGGCCCAAAACAAGTAAAAGTCGCCGAAAGTTAATTGTTCTTTCTGTAGGTGCTTTGAAAGAATGCGGCACGGCGTAAGAGCCTTAAGACATTCATCTAATTGCTGCCAAGTGCCGTCTGTATTTAGTATTTGGAATATTGAATCAGTTTGTTCAGTCAAAAAATTTTTCAGGATCAATATTCTCTCTATCATATCTGCAGTGGAGTCCCACCTTGTTGGGCAGTCGATGATAGCTTGAGGTAAATTATTGTCTCTTAATTTCAGTGCGTTATTTGGAGATCGCAGTGCACGAGCTACTCTGCGACAACTGTTAAAAAGAGACTCAAGCTCACTGGAAGCATCTCTTATAGCCAGTTGTAAAGTATGCGCTGCACAACGCACTGCAGTCATTTTTGGAGGTTCTGTGATATCAAGTTCACCCAAGTCAAGAACTTCTGCTATACGTATGAGTTGCTCAAATTCGACATCTACCTCATCATCCTTGTCTGAATCGGGCCACTCAGAAACAGAAGTATCTTGTGTATCGACTGATGCTTGAAGATCTTGCTCTAACTGTCTTGACATGCTCAACATGTTAGCACCGTTATCTGATGTAAGCGAGTACAATTGTTTTAGTTCAATTCCGTAACGGCTCATAACCATAATAACACTTTTTTTCAAAAATTCAGCTGTATTCCTCCCATGTAATTCAAGGACTCCAAGGTTCCTCAATACAATTTTACTGTTCAAGATATATTGTATATTTACGCCAAGAAACCTTCGAGATTTTACTGATGCCACATCAATTTTTAGTGATATGAGTTTATCTTTTATCTCATCATGAATTTTTCTGCGCACTTCATAGGCTTTCTCTTGTATGTTAGTTCTTATATTTTTTATATTTATCACTGAGCAATCTTTTCTTTTTAAATCTGGAATCAATGATATTATATCCTTAAAAGCCTCATCTTCTAAAATTGAAAATGGTCTACCATGTACAGCTACCAAATTTGTGCATTTGTCAATAACAATTGAAAGAGTTGTATTTTTCGAAGTTGTTGGTGTTTCATTTTCTTTATTATTTTCTTGAATTTTGTAGTATTCCCATCTATGTTGGGCGTAAAAATGCCGCAGTAAGTTTGCTCCGTGATTGCCCTGAAACAAAGTTTTTTTACCGTATTAAATCTTCCATCTCGCACAAGATATACAGGGTTTTCCAACAAGGATGGGTCGATCTGGAAATAGAATAAAACAGAGGCCCATTTATACCATTATGTACTGAATATAATACCATTCACATGTCCGCCGCAGTTTTGTACGGTGGCACGACTTCGAGAGGTCCAATTTTAATGACTGTCGCATATAGATCCGGCTGAATTTGATTATCATTTGATAACCAATTTTTTTTGGCTTAAATTTAATTATATGGACGTGAAAAATATGTAGTTTCAGCAGGATGGGGATACGTGTTACACAACGAACGCTACAATGAAAATTTTCCATATACGCTTTGAAGGTATGATTATCTTTCGCGGAGGTGAAGGGATTTGTGTGAAAACGATAAAAGAGTTTCTATAAATTTTAAGAACAAAACAAAACGCAGACGAAGTCGCGGGTAACATATAATTATCTTTCAGACATGTGAGGAGCCCGACATTCGCCATTTTGTGGCAGCGACCATCTTGGATTTGCAATAGTGCTATTCTACTAGTCAAGCCCTTTCATTTGATACCTATATTAAGGGAGTTGAAAAAAAATATCTAATTTGTTATTTTGTAGGAGCGGCCATCTTGGATCGATTTTCATCAAACAACAACACTCGACTAATTCACCTTTCAAACAAAAAAAAACCGCATTTAAATCAGTCCACCCGTTTGAGCGCTACAGGGGAACAGAAAGACACACATACACACACAGACACGTCAAACTTATAACACCCCGTCGTTTTTGCGTCGAAAAGTCATTGTACTGAAATTGCTTCGTTTGACACGTCTACGAATTTTTAAACGTGACACAAGCGTTAAAGTGCCGACATATGGAACATCCACCCTTGTTGGCATACAACAAAAATAATATTAGAACAATACCTACCTATTACCAATTAATAAATAAAATAAGAATTCTAGTTAGTACCATTTAACTTGAAGAACTTGACACTTACTGAAGTTTAATTATTGCAACGATTTGGTTTATATTCATATTTAAATTAACTGATACCTACAACTACAAGGACAAAATTCAAGAAAGGAAACTTGATAATTAAGATTAATAAAAATTAAATGACTTCCAATACATATTTAGTTGTTTACTACCATTATAAGTGCGTTTTTTGAGAAAAGAGTAATGAAAAAACTAAAAGTTATATTAAACACTTACCCGTAAAACTTTTCCACAGTTTTCCATGCGGCATTTAGAAGTTTTGGAAACTTCATCGTAATCAAAGTAATTGTACACATTGTTTACTTTCTTGCGTCCCATCGCTTTTATGAAATTCCAAATAGGTTACTATTTTATTTAATAAAGCGTCAAACGCGAAAGCAAGTCGGTGCGTGTCTGACGTGTTCTGTTTATTTAGTAATAGCGCCGCGGCCGGCGGAACGGGCGCGGCCAGCGCAGCGCGGCGCGGGCGGTGGTCGCCCCCTCCCCCTATCCCTCTCGCGGTATAAACCGGTTAATATGGGTTTTCAATAACGCTCTTTTAACGGTTACACTCCGAACGATAAAATGAACTAAACCTTTAAATAACGGTTATTAACCGGTTAATTTTAAACCGGTTCCGAGCCTTGGTCATAGGTAGAAAAACACAACTCCTCCTTTTTTGAAAGTCGGTTAAAAAAGTAGCCTATGTTACTCCCTGGTTAATTCTCTACTTGCATGTGAAGGTCCCGTCAAAATCGGTTCAGCCGTTCCGAAGATTAGCCCGTTCAAACAGACAGACAGACAAAAATGAAACATGTGATTCGGTTATGGTAGCGTTTAAATAACCATATGAGCTTAATATGAGGTAGTTATTTCGATATTACAGACAGACACTTCAATTTTATTTATTAGTATAGATTAAAGATTGTTATTGTAGATTAAAGTTATGGTAGTTATAGTTATGTAGTTATAGTAGAGTTATAGTTATAGAAAGTTATTGTAGATTAAAGATGAGAGCAGTCCTCCGTCAACAAACTGTTTTACAGTTTGACGGATTTTTAGCATAGTTTATTTATAGAAAATTGTTTGTTTGATAAATAAATAAATTTAAAAAAAAAAATTAACAATAAATCCCTTTTTTTACCACCCTTAAGGGGAGATTTTCCAGAACAACTTATACAGGTTTTTATTATTTATATATATGCCTATTTTCATATGCCCTAGTGATAAACAAAGTAATTACATTCAGAACACCTCACCTGGGATCGTTTCACGAAACGAAAAATCCAGCAACTGCGTTTTAAATACAAAAACAAAGTAATCAACATCCAATAAATTATTTATTTTATAGTTAATTCTGCTTAATTTAAAACAATAAATACTTAAAAATAAAAATTAAAAATTACAAATCCAAAACATCTAAATCACTGTAACGAGGCAAGGTGCCCAGAACGCTGGCTGCGTTACCTCGTTGAATGGCCAGACTAATATGCTGACCGAGGTAACTGCCAGCCCTCCGGTCACCCGTGGACTCCACGAGACGGGATGATAGGTCCTTAAAAAATTACTTTGTTTTTCTGTTGTGCTTGTTGTTTACTTGGTTTTTGCATTTATATTCCGAGTTAGTGAGTACAGTTACTTTGTTTGGGCAATTTAAATTTCAGTAAACGGTTCAAGTTATTTGAAATATTAAACTGTGGTAAAAAACTACTCGACATAAAACTTTTGTTAATGCAAAAAGTCAATTTCACAAAAAATGTCAGTTGCTTTGTTTATCGCTAGGGCGGCCGTAGTGTTGCTAACCCTGGAATTTCATTTCCCTATTTTTCATGAGGTTCTGGTCGATCTACAATTACATTCAGAACACCTTACCTGGGATCGTTTCACGAAACGAAAAATCAAGCAACTGCATTTTAAATACAAAAACAAAGTAATCAACATCCAGTTACTTTGTTTTTGTGTTGTGATTGTTGTTTACTTGGTTTTTGCATTTATATTCCGGGTTAGTGAGTGCAGTTATTTTGTTTGGGCAATTTAAATTTCAGTAAACGGTTCAAGTTATTTGAAATATTACTGTGGTAAAAAACTACTCGACATAAAACTTTTGTTAATGCAAAAAGTCAATTTCACAAAAAATGTCAGTTACTTTGTTTATCGTAGGGCAGCCGTAGTGTTGCTAACCTTGGAATTTCATTTCCCTATTTTTCATGAGATTCTGGTCGATCTATACCAGGCATAGAGATAATAATAATAAATAGAGCTGGCATAATGTCCTATAGAAATTAGTGGATCGGAAAATAGCTCAAGCTTATCAAAATTTTCATAAGTGTGAAAGAGACAACATTACATTTTTGACATAATAATAAAACAGTTTGCGGCACACTCGTGGCTTAAGATGGCCTCCTTAAAATGTATGTAATGAAATGACATTTCATCAATTTGAATTTGCCGCGCTTCGCGCGTTTATCATGTTGTCTGTGATGGAGTGAGTGACGCATTTTGCAATGGCGTAAGATAATTAGGTTGTTTTTGTTTTGCAAAACTTGTAAAAAGATAATTGAACAGATAAAGTTGAGGAAGCGATATTAGTGAACTTTAAATGTCGTTTCTTTGTATTTTCAGGTGAGATAAAAGTGTAACTCTCATAGTTTGTTTGTTGTAATATTGTGAAAGAAAACGGGTATTAAAATAAAACTTTGTATTTTCAGAGAAACCATTTGTGTTTAATTGCGAAAATCCTCAACAATATAATCTTATAAAACGACATTTTCGTTAACTAAATGAAGATGGACCGGCTGCAATTTGAGTTTACGATGATAGCTTCAAATGATGGCAAATCTAATGTATTAGCCATAACTTCAATATCTACAGAAGAAGGGAAATATTATGTTTTACCTGATGAGTTTAAGCCGGTGATTCATCATACACATATTGTTAAGATGAACACTTTCTCAAAAATAAAAAATAGCATAAAGAAAAGACACCAAAGTAGAAAAATATGGATAAAATTAGATGAAAATCTAAAGAAAACATACATAGATGAGGAAGGTAATATGCAATTTTCAGATCAATACTTAGAAGAAATGAGTACAACACAACCAGAACACAGAGATAACAGTTTACAACATATCTTGGAAAAATTAATAGAAACTACAACCAAGAAAGAAAATCAACATAACCTAAAACATATTTCAGAGAAATTTATTATTGAAAAATTCACAAGCAAGAACCCTAATGCAATGCAATGGATAGATAATTTTGAAAAAGAATGTGAGCGCTTCGATATAACAAAAGATGAAACAAAAATAGACATATTGAGGTTATTTTTAGAAAAATCTTGTTTGGATTGGTATAGCTCGATGGTTACAAAATTAACAGTAAATTCTGAATGGAAGGAATGGAAAGACAAATTTTTGGAAACTTTTAAAAACCTAGGATGGGACATGGTCACAACTGCCCTCACATTCAGGTATAAAGAAGGATTGTTGATTGATTATGCTATTAAAAAAGAACGGCTTATACTAGATATAAACAAATCAATAGACCCGAAAACAATGACAGATCTGATTGCAACAGGTCTAACTGGGTTTATCCTAAATAGGTTAAACAGAGACGAACTCAACAACACTACTGATTTGTTCAACGAGATAAGAAAATATGAAGGTATGATATACAAGAAAAACTCAACTGTAAGAAAAAGTGGTACATTTTTTTATAAAAATAAAACTAATGAGAGGAAGCCATGTAAGATTTGTGAATCTTTGGACAAAGGAATTAAATATCATCCGGAGGAGTCATGTTGGTTCAAGAAAAATAAAAATGGATCTGAAAAGGTCTTTAAAGCTAATAACTCCATTATTGAAGTAGACATGAATACTGATAAAAAAAACGAGTAAGTACACCATTAATCAAAATCAAGCTTTTATTAGAAAATAAATTAGAAGTGAGCGGTATTTATGATACAGGCTCACAGATCTCGTTAGTAAATTCAAGACTGATTAAAGTAAAAGAAAAAAAAGATAGCATGAATATAGCATATATGAAAACGGTTAATGGTGTGAAGAAGACAGATGGCTTGATAACAATAAAAATAAAGATATTTGATTTAGAAGAGGAGGTGGATGTATATATAATAGAAAATGAAGATTTTGATGATTTTATAATCGGATTGGATATGATAAAGAAATTCAAATTAACTCAAAATGAGGACTTGCGGATAGAACAAAATAAAACAACAAATAAAATAGACATAATGTCTAAAGATAGCACAAATGAATATAAAAATATAAAAACATATGCAATAAATTTCAATGAACACTTAGAAACAGAGGAATTTATTAGTATGACAGACCACTTAAATAATGAAAAGAAAATTGAGATAGAGAAAATTATAAAGGATTATAAAACAATTTTCGCTAAGGACAAGTATGATATAGGATCAGTTAAAGATTATGAAGCTCGTATAGATTTACTAGTAAATAGATACTGTAGTAAAAGACCATACAGATGTACAATAGAAGATAAATTAGAAATTGAAGAGCAAATATCCATGTTACTAAAGAATAATTTGATAGAAGAATCCTACAGTCCCTTCGCTGCACCAGTGACATTAGCATTTAAAAAAGGTGAGAATAGAAAATCCCGCTTATGTGTAGATTTCAGAGAACTGAATAAAATTGTTGTACCACAAGCTCAACCTTTCCCATTAATAGATGATCTGATTATTAAAACTAGAAATTGTAAATATTTTACCACTCTGGATATAAACTCAGCATTTTGGGCAATACCACTACGGGTAGAAGATAGAAATAAAACAGGATTTGTCACACAAGATGGCCACTTCCAGTGGACCTGCCTCCCTTTCGGCTTGAAAACATCACCAGCAATTTTCCAGAGAATTTTAAGCAATATTCTAAGAAAGCACAACCTCACAGGATACTCCGTAAACTATATTGATGATATTTTGATATACTCGTCCACTTTTGAAGAACATATAAAACACATAAGAAGTGTATTAGAGGCAATAATAAAAGAAGGCTTTAGATTAAAGTTTAAAAAATGTACCTTTGCTTCAGACTCAGTAAAGTATCTTGGCCATGTAATTCAGAACAATTCGGTAAGACCACTAAAAGACAATTTGATTTCAATAAGACATTTTCCAACTCCTAAGACGCAAAAGAATATCAGACAATTTTTGGGAAAAATCAACTTCTACCATGAATACATACCAAGGAGCGCAATTATCTTAGATCCATTACATAATTTATTGAGAAAAAACCAAAAGTTTGTGTGGTCAGAGAAGTGTGAAGAATCATTTAATCAAATAAAAAGATATTTATGTTCTCAACCGGTATTGGAAATATATGACAAAGACTTACCAATAAAAATCTTTACAGATGCATCCTTAGAGGGCATCGGGGCAATACTAAAACAAACACAACTAGACGGTAGAGACAAACCGGTGGCATATTTCTCAAAAAAACTGAATGAATCTCAAAAACGGAAAAAGGCGATATATTTGGAATGTCTTGCTATGAAAGAAGCTGTTAAATACTGGCAACACTGGCTCATTGGAAAACAATTCACTATCTACTCAGACCACAAACCGCTAGAGAACATGAACATTAAAAGCAGGACAGACGAAGAATTGGGTGATCTCACATATTACCTATCGCAATATGACTTCACAATAAAATATATACCTGGTAAAGAAAATGTAGAAGCAGACTGTTTGAGCCGAAATCCTGTATTAGAATCAGAAGATAACAAAGAGGAACTATTGAAAATAGTTAATTTAATACAAATAAAAGATATAGTTGAAGACCAAGAGAAAAATGAAACCATAAAAGAAAAGAGACCAAATCTTATACACAAAAATAGAATTTATTATAAAAAAATAAGGAAACATGAAAAGATTATCCTTTCAGAAGAATTTAGTAAAAGACTCATAAAAAAGGTGCATGAAGATTTATGCCATATTGGGATCAGACAATTGCAGAAAAAAATAAGTCCAATATATACAGCTAAAAACTTAACAAAAAATATCATAAATATTTGTAAAACATGTGAAATATGCATAAAAAATAAATCAAGATGTCAAGGAAAATTCGGATTAATGTCACAACTGGGACCAGCAACAAAACCATTTGAGATTATGTCGATGGATACTATCGGTGGCTTTGGAGGCTCTAGGTCAACGAAAAAATACCTACACCTTTTAGTAGATCTCTACACAAGATATGCATTTATTGCGACTTCAAAAACACAGAATGCAAGTGACTTTATAAAACTAACAAAGAATGTGCTAGAGACAGACGAGATTGGAATAATTCTGACAGATCAATATCCGGGCATCAATTCAAGAGAATTTAAGCAACATTTGCAAGAGAATAATATTAAACTAATTTTTACAGCTGTGAATACACCATTCTCGAACGGCTTGAACGAAAGATTAAATCAAACAGTAGTAAATAAAATAAGATGCAAAATAAATGAGAAAAATAATAAGAGAACATGGACAACAGTGGCAAGAGAATGTATACAGAAATATAACGAAACAGAACACTCTGTTACAGGCTTTGCACCAAAATATTTACTGGATGGTACAAATGTTAGTATTCTACCAAATGAATTAAAAATAACAGAAAGGGAAGACAAGTGGATAGCTGATAGGAAATTGGCATTAGAGAATACAATAAAATCCCACAAGTACAACAAGAAAATATTTGATAGAAGCAGGAAAATGCAAGTGTTTAATATAGGAGACAGTGTATATGTAGAAAATGGAAATAGATTGAATAGAAAGAAATTAGACGAGTTAAAAATAGGCCCTTTCAAGATAATAGAGAAAATATCGAACTCCATTTATAGGATTGACACTGGCAACAGAAAAACAGAATCAACTTTATTCCACATTACAAAATTACAACCTGTCACAACAGAAGCTGAGGAAGATGAAGTAGAAGAAAACGAATATGAAGATAACTTATAGTTAAATTGTGTGGATATGTTGTTTAGAATTTTCGCTCTTGGGGGGGGAGATGTAATGAAATGACATTTCATCAATTTGAATTTGCCGCGCTTCGCGCGTTTATCATGTTGTCTGTGATGGAGTGAGTGACGCATTTTGCAATGGCGTAAGATAATTAGGTTGTTTTTGTTTTGCAAAACTTGTAAAAAGATAATTGAACAGATAAAGTTGAGGAAGCGATATTAGTGAACTTTAAATGTCGTTTCTTTGTATTTTCAGGTGAGATAAAAGTGTAACTCTCATAGTTTGTTTGTTGTAATATTGTGAAAGAAAACGGGTATTAAAATAAAACTTTGTATTTTCAGAGAAACCATTTGTGTTTAATTGCGAAAATCCTCAACAATATAATCTTATATGTATACATGAACACTCACACACGCACAACTTGAGACATCACAATGAACACGCGCCATTTTATGCTGTGATTTTATGTTACAGGATTGTGCATGTGTGAGTGTATTTTTGGCACGTTTTTAAGGTAGTTATGCCAACTCTATTGTCTGTTTACTTTATGATACCAGGCTTTTTGTACTAAAGGGCCCTTTACATTTGGCTGGATTCAGTGCACTAAATGAAAAAGACTCTAGAGAAAGACAAGTGTAAAGGCATTCAGACAGTAAGACACACTAATTAGACAGTCAGAGTTGACACTGCAGTTAGCATGCTGAATCCAGCCAAGTGTAAAGCGATTTAGCCAAAAAAATACGTTCAGTTGTCCGCTGACCGCCACTCGAGGTGGAGTGCCCACACATCCAGTACCTATAATATCGCTTCATTAGTCGCCGAACGCAGCGCTTTTGAGGAGCGTTATCTATAATAATATACAGAGGCTTGTCTTGACTGACTGACTGACTTATTATCAACGCACTGCCTAAACCACTGAAGCTAGAAACTTGAAATTTTCACAGTAGCTTCCTTTTATGACGTAGGCGCACACTAAGAAAGGATTATTGCGAATTATACCCCTAAGGTGGTTAAATAGGGGATGAAAGTTTAAATGAAAGTCCGTCATTTATCAAGTTATGTCCATGACAATCAGTTTTTGTACCTATTGTCAGATAAAAATAAAGAATTACGTGTTTCTGGAATTTTGGAAATTCTACCCCCAAGTGGGTAGGGGGTGGTAAGGGTAGAGGATGAAATTTATAAGAATCCAAGCGGACAAAGTCGCTGGCATCAGCTAGTGTATAGTACATTTACTTTTTGAGCAGCGATGTCGAAAGAAAAAATTTAATAAAATATATAATTCGTTGTAGATAGTTTTTGTCTTAAAAGCAAATATTTTTTTCATCCAACACTTCCTGCGTCTTTTTTTTATTAATTAAAATCGAGATCGACGCAACCATAGCCAAGGCGAGCCCTATTCTTTGATATTTTGATGGTCCCATGAGAGCTCTATAAATACGTGCGACAGTTTCGGAATCCTTGGTTATACTGAGTTAGCTAGCTAATTAGATCAAGTGTAAAGAGCAAGCTCTAATTAGCCACGCTTAGTGTCTGAATTCAGTCACACTGAATCCAGCCAAATGTAAAGCCGGTTTAAGATTGATGACCCTGATGTGTTCTGTGCGTTAGAGAGTAGGTATTTCCATAGAGATAATAATAATAAGTAGAGTAGGCATACCTACCTTAAAAACGTGCCAAAAATACACTCACACACGCACAATCCTGTAACATAAAATGGCGCGTGTTCATTGTGATGTCTCAAGTTGTGCGTGTGTGAGTGTTCATGTATACATTTTAGGGAGGCCATCTTAAGGGAAGTTGCAATAAAATTTCTGCCACGATCTGTTTTATTGTTATGTTTAAAAATGTAGTGTTGTCTCTTACACACTTATGAAAATTTTGATAAGCTTAAGCTATTTTCCGATCCACTATTTTCTATAGGACATTATGCCAAGTCCTCTTCTATAGGTTCATGGGTATTTCTACGAGGTATTTATGTTCTGTGCTTGTGTCACAGAGTACCTTACTAAAAAAAAACAAGGGTTTAGAGCTAACAGTCATAATTGTCGTAAAGCGCCATCTAACGGTATACGACAATTAAAAATTATAGATATGGTTTCACTTGAATTTGTGATATACCGTCAGCCATTCTGACGGAGACTAAACCCATCTCCGTCAGAATGGCTGACGGTATATCACAAATTCAAGTGAAACCATATCTATAATTTAGTAGTTTTTTAGTAGTATTTGGTAGTTAAGATAAAATATTTAGTAGTTCAATATAACCAAAATTAAATGAAAAATAAAGTGCGCCGCCAAGCTGACGTCACGTTAGCGGGTGGAATTTTAACGGCGTACAATACTTTGAAAATATATATGTCAAATTTTAGTAGTCTTTTGGTAGTTTAATAAAATTACGTTAAATCTTATTCACGCCTTTGTTTATGGACTGGAAAATATATTTTCTTTTTCTTCATCGGAAACGCCTGTGGAAATTAAATTAGTTCTGCTGAAGGATTGCTATGATAAATATATATTGCATAATACCACAATGCTCAGCTGGTATCACCGGCCAGTTCGACGTACCTATAAAACATCGAAATTAAAAATCCTATTTTCTCAAAAAACCATACGCAAATGTAAAAACTTACTGATGATATGAGATCTTCGACCTCTTATTTTGTTGTGAATGATAATTACGACATAATTTCACCGCACAAACCGGCATATTTTTTTATTTTTCGGGAGCTGTTTACTGCGTAGTTTATTAAGTGACACTGAAGTAGGTGAGAGCGATCCTGCCAATTTTAACAAACATTTTTTAGGGCGCGCTCGTGAGTTACATTCGCAATCTGGGCATTTGGATAATCAAAGATTAAATGTAAGTTATTTAGGCAAATAAAACACCAGTTTAGCGATTGGATGGCTTTTATGTTTCCTTTTATTATATAAAGTCACTACAGTACGTCACATTATTGAATCACCATTATCTAAATCTAATCGGTCACTATGAGTCCAAATCGTTAGGTAAAACAGTGCTCAGGGGTTTACGCGTAAGTCCAATCAGAATGACGAAGTCTTCGGAGTCCAGGGATCAAGCAAAGTCGTATAGTCGTATAACCTATACTCGAATAAGGCCTAGACTCCCGAAAACCCGGTTAAATATTTTTAACATCTAAGATTTTTCATGCATACACACACTAGTAGCCCTACGAATAGATACGGAGAGCCCAGGCGCCCTACGACGCGCCATGAGCTAGTATGCGATGCGTTTTTACAGGAGGTGTGGTTTTCGTGGCGCGCAATAAAATTTCGCGCAATTTCAAGGTGTGTTATTACTATAATAATGTCATTTTTACTTAAACCAATAAATACCAATTGTACCCAAACCATTAATTTAGATAATTGTTGCTGTAAATTTTATCATTTTTAATATTAGAATGAATTATAAAACTTTAAGTCTTATCTGGGTGTAGTGTGTAGTGTAAGCGTTAGTATATAAGGTGTTCCAAATAGATTTAAGATTACTAATAAACGAGCCTTAGTCGTGTACAGTTGTTTCAATTAAGAACAATAAACACACCTCATGGCGACCCTGCCAGTCGGTCGCGTGCGCCGGCTGTGCAGTGGGCCAAAGACAAGTGTAAACACAAGACATGAATTAACTAACAACCATAATGGACAAGAAGTATAATAATTGAGTGAAAAATACCAACTGATTATATAGCCCATGGAATAATTAATATTAAACACATCTATGAAATACGTAATTTAAGTGAATAAAAAAAAAAAAAAAAAAAAATTAAATAAAAAGTTCGAGCAGCTGATTCAATGAAGCCTCATTGCTACAACTGACAACGGACCACCCACGGTCCGCAGAAGAGACCCAAGCAGCAGGCAGGAGTGTTAAAAAAAAAAAAAAGTGTGCGGTGAGCAGTTTGTTTTAAGTGTTTTTGTGCAAATGAATAGGCGTGTTAAGTGCGTTGACTTGAATGAGACTTTTTTTTTTAAGGACCGCTAAGTTTTTTATATTGTAATATTGTAGTTTAACGATTTATGGAAGCCAAGTTAAAAAGTTTTTGTGTCGATTTAGAAAACATTAGGGTAAGTGTTAGAAAATTAGGTCCTAAGCGAAGATTAGCAGCAATAGGAAAAAGTAAAATTGGAAAGGCTTTAGATATATATGAACAGTATAAAACATTTGTGAAAACTTTAGATTTTAAGACATTAACAGACAGTGATTATTCAGGGTTAGTTATAGAAAATTTATGTAAGAATATAGAAGAAACTTATTGTAAAATATTAGGTTACTGTGAGTCATCATCAACAAACATGGCGAGTTTCGATTTAAAAACAGCTAGTAATTTAATACCTGTCATGGATGGAAAAGAGGTGACGACGGAAAATATCATCCAAGGAATAGAAATGTACGATTCTTGCTTAACAAAACCAGAGGACAAGAAATTACTGATTTCTTTCGTACTTAAAACACGATTAACTAAAATAGCTAGATTGAAATTACAGTCTGATTATAATACGATAAATGATTTGACGTTGGATATCAAAAAGTTTTTACTCACGAAAAAATCAGCGAATTCTTTATTAATCCAAATGAATAATTTATCTCAAAATGACTTAACTATTTCAAATTTCGGTAATAAGTTAGAGGAACTTTTTGTTGAATTGACAATTTCCCAAGCGGAATCAGATAAAACAGCCAGTACTATTTTAAGACCAATAAACGAAAAGTTGGCAATAAAACGGTTTGCTGATGGATTGCGTAACAGAAGATTAGGTACAATAATTGCAGCACGTGATTACCAGGAATTGAAAGATGCAATCCGTGCGGCAGAGGACGAAGAATCGTCTCAACCATCAGGCCAAGTCTTCATAAATATGAGAGGTAAGCCCAGGGGTAGAGGAAGTTACTCCCGTGGATTCCAAGGACAAAATAGAGGTCAGTATACTAACTATCGCAATAATTATGGCTTTAACTATCGTGGAAGATCCGCTGGTCCGAGTGGTTACCGTAACCACCACAACCGTGGTTATTCCCGTGGTTTCCGTGGATTTCGAGGACAACAAGGTCGTGGCACAAGGCAACAAGCATATTATGTAGGTGAGTGTCTTAGCGCAGAACAGAAAAATTTGAATAATTTAAATGAAAGTCAGTTTTTTCGAGCATAAGATTTTATCTTCATGCGATGGGGTCGATATTTTAAAGTTCAGGATAGGTAGTGTAGAATATTCATTTTTATTAGATACGGGTGCAACCCTATCAGTTATACGTAACAATAAATTACCAAATAATATAAAATTTTACAATGACGAAACCATAATTTGTGGCTTAGGAGGCAAAATAAGTTCTCAAAAAGTAACATGGCTAGATTTACAAACACATTCAAATGTATTTCGTCATAAGTTCCACATATTGGACAATATGCCTTGTCACACAGACGGAATTATAGGTTTAGATTTCTTACGTACTTACAATGCGAATATAAACTTGCGAACGAATGAGTTAACTTTGTACAGTCGAGGGCAAATGTGTTCAATACCAATTAATAAAAGTAATGAAAATAAAATTTATTTGACATTGCCAGCTAGAAGTGAATCAATACATTTTATTTCGATAGATAAATCATTTGTTACAGGAAATGAGTATGTTTTGAGTGGAAAACAGTTTTCAGAAAATATATTTTTGGCGAATAGTTTAGTAAAAGTTCACAATGGTAGGATACCAGTGCGATTACTTAATATGTCTGAAAAAGATGAAAAGTTAAATATATTTAAACCAGAATTAAATTCATTAGAGGATTATGAAATACGTAACTTTGAGAAGTCGTACAGTTCAGTAGAAAGAGTTAAAAAATTATTACAAACATTGAAGTTGGATCATTTAAATTCATACGAGCGAAGCCAGGTAGAGTCCATATGTGCCAAGTATGTCGATGTATTTTACTTGGAAGGCGATAAGTTAGGCACAACGAATATAATGGAGCAGTGTATTAACGTAAAACCAAACACCAAACCTGTTTATGTTAAGCCATATAGAATTCCCGAGTCATTGAAATCTGAAGTGGATAGGCAAATTGAAAACATGTTGAAAGAGAGCATTATAGAACCGACAAACAGCGATTGGAATAGCCCAGTACTTTTAGTTCCAAAGAAATCGATTAACAATAACAAAAAATGGAGGTTAGTTATTGATTACAGAAAGGTAAATAATGTTATTCAGGACGATAAATTTCCATTGCCTAACATAACGGAGATATTAGATTCATTGTCTGGAGCTATGTACTTTAGTCATTTAGATCTTCAGTCTTCATACTACCAAGCTAGTTTAGAACCTAATAGTAGAAAAGTTACAGCTTTTACAACAAATTCGGGACAATATCAAATGATGCGTTTACCAATGGGACTTAAAATAAGCCCTAGTGCTTTTTCTCGTGTTATGTCTATAGCATTATCAGGTCTTACGTGCGATAAAGCATTTGTTTACATGGACGATTTAATAGTCTATGGACGAAACTTAGAATGTCATAATAAAAATTTAATAGATATATTTGAGCGTCTTCGAAAGGTAAATTTAAAGGTTAATCCACAAAAATGTGAATTTCTAAAGACCGAACTCTTGTACTTAGGTCATGTTGTTACGTCAGACGGTGTTCTCCCAGATCCAGAAAAAGTAAGGGTGTTACAAAATTATCCCATTCCGAAAAGTACCGATGAAGTAAGACGTTTTGTCGCATTTTGTAATTATTACCGAAAATTTATACCGAAATTTTCCGAGATAACTGTACCATTAAATAAACTTTGTAGAAAAAATTCAATATTTGAATGGACGGAGGAATGTCAAAAAGCTTTCGATAACTTAAAACAAAGCTTAGTTTGTCCACCTATTTTACAGTACCCTGATTTCTCTGAGAACAATGAGTTCATTTTACAAACGGACGCTTCCGGTATCGCTATCGGATCGGTTTTGTGTAATAAAAACATGAAACCCATAGCTTATGCGAGTAGACCGCTAAACAAAGCCGAGTTAAACTATCCGACAATAGAGAAAGAGTTGTTAGCAATTGTTTGGAGTGTTAAATATTTTAGACCATATTTATTTGGTAGGAAATTTACGATTATGACGGATCATATGCCACTTATATATTTATTTAGTATGAAAGATCCCTCTAGCCGATTGTTAAAGTTTAGGTTGAAACTCGAAGAGTATGATTATAGTGTTATTTACATTAGAGGAAAAGATAACGTAGTAGCAGATGCATTGAGTAGGGTGACCATTACTTCAAACGAATTAAAGGATATAAATCAAAAAATAATGGTAATGACTCGAGCACAGAGTAGGAAGTTAAAAAATAATTTGGATAGTAGTTTCGGGAACCGAAGTAGGCATACTTCTAATGTTTCTGACGACGATAGGTCAGGCCAACCTAGAGTAGCAGAAATATTACGTATTCCCAGTGGTTCCGTAGAAATGAAGTTGATTGAAGGAAAATATTTAGATAGGTTACGAACGAAAGGAAAAATAAGTGAGGAATATAAATGCTTTGCATTTGTAGAAAGTCAATTAATTATATACATAAACCTCAATTTTATGTTGCAATTCACGCGAGACGTATTTGCGAATATGTTGAGAGATTTTTGTAAAAAGATAAATGTGTCAGAAATATGTATAATAAAAGAAAAAAATATCGCGAAATTTTTAAAAGAGTTATGTGAAGAGATAAAAAGTAGAAATATTTGGACCGGTCCCCAAATTCATATTTTGAAAAATATTAAGAGAATTACGAATAAAGACGAGAAAACAGTAATACTAAACGATTATCATTTATTACCTTCGAGCGGACATGCCGGTATTCGTCGAATGGTAAATAACATTAAGAGTAAGTATTACTGGCCAGGACTAGAAGCTGATGTAAGGAGCTATGTGAGTAAGTGTACTAAGTGTCAAGTGATGAAACACTCTCGTAGTTATAAGGAGCCTATGGTAATAACAACGACTGCCAGTTCAGCGTTTGAGAAAATTTTCTTGGATCTAGTTGGTCCATTAGACAAGGATGACGCAGGTAATCAATATATACTTACCATCCAGTGTGAGCTTACGAAGTATGTGGAGGCATACCCGATACCGACAAAGGAAACTGAGGTAGTAACTAGAGCATTAGTTAATAATTTTATATTACGTTACGGCGTTCCTGACGTCATGGGATGTGACAGAGGAAAGGAGTTCATATCATCAACAATGGAGGAAACATGTAAGTTATTAGGAATAGAGAAAATCCATTCCACAGCATATCATCATGAGAGCATAGGTGCATTAGAAAATACCCATAAACATCTACGAAACTTTTTACGTATTCAATGTGACGAAAATACGTACACGTGGAGCTATTGGCTACCATTTTGGTGTTTTGCTTTTAATACAACCATACATACATCAACAAAATATACACCATATGAATTAGTTTTTGGTAAACCGTGTAGTATTCCGAGTCGATTGAAAAGTGATATTATAGAACCAATGTATAATGCGGATAATTATGCATTAGAATTAAAATATAGATTACAAGTAGCACACAGAGATGCGAGAAAAAGGTTGATTGATAGTAAGATAAATAGAAAATTAAGTTATGATAAAAATAAAAAACCAGTTAATTACCAAAAAGATGATTTAATTTTAGTTAGAAACGATAGTACCAACAAAATGGATCCATTGTTTAAAGGACCATATTTAGTAATTAAGGATATTGGACCAAATGTTGAAATAGTTAAAAATAACAAAACTGAAATTATTCATAAAAATCGTACAAAACCATATAAAAATTAATTATAATAATTGTCTTATGTAATTAGAAATTTTTGAATTATTGTTAGATATAAGTATAAAACTTTAGTAAATAAGTACGTTATGTATTAGATAATAAGTATACCTCATTAAGTATATAAGTAGTAATTTTAAAAATGTTTATTTTCTATAATTGTATATTCAAAAAAAAAAAAAAAAATCAAGTCCATATATTTTTTTTTTTACTTTTAGGGGGATGATGTAGTGTGTAGTGTAAGCGTTAGTATATAAGGTGTTCCAAATAGATTTAAGATTACTAATAAACGAGCCTTAGTCGTGTACAGTTGTTTCAATTAAGAACAATAAACACACCTCATGGGTATGGTATCGAATAAGGCCCTAGGCCTTAAATGTAATCCTGTAGGCCTTAATAATTACATCACTTTTTATTAAAGCTAATACTTTATCAAAAAAACTAACGGTTCAGGTAAACAAGTCTCTCTCAAAAATAGTTCTACAAAGATTAGAAGATAATAATTTACTACTTATTGTAAAAAAAAGTAAGTGGTTTAAATTTTTATTTTTTGCAGTGCCTTATAAAAACACTGTATTTTTAATAAGGCCTATATTTTTTGTTACTATAATATAAGAGGGTACGTCTGACAAATCATCTGTGTTTTCTACTGTTTAATTATTATTGTAATAAAAAGCTTAGTAATAAAAATATAGAAGGTGATTATTATTTATAGGTTGTGAACATTTTTTTAAATAAAAAGGTAATTTTGATAAGATTCTCAGAGTTTAAAGTTTATAGGCCTTATTTAGTAGCCGTGATTTATTATGGCCGCTGGCTAAAGTTTTCAAATTGTTCATTTTGCCTGCCTTTAATTGGAAATTATTAATGTTTTTCTCCACTAATTGAAATAAATGAACATATTGTAAAAAATTACAATAGTTTTTATTTCTGCACACTTATATTTATTTTGTTATCAGCGTTTAAAATAAGGTAGGCCTTGTTTGTATCACTTACCTTACTAGATTTTGCCCGCGACTTTGTCCGCGTGAATTTCGGTTTTTCACAAATCCCGAGGGAATCGTGGATTTCCGGTTCCCGTTCCCGATCTCTTTTCCAACCTTTATACTTATTTTTAAGGAAGTTTGCTATAGTAATTTACCTATAGCTATAGCTATAGATTTCGGTGTTTTAAAAATCCCATAGGAACTCTAGATTTTTCCAGGATAAAAAGTAGCGTATGTGTAAAATAAAAAAAAAAATATTATAATATGTTAAATTACTTACACAGCAGTCATTTCCGCGAGAGATACAAGTGAGATCAAAAACTTTTGTCAACAAAAGTATGTTGTTAGTTACCAATTTGTAACGTAAGCCCGCCATGTTCATTTTGAAGTCATTTCTCGATTTTAAATTTTAATAGTTACCGAACGATAGTTTTTGTATAGCTATTTTCTAGTTCATTTTCCACATAATATTATGTACTAGATGATGGCCGCGACTTCGTCAGCGTGGAATTAGGTTTTTAAGAATCCTGTGGGAACTATTTGCTTTTTCGGGATAAAAGTTGCCTATGTCAATTTCTGGGACGCAAGCTACCTCAGCTGTACCTACCAAATTTCGTATAAATCGGTTAAACGGACGGACCCTTAAAAATTCCACGGGAACTTTTTAATTTTCCGAGATAAAAAGTATCCTATATCCCTCCCTAGGATGTAAGCTAACTAATGGAGATAGATGATGCCCTGACTTAAAACATACTTTTTATCCTGGAAAAATCCACAGTTCCCGCGGGCTTTTGAAAAAACCCAAATCTATAGCTACAGCTAGCTATAGGTAGATCACTATAGCAAACTACCTTGAAAGTAAGTATAAAGTTTGGAAAAGGGAGCGGGAATGGGAACCAGAAATCCACGATTCCCTCAGGATTTGTGAAAAACCTAAATTCACGCAGGCGAAGCCGCGGGCAAAAGCTAGTTATATATAATTCCTATATCGTATTAGGAAATGTATAAAAATAATGCTTTCTTTTGGACCACATTCTACCTAGGACCCAATAGAACCTAAGTGCCCGTCCTGCGGCTGGGCATATGGATATTTGTGTTCTAACCTAACCTAACTTCTGAAAAAAAGAAATAATTTTGAAAAGAATATGATTTCCGCCTAAGATAAAGTAATAAGTACCTCCTCTTACTAGCGCGATCGCCTGATCAGACGATGCAATACCCTCCCCTCGCCCCGCTATCCCCGCGTACCCATTGATATCTCAAATGTTTTACATTTCCGATTGCTATTTAGGATATGTATAGATTTCCTAGGAAATGTGTCTAATATAATTTATTTTACACTTTTCCGTGCAATTTTAGGAATTACATACATTTCCTAGGAATTGTATACAATGACGGATTACATACATTTCCGGTAACATATATAATACAATTAAAAAATGCGTCAAAAGTTTTAATCTATCTGTAACAAAAAATAGTGAGCATTAAAAATATCTAGTATTGAAAAGTGACAGTCGCACTACAATTTTACGTATATTTCATGTAATCCAATAAGAATTGCCGAGACAAAAAGTGTTACGTCCGTTCTCGGAGAGGCCTCGGCCCATACTAGCAGGGCCTTTGCACTTCAAACATTTTTTCATTGTATGAAAATTACCCCGGTTACCACTTCCCTAAAGATGGCGCTTATCTTGTATTTATAATCTGTGCCTCTTTATCTATGATGCCACTGAAGTAAGTGTTCGTTCAGAAGTTTAAGTTTTAGTCTAATTTATTTTAATGTCATTTAATTAAACAGTTCAGCTAATAATATGTAAAATATTTTTTTGAGAGTAATATGAGTTAGTAGGATAAATTTCTAAGTTAAAACTCACATAACAGTCATTGTAAATATTTCTATATAAGTTGGAAGTTTAATGAAACATTTATGATTTAATTTCTAAACGTAGCGAACGGCCATTTCAGTTTGACCAACATTGACAACAATAATTAGTTTGACATTGAAGTTTTTCTAGTATGATAGTTGGATAATTATTGTGTTAATGGTGCTTCGTTAGTTTTTTCTTATTTTATTACTATTTCGCCATTCTTGGACTCCAATTATCTGTGCATTTCATCTCGTGGTCGTGGACGTGATCGACTCCGATTATCTTTGCATAAATAACAGTGACCCACGCATGTAAAAAAGACTCGATTAAAAAGCAGAAAATTATCAACATGCGTTTCATTTCCTAACATCTGGAGACCACCTCTTACAATTTTAATGTAAGTATTGTATAATAATAATTTATCTTAATTATTACAAGGTCACATCATTCTTTAGTGATCTTGTAATAATTAAGATAAATTATTTTATACGATACACAAGGACAATAGTATAGTATATATATTATAGTACCAGTAGTACCTATATATATAGTACTATAGCGTTGTAGTTATATATATTTTAGTTTAGCCACTTCCCTGTGGAGGTCGCTTTAGGTGAACAGGCGAGTGCAATCTCTAATAAAGTATATATAATGTACTCTGTGCATACTAGATTCCTAGTTCAATTTCCTACTGCAACTTTCTGCGTTTTGTACTGGGTTTCAAAGTTATTTTTTGGAAACAAATAGTGGTAAATTTCAAATTTTTTTTTGTTTATATTATTGCAAATGTGTTTTACTTTTATAAATACTTAATTTTACATATAAATGTCGAAAAATTATCTACTAAAATGACGGTTTTATATGTCTACAATTTACTGAAATTACAATTTCTTTATTTGAATTTTTATGATGTAAAAAATACAAAATGAAAAAATGTTTTCTTCCATGTCTTTAGTTCAGGACATTTCCTTTAATAAATATATCTTTGTGTTTGAATTGCACAAGTAACTTTTGACGTAGTGAACGTCAAAGATTACACGAAACCCAAAATTCAAAAATAGGCCTTTGGTATTTTGGCAATAAGACACAAACTATCAATAAATTGCAAAATGTCTTCCAATTCCCTAGAACAGAAAATTATCTACAATGTAGTATAAATAAGTTTTTAAGTAAATGCATTGATTAACAACTTATGAAGGGTCAAAATAGCTTAAAAATGAGCTAAAATGACGCAGGCCGCGTCAACGCTCTTAAAAACGTGCCAAAAATACACTCACACACGCACAATCCTGTAACATAAAATGGCGCGTGTTCATTGTGATGTCTCAAGTTGTGCGTGTGTGAGTGTTCATGTATACAGTTTAGGGAGGCCATCTTAAGTCACGAGTCTGCCACGATCTGTTTTATTGTTATGTTTAAAAATGTAGTGTTGTCTCTTACACACTTATGAAAATTTTGATAAGCTTGAGCTATTTTCCGATCCACTATTTTCTATAGGACATTATGCCAAGTCCTCTTCCTATAGAGTCAATGGCATAACTATACCCGAATTACGAATTCCCCGGAATTCTGACAGCTGTCATTGTCATTTACAGATGAGTTATTTGTATGGAGAACAGTGTTAACATCTACGAAGTACGATTTTACCCCAAACTACTTTAATTCCCTGTCATCATAAAAAGCCATATGCCGCGTACTAATATTACTCGTTTCGCCTTAAAATAGAAAACACCAAGAGTGGAAACTAGAAAGTGCACACTGACAGCAACAGAAAACAAAAAAAGCACATTGAAAAAATTTATTCAAAAATGGATGAATAGAATAGAATAGAATAGAATAGAAAAGTTTTTTATTCAAATAAACTTTTACAAGTGCTTTTGAATCGTCGATTGAGTCTACCACAGGTTCGGAATGCAGTTCCAGCCGAGAAGAACCTGTAAGAAACTCGGCGGTTGCTCTTTTTAAAAATAACATTATAACAATTATTATTATTAATGTACATGATTGAAATGCCGTCTCGCGCATTGCTGGAACGAGTTAAATCCAAGCTTTTTTATCGTTTATATAATCTTCAGTTGTATAATAAGCTTTTTTTATGAGCATACTTTTAAGAAAGTTCTTAAACTTGTGTAAAGGCAAGTCTAAGACATATTTTTTATTCGGATAAACTTTTACAAGTGCTTTTGAATCGACAAATGAATCTACCACTGGTTCGGAATGGTGCTTACAATTCTACACGTTAAGAAGGGCAGACAAAAGTAGCCCCATTTCCGACGGCGGCACCCGTTCACGAGCATGACGCATGATCCAGCCATTGCTTCGCTCAACCATATTTGAGGGAACGTAACAACCCGCACCACACGACACCACCACAGAAATGTTTAAAGAGAGCGTGACATACTTAGGCTACCCATGATTAAAGCATCGAATTGAACACCAATAATCGAATACTCCTCAAGTTATAATAGCGTATAAAGCGAATAAATTAAATCCATGCTTTTTTATCATTTATATAATCTTCAATTGTATAATATGCTTTTTTCATGAGCACACTTTTAATAGAATTCTTAAACTTGTGTAAAGGCAAATCTAAGATTTGTTGTGGAATTTTGTTATAGAACATTACGCCCATTCCCACAAACGACCTTTGGACCTTTTTGAGGCGTAATCGAGGAATCACTAGTCCATCTCTATTTCTTAACCGCCTATCGTGTAATTCACACTTTTTATTGTAACTGTGAATGTTTTGCTTAACAAAAATTATGTTGTTATAAATATATTGAGAAGCTACTGTAAGAATACCTATTTCTTTAAATTTCTCTCGAAGGGAATCCCGCGGTTTTAAATTATAAATTGCGCGAATTGCCCTTTTTTGTAAAACGAAAATTTTTCCAATATCAGCTGCTTTACCCCATAGTAAGATTCCATACGACATAATACTATGGAAATATGCAAAATAAACTACTTTTGCAGTTTCTACGTCTGTTAACTGTCGAATCTTCCTAACAGCGTAAGCAGCAGAGCTAAGCTTGCCAGCAAGTGTTGCTATATGGGTGCCCCATTGAAGCTTTGCATCTAGGGTTATTCCCAAGAACACAGTTGTGTTCTCAGTTTTCAATGGCTGACCACTTATCTTTAAATTGTTGCTAGTAATCCTTGTATTGGGCAATAAAAACTCGACACACTTGGTTTTTTTAGCATTTAAAAGTAGATTATTTATAGTAAACCAGTGTGAAACTTGAGATAAAGTATTATTTACATCGTCAAAATTGTCTTTAGTTCTATCGACTTTAAAAATTAAAGACGTATCATCAGCAAATAGTACAATATCGCAAGCATTTTTGACGAAATGTGGTAAGTCATTAATATAAACCAGAAACATGAATGGACCTAGAATAGAGCCTTGGGGGACACCCATTACTGAGGCTGATCCGGATGACTTAACATCATTGATGCATACCCTTTGTATACGATCACCGAGATAAGACGCAATGAGACTGAGTGCAGATTCTTTAATACCATAGTGGCCTAATTTTCGTAAAAGAGTCTCGTGCTCAACGCAATCAAATGCTTTTGACAAATCACAGAAGATACCAATGGCATTCTGTGACTTTTCCCAAGCATCGAAAATGTGCCGTAACAGCCTTGCGGCCGCATCGGTTGTTGAACGACCCTTAGTAAAACCATACTGCTCAGAGTGAAGTAATTTATTTAAATTAAAGTGCAGGAGCAGTTGGTTGAGCATTATTTTTTCAAATATCTTGCTGAGAGTTGGTAGAATTGAAATCGGCCTGTAGTTATTTGGATCAGTTTTACTTCCCGACTTAAACAGAGGTATCAATTTACTACATTTCATGAGGTCGGGAAATGATCCCGAATCTATGGACTTGTTAAAAATTACAGCAAGATATGGCGCAATAACATCAATAATATTGTGAATTATTTTTACTGATATTCCCCATAAATCTCCTGTTTTTTTGTGTTGCAAAGATTTAAATGTTTTGATAATATCATATGGGGTTACGTATTTAAATCGAAATAATACATTGCACACAGATGTCGAATGACATTATCACCATGAAGTGTCTGTCAGGCATTTGTCATATCTACATGCGGAAGTTGATTTGTATTTGCATAAGTGTTGAATATTTTATCTTTTTTGTGGGAATTGTTTTATCTCTGGTAACATTACGAAACGTCAGAATTCCGGGGAATTAGTAATACGGGTATACCTTAAAAACGTGCCAAAAATACACTCACACACGCACAATCCTGTAACATAAAATGGCGCGTGTTCATTGTGATGTCTCAAGTTGTGCGTGCGTGAGTGTTCATGTATACATTTTAGGGAGGCCATCTTAAGTCACGAGTCTGCCGCAAACTGTTTTATTATTATGTCAAAAATGTAATGTTGTCTCTTTCACACTTATGAAAATTTTGATAAGCTTGAGCTATTTTCCGATCCACTAATTTCTATAGGACATTATGCAAGCTCTATTTATTATTATTATCTCTATGACAAAAGGTGACGAAACCACAGACTAATGACCATAGTGGATGGACTTGACAGTTGCGACCACAGACTAAGAACATCTAGATCAAGAAGATTTTCACAGAAGCTTCCTTTTATCATCCTTTTATGGAATAGGCGTACACTAGGAAAGGATTATTGGAAATACTACAGGGGGGTTAAATACAGGATGAAAGTTTGTCATTTTGCAAGTTATATCCATGATTGATGTTTAGGCTTTAGATAAAAAATACGACTTTCAGCATTTTTGAAAATTCTATTTACAAGTGGGTTAAATAGGGGATGAAAGTCTAAATGAGACCACGTCACGTTTTCATGTCATTTATCAAGTTATATTCATGAAAATTGGTATTTTCGGTTAAAAATAAAAAAAAATACGTATTAAAGGAATTTTGGAAAAACTACTTCTAAGTTGGTACAATGGGAGATGGAAGTTTGTATTAGATTAAAAATTAACGCGAATAAATTCACGAGCATTTCAGTAAGTGATGTACCTACAGAGCTGGTTCTGGTCTTAAATTGTAGCAATTTTATTCTACTTTAAAAACGCTTTGAAAAGTAGTATCAAGAACTAGTCTCGTTCGGTTTTAATCGCCAAAATCTGAAAAAAAAAACCGAAATTTTCGCGGTTTTTCGATTTTTGACAAAGTTACGTTCGTCGCTCTGGGTCAAAAACTTGGATTATTCATAGTGTCAACATCATAAACAAGTTTGCAAAAAATCTGAACTACACGATCTGATGCAAGGTCGGATTAAGTTACTGGACTAACCATGAAATAAAAGACAATATTATGCACTGAGCAAAAAATATTACATTCTGTAACAGCGGGTAAACACGCAGCAACTGATAGACAGCAACTCGCTGGTCATTTATATCTGTTGTGTCCACACAGTAAAAATTTTGCCAGCGACATCGCGAGCACCGCAGATTCCGCAGACCGCTATTTGGTCGCCAGCGAATCGCCATAGACTAAACTAGCTACCGTGTGTACCGGGCCTTACAGCACAGATACTATTCTGCGGAATGTCGAAAAATTACCGAAATAGCGCCATCTAACGCAATGTGGATGAACTCTCTCGAGACTCGAACTTTTTAAGAAAAAATATTTGTATGGACTTATTATGGAGATGGAGTGATGGAATGTTAGGGCGTGGCACAGAGAAAGAAACTCCAGAGTCCGCATTAGCACCAAATAGTATTAAAACGAAATCGTAAAATGTTGGCGGGGGACAGGGGAGAACGCGTTGTTGTGATTGGTTGACTCGAAAGTCATAAAATCAAGTCAAATCAACTAGTGATGGGAATTGGAAGTCGACCGTTTTTTATCGACGTATCATTATCGACATGATTTCAGTTGATATGATAAAAATAAAACAAAAATTTAAATATTTAATATTATCTCTATCTCTATTTTTTGAAACCCGTTTTAAGATAATGAGGCGCTCTCGTCTGTGAATTTTATCAAATATTTATCGATATTTTAATAGGTAGGTATGGTTCAAATTACGAATTCGACTGAACTCGACTGAAATCGACTGAACTCGACTGAACTCGACTGAACTCGACTGAACTTGACTGAATTCGACTGAACTCGACTGAACTCGACTGATTTCGACTGAACTCGACTGAACTCGACTGAACACGACTGAACTCGACGGAACTCGACTGAACACGACTGAACTCGACTGAAATCGACTGGACTCGACTGAACTCGACTGAACTTGACTGAACTCGACTGAACTCGACTGAAATCGACTGGACTCGACTGAACTCGACTGAACTTGACTGAATTCGAAAGAACTCGACTGAAATCGACTGAAATCGACTGAACTTGACTGAACTCGACTGAACTCGACTGAATTCGACTGAACTCGACTGAACACGACTGAACTCGAATGAACTCGACTGAGCTCGACTGAACTCGAGTGAACTCGACTGAACTAGACTGAAATCGACTGAAGACCGAGTTCAGTCGAAATCAGTCGTTTTAAATTCCTCTCTCCTCGGATCGTTGTTCAGTATAGACGTGTTTTTTGTGTCCAATAAATTAAAATTTAAACCAAATTTGCTACGTAAAATCATCAAAAATATTAGGAGTGCATAAAGTGCTGCAAGTAAAAGTGTCATTTCACATATTGAGACTCTTCTGGCTATGCAAAACTGCACCCTATTGTATTGTGAGTAAGAATCAATATCGCTGTGCTTGAAGCATCAATTGAACTACGACAAATGGCTAACTAGGAATCTCAGATGTAATACTAATACCGCAAGAGTGAATTTACTTTGCAATCCATCTTATTCGACGACGTCTTTATAATTTCTGTTGCCCTGGTATATTTGACGAGTATGTCAAGCCGAGCGTCATCACCGTCCCCCGCCGTCGCCTCCGTCACTCGCACACAGCTGCATCACAGTGACTCTGAGCCGGCGTTATACTCGCCTACCGACAATAACGTAAACACTAGAACGCGCACGCATCTAAAGCGTAAGTTTGAGGGTAAGGATGAGGAATCATCTATTTTAGCGGAGATGCGCATGATGTTCTTGTCGTTCACAATAGAACAAGATAAAAAATTGTCCAATATACAGGATTCCTTAAACGATATTAGAACGCAAAATGCGGAAATTTTCAAAAATATTGAGTATTTGTCACAGGAATATGATGGCATTAAAAATAGATTGGACAAGTTTGAGGCTGAGCGAAAGGAGCATTTGACATATATTTCTACTCTTGAAAATAAAATTGAAAACCTAGAAAGAAGGTCCTTGTATTCTTGTGTTGAGCTTCGAAATATTTCAAAATCTAAGCAAAACGAGACCAAGGACGACCTAAAAGATATCCTTTCAAACTTGGGCTCTAAACTTTCTTTGAATATACAACCCTCGGATATCAAGGATATTTATAGATCATACTCGAAATCGGAGACTCAAAAGCCGATTGTTGTTGAATTTACAAGTGTTCTAATGAAGGAAAACCTCATTTCAAACTATAAAAAGTTCAATAAAATGAACTCCGGCCGGAGATTCAGTACATCGAATATCAACATGCCGGGCCCCACACGACCAGTATATCTGTCTGAACTGTTAACTGGAAAGAGTAAACGGATCTTTTTCCTGGCGCGCGATTTTGCAAAAACCCACGAGTATTCTTTCTGTTGGACATCTCGCGGGCACATATACCTACGCAAAAAAGAGGGTGCTCCGCAAATTCGTGTAAACTCGGAGGAAGACTTAACTAAATTAAAGACTGGCTCTGTATGACTACTAAATGGTGACTTTTCAAAGTGTCGTAATACAGCCATGCTATATAATGATTGTTCTTACGTCTATTGCACATATTTTAACTTGATGTTATTTTTAATGTATATCTCAAATCTACCTGATCCATTTTCGTATACTATTAGTGAACTTTTGTTATACACACATACATATACACATAAAATACAGATACACTTTTATACAAACTATTTTAATAATAAATACACATTTTTAAATAAACTACCTTCTATTTACACCATGATTATGATGATTTTAATTTATTTAAAATATCATACTCATAACTTTTATAGGACTTTCGTAGTAACATACACCCATACACTCGCTAATAATGATATAATTTCGAGATCCAAAAATAAACTACTTTGTTTGTTTCACTTTAAAACACATATTTATGAGTCTAGCTTTTATAGCTGGTCATTCATTATTTGTTCAACTAGAAATTTTAATTTTAGTCCTGGATTCTGACTGGACAGCTACCCTAGTAGCAATTTGCGTTGGCTGTTGGTTGGGCCTCTGTCCCTAGTTTCGTTGGCCAACAGTTAGGCTTGTCATCCCTAAAAAACGTGGTTCCAACCGTTGAAAAGCGGTTGGCCCACTTGACCCGAGCCAACGACTTTCAACCAACGACTAGCCAACAACGTAGGCTAGTCGTTGCTTTTCTCATGATGGCCCAACAAAAGAATTCATACTATATACCTACGTTGGCTAGTCGTTGCTTTTCTTATAATGGCCCAACAAAAGCATTCATACTGTATACCCACGTTGGCTGGTTGTTGATTTTTTTATAATGGCCCAATGAAAAAATTCATACTGTATAACTACGTTGGCTAGTAGTTGATTTGCTTACAATGGCCCATTAAAAGAATTCCTACTGTATGCCCACGTTGGCTGGTAGTTTATTTTCTTACAATGGCCCAATGAAAAAATTCATACTGTATACCTACGTTGGATAGTAGTTGATTTGCTTACAATGGCCCAACAAAGGAATTCATACTGTATACCTACGTTGGCTGGTAGTTTATTTTCTTACAATGGCCCAATGAAAAAATTCATACTGTATACCTACGTTGGATAGTAGTTGATTTGCTTACAATGGCCCAACAAAGGAATTCATACTGTATGCCTACGTTGGCTAGTAGTTGATTTGCTTACAATGGCCAGAACACCCTGTCCCAGCAGATGTGGATGCAAGGGTTCATGCCACCTACATAGTTTGGTACTAAAACTAGCGTTAAACTCTGTCCCAGCAGGTGTGGATGCAGAGTTCGTTACCCTTTTAAGTACCGAGTAAGGATTAGAATGATTTACCAACATAAGCCGGCCGATATATATACGCGGACCCGCGGTCAATTGTAGCGCGACTTAACGTATAACTAGCGCCATCTAGTTTCACAGGTCAAGTACTAAAATCGGTGTTACAATGGATATTTATTTCGGCTTTATGATGAAGCAGACGTTGTAGTAGTAGTGTAGTGATAGCCTAGTGGTTAGGATGACTGACATCTAATCGGAGATCGTGGGTTCGATCCCAGGCACGCACCTCTTAACTTTTCGGAGTTATGTGCGTTTTAAGTATTTAAATATCACTTGCTTTAACGGTGAAGGAAAACATCGTGAGGAAACCTGCACGCCTGAGTGTTCTCCATAACGTTCTCAGAAGTGTGTGAAGTCTGCCAATCTGCTTGGCCAGCGTGGTAGACTATGGCCAAAACCCTTCTCACTCTGAGAGGAGACCCGTGCTCTGTAGTGAGCTGGTAATGGGTTGATCATGATGATGATGATGATGATGATGAGATGTTGTAGGAGTAAGTTTTTTACTTAGGTAAGTTAGTTAGTTAAGCTTTACTATGAATAGGAAGGTGTAACTTCATATCGATCAATTTTTTTTTGTAATTTATTGTTTAGAAATCTATACTAATATAATAAAGCGGAAGAGTTTGTTTGTTTGAACGCGCTTATCTCGGAAACTACTGGACCAATTTCAAAAATTCTTTCCTTAAGTGCTATAGGCTATATAATATTATGTACCACGGGCGAAGCCGGGGCGGACCGGGTGGTTGAGATGCCAACTAAGTCCCTCTGTAAGGCCAACTGCATGAAATGTTACGTTACGTCATGCAATATTGCCAACCATCTTGTAACGTTGGGCCAACCTTCGCCATAGTTGGTTTAACAACAAGGTATAATCATACTGTTGGTCCAACGTTGGCCTAACTACAGACTACAGCGTTGTAATATATGCAAAATATGTAACGTTGGGCCAACGTTCGCTATAGTTGGTTGAACAACAAGGTATAATCATACTCTTGGTGCAACGTTGGCCTAACTACAGACTACAGCGTTGTAATATATTCAAAATATGTAACGTTGGGCCAACGTTCGCTATAGTTGGACGAACAACAAGGTATAATCATACTGTTGGTCCAACGTTGGCCTAACTACAGACTACAGCGTTGTAATATATGCAAATTATGTAACGTTGGGCCAACCTTCGCTATAGTTGGTTGAACAACACGGTATAATCATACTGTTGGTCCAACGTTGGCCTAACTACAGACTACAGCGTTGTAATATATGCAAAATATGTAACGTTGGGCCAACGTACGCTATAGTTAGTTGAACAACAAGGTATAATCATACTGTTGGTGCAACGTTGGCCTAACTACAGACTTCGGCGTTGTAATATATGCAGTATATGTAACGTTGGGCCAACGTTCGCTATAGTTGGTTGAACAACAAGGTATAATCATACTGTTGGTCCAACGTTGGCCTAACTACAGACTACAGCGTTGTAATATATGCAAATTATGTAACGTTGGGCCAACGTTCGCTATAGTTGGTTTAATAACAAGGTATAATCATACTGTTGGTGCAACGTTGGCCTAACTACAGACTACAGCGTTGTAATATATGCAAAATAATGAGCTATATATAGTATATATGTAACGTTGGGCCAACATTCGCTATAGTTGGTTGAACAACAAGGTATAATCATACTGTTGGCCCAACTTTGGCCTAACTACAGACTACAGCGTTGTAATATATGCAAATTATGTAACGTGGGGCCAACCTTCGCTATAGTTGGTTGAACAACAAGGTATAATCATACTGTTGGTCCAACGTTGGCCTAACTACAGACTACAGCATTGTAATATATGCAAAATATGTAACATTGCGCCAACGTTCGCTATAGTTGATTGAACAACAAGGTATAATCATACTGTTGGTGCAACGTTGGCCTAACTACAGACTTCGGCGTTGTAATATATGCAAAATATGTAACGTTGGGCCAACGTTCGCTATAGTTGGTTGAACAACAAGGTATAATCATACTGTTGGTGCAACGTTGGCCTAACTACAGACTACAGCGTTGTAATATATGCAAGATATGTAACGTTGGGCCAACTTTCGCTATAGTTGGTTGAACAACAAGGTATAATCATACTGTTGGTCCAACGTTGGCCTAACTACAGACTACAGCGTTGTAATATATGCAAATTATGTAACGTTGGGCCAACCTTTGCTATAGTTGGTTGAACCTACCTTGTTGTTCCTTATACCTTGTTGTTCAACCAACTATAGCGAACGTTGGCCCAACGTTACATAATTTGCATATATTACAAGTTACAACGCTGTAGTCTGTAGTTAGGCCAACGTTCGACCAACAGTATGATTATACCTTGTTGTTAAACCAACTATAGCGAACGTTGGCCCAACGTTACATATTTTGCATATATTACAACGCCAAAATCTTTAGTTAGGCCAACGTTGCACCAACAGTATGATTATACCTTGTTGTTCAACCAACTATAGCGAACGTTGGCCCAACGTTACATATTTTGCATATATTACAACGCCGAAGTCTGTAGTTAGGCCAATGTTGCACCAACAGTATGATTATACCTTGTTGTTCAACCAACTATAGCGAACGTTGGCCCAACGTTACATATTTTGCATATATTACAACGCTGTAGTCTGTAGTTAGGCCAACGTTGGACCAACAGTATGATTATACCTTGTTGTTCAACCAACTATAGCGAACGTTGGCCCAACGTTACATATTTTGCATATATTACAACGCTGTAGTCTGTAGTTAGGCCAACGTTGCACCAACAGTATGATTATACCTTGTTGTTCAACCAACTATAGCGAACGTTGGCCCAACGTTACATATTTTGCATATATTACAACGCTGTAGTCTGTAGTTAGGCCAACGTTGCACCAACAGTATGATTATACCTTGTTGTTCAACCAACTATAGCGAACGTTGGCCCAACGTTACATATTTTGCATATATTACAACGCTGTAGTCTGTAGTTAGGCCAACGTTGGACCAACAGTATGATTACACCTTGTTGTTCAACCAACTATAGCGAAGGTTGGCCCAACGTTACATAATTTGCATATATTACAACGCTGTAGTCTGTAGTTAGGCCAACGTTGGACCAACAGTATGATTATACCTTGTTGTTAAACCAACTATGCGAAGGTTGGCCCAACGTTACAAGATTGTTGGCAATATTGCATGACGTAACGTAACATTTCATGCAGTTGGCCTTACAGAGGGACTTAGTTGGCATCTCAACCACCATCTCCCAACATGTTACCAACCGTTGGCTACCGTTGGCAACAAACCCCCAACGAAAATTGCTACTAGGGTATAGATACTGATCTCACAAAACTAGGCAACATGACCTCATATCAGTGTGAAGCCGAATTATGTAGTAATTATATTTCAAACAACAAAAAAATCCTTAAAAATCTTTCAAATGAATATTCGTAGTGTAAACTCAAATTTCGATGGCCTCCAAGTATTATTAAAACGAATAAATTTACAAATAGATATTATTGTTTTAACAGAGTGTTGGCTTAAGAACGTTAGTCAGATACCTACTTTAACCGGTTACACACTGCACTATACAAGAGAAGTTATAAATCGAAGCGACGGAGTCATAATATTTGTAAAGAATGAACTTAAATGTACCCTAACTTACCCTAATTTGGCAGATGCGAGCTCGATAATGTGTAATATAAATGATAAATTATGTCTCATTGCCATTTACCGATCTCCATCTTTTAAGCAATTAGATAATTTTCTAAACAGTTTTACTACGGTTCTTGATAATTTGAAACATTATAAGTCTCTTGTTGTTGTGGGGGATATAAATATCAATATTTCTCAATCAAGCAGCGATAATCGCTCCAATGAATATTTGAATTTTATTAGTAGTCATGGTCTCTTGCCATCTCATTTATACCCAACCCATGACAAAAGCTGCATTGACCATGTTCTGCTAAAAACACAATTTAAAAATACTACTTTAATATTAGATGCATCAGTTACTGATCACTCGCCAACAATTGTAAGTCTGGACATGAAAATACCTAGGCAATATGTCCCAAACAATCGACTAGTCATTGATTATACAAGTGCTAAAAAGTGCATCGATGAACAGAATTTTAGTGAAATAGCTGACTCGCACGATCCGAACTATGCTGCGAATTTATTAGTCGATATTTTGAGTGGCATTATCAAGTCAAACACAAAAATAGTTCGTACATCGCGAAATAAAGCAATAATAAAACCGTGGATCACACCTGGGCTTTTAAAATGCATTAGACATCGGGACCGTCTTCACAAAAAACACAAGACTTCACCTGATAATGAAATCTTAAAAATAACGTATCATCGATACAAAAATTTTTGTAACAATCTTTTAAAGCGACTAAAACGTAACTATGAGAAACTAGAATTTGAAAAAACTAAAAACAATACAAAAGGTACTTGGCAAGTTATAAAGAAAGTTACAAATATCACTTCTTCACGCTCTCCTCCAACGGAACTGTTACAACTTCAAACTGATCCTAAAACTTCTCTTAATCTAGTAAACAAATATTTTGTAGAAGTGGGAAACAGATTGGCAACACAGATTCTTTCACAGCCGAACTATTTCCCTAATAAAAATATGGATGATTCTTTTTCGCCTGTGAACTCTTTTGGGATGATACCAGTTGATCAAAAGGAAATAGAAACTATAATAATGAGCCTAAAATCAAATAGCGCAGTAGGATGGGATGGTATTCCAACTAAGGTTTTAAAATTAAGTTGTGCTACCTTAGCTCCAATTATTTCTAAAATTTGTAATATCTCTCTAATGAAAGGTATCTTTCCTAATTGTTTTAAGAAGGCTTTAGTCACACCAGTACATAAAAATGGCGATAGAAGCAGTGTCAACAATTATAGACCGATATCAATGTTAACAGCGCTTTCAAAAATATTTGAAAAGGTATTAAATAAAAGATTAGTTAACTATTTAGAAACACATAATCTTATATCTCCAAATCAGTATGGTTTCAGGAAAAAGAAATCTACGGAAGATGCTGCTCTCGAGTTGACTGAAAGTATTGCCAGGTCGATAGATCAGAAATTAAAATGTGTTGGTGTATTCTTAGACTTGTCTAAAGCATTTGACACTGTTTCTATCCCTATACTACTGGACAAGCTAGATAAAATAGGAATCAGAGGAATAGCGCTGGATATTTTCAGAGATTACTTGTTAAACCGTACGCAACAAATTAAAGTAAATGATTACCTTAGTGAAGATATGCCTCTTACCTATGGTGTTCCCCAAGGTAGTATTCTGGGCCCTACGCTATTTCTTATATATATAAATAATTTGTGTCGTCTATCTATTCCAAACTGCAAAATTATAGCTTATGCAGATGATACAGTCTTACTTATTACAGGGAATACGTGGGAAAATGCTTTTAAAAATTCTGAGTATGCTCTAAAAAAGGTATCAGATTGGTTGACCTCAAATTTGCTTAGTTTAAACGTTAGTAAAACAAAATTCCTTACTTTTACTCCTTCTGCTACTTCTCAACCTTCTATTGATAAATGCATATTGAAAGCTCATATCTGTAATTTTTTCGATAATAACTCAAACTGTGCTTGCCCTACTGTAGAATATGCTACTAATATAAAATATCTTGGACTACTAATAGATAATAATTTGTCTTGGAAATTACACATATTTAATTTAACATCAAAAATAAGGAAATTGATATATATATTTAAAAATCTTAGGTCTACAGCGAATAAGTGTACTATCTTTATGGTATACTCTGCAATAGTCCAATCATTACTCATGTATTGCATATCAGTCTGGGGGGGTAGTAATAAAACTTTGCTTCTGCAGCTAGAAAGAGCACAAAGGTGTATTTTAAAAGTTATGACCAATAGACCTTTTAGATTCCCTACAATAGAATTATATCAACGATGTAAGGTTTTATCGGTCCGCCAGCTCTATTTACTACAAATTATAATACGTAAACATAATTCCCTACACTACATTAAAAATCAATTTAAGAGACGAGTGGACGAAATTTTTCGAACAGAAAGTCATAAAAGTAAATTTGCGGGAAGACAGTACTATATCATTAGCTCTAGACTTTACAATCAAATAAATAAAGTAATAAAAATATATCATCTTAATAAAAACGAATGTAAAAAACGTGTCAAAGAATGGCTGCTCACACAATCGTATGCTGATACTGAAAAGCTACTGGTAGTTTTAAATTAAGGTGTACATATACACAAATACACACACACACACACACACACAAACATACACACACACACATAAACACACACACACTCAAACACATACACACACACATATTTAAATTCAGGTTTAACTTATATTACTTTGCAGTTTTCCTTTTCTTGTGTAAAATTGAACCTACATTTTAAGGAGAGCACTGTCGCCTAAAATACAGGTTTTGACCTAGTTTAGGGACAGTGGTTTTTCTACTATTTAAATTAAGATTTATCTTGCACACATACATTGATTTACTATTTAGATTAAGATTAACATTTATTATTATTGTTATCCACTAATCCTAATTTTAAGCATAATGTAACTTTTATTTTAGAACAAATAAAGATTATTATTATTTATTATTATAAAATTTTAGTACCTACTACGTACAATTTTAGTACCTACCTTCTAACATAATTTTTATTATGAAATTATCTCACCTTTCAGTATCCTTCGGTAACTTAAAAAATGATACATAATCCTCGTTTGTGCTCATTGAGCATCCATCCACACAACAATAAAAATAATGTTTTTTTCCCATTATTTCATTAAATTATTATCCATATAAATGTCTACACCTATTTTATCCTACAACTAACTATACTAAACACTATACTATTTAAACAAATATTTACAAAAAAAACTAGGTAGGTACTACGTAATCAATATTAAACTCGGTAGTACGTCACTCGCCTAGAACGCGCTAGCCCTGACTGTCGTCCTGACTAGTGATGTGCGGAATCGATTATCAATAATCGATTAATCGATTATTAAAATGATCGATTGCAATCGATTATGATTTTGCATAATCGATCATGATCGATTATAAAGATATACGTTAATTACCAAACTTTACTACCAGCTTTCTGTTATTAATTTGCTTGCTAAAGTATAATATGGTTTGGCAACCCTATCATTGCAAAAAGTGGATTCCCTCAAAGTTAGTTTTAGGCTTTGTTCACACCAAACGGATAGTCAGCCGCCGACTGTGAGCGAGCGTTATGCAGCTTACAGCTTTTTCATACATACTCAACTTTTCGAACACACCGAACCGACGATACGCCTTTACCAACTGTAGTGAAATTACCCCCGCTATGAGTATTTATAAATGTACAAGCTGTGCCCCGCGATGTTACCCGTGATTAATAAGTTTGTACACATAAAAAATATTTGAACAAAATCATCTAAGAGTAACTTAGCAACGAGAACGACAGCAAATTCATGCAAAAGCATACAAATGCAACGACAGCAAAACTATTGCTATAATTTGTTATGTGAGCGTGATGTACCTAAGAACAATCAGCGTTTAACAGCACCTATCTCGTTTTTGGATAAAAAGTAGCCTATGTGTTATTCCAGGACATAACCTATCTCCAATCCAAATGTCAGCCAAATCGGTTCAGTAGTTGCGGCGTTAACAAGTAATAAACATACACACATACATACACACACACACACAAACTTTCGCCTTAGTGTGATAAATAGGTACCTAATAGGTATGTATATTTAATTTTGATCAATTACATTATTTTTTTAATTAATCTATTTAATTTTCTAATTTCAATTTCAAAAAATTTAAAAAATAGTGTTTGTTTTCTTTTTTCAGAACAGTCTAAAAGGTTATAATATAGATGTTGCTACTAAATGCAAGGGTTCAGAATTTTTTCCAGAAAGTAGAATTGTTTTTTCAGTTCTTTCTAAGAATTATTTCATAATCGATCAATAATCGATTAATAATCGATTATTATTTTATAATCGATTAATACAATCGATTAATCGATTATCAAAATAATCGAATCGGCACATCACTAGTCCTGACCGGGTGAGGCCGCGATTGTAGGTATCTAAATCGCGTAAGTACCAAGAGCATTGACTCTATAGGAAGAGGACTTGGCATAATGTCCTATAGAAAATAGTGGATCGGAAAATAGCTCAAGCTTATCAAAATTTTCATAAGTGTGTAAGAGACAACACTACATTTTTAAACATAACAATAAAACAGATCGTGGCAGACTCGTGACTTAAGATCATGAACCTATAGAAGAGGACTTGGCATAATGTCCTATAGAAAATAGTGGATCGGAAAATAGCTTAAGCTTATCAAAATTTTCATAAGTGTGTAAGAGACAACACTACATTTTTAAACATAACAATAAAACAGATCGTGGCAGAAATTTTATTGCAACTTCCCTTAAGATGGCCTCCCTAAAATGTATACATGAACACTCACACACGCACAACTTGAGACATCACAATGAACACGCGCCATTTTATGTTACAGGACTGTGCGTGTGTGAGTGTATTTTTGGCACGTTTTTAAGGTAGGTATGCCTACTCTACTTATTATTATTATCTCTATGCTTAAGATGGCCTCCCTAAAATGTATACATGAACACTCACACACGCACAACTTGAGACATCACAATGAACACGCGCCATTTTATGTTACAGGATTGTGCGTGTGTGAGTGTATTTTTGGCACGTTTGTAAGGTAGTTATGCCAACTCTATTTATTATTATTATCTCTATGACCAAGAGCATAGAGATAATAATAATAAATAGAGTTGGCATAATGTCCTATAGAAATTAGTGGATCGGAAAATAGCTCAAGCTTATCAAAATTTTCATAAGTGTGAAATAGACAACATTACATTTTTGACATAATAATAAAACAGTTTGCGGCAGACTCGTGACTTAAGATGGCCTCCCTAAAATGTATACATGAACACTCACACACGCACAACTTGAGACATCACAATGAACACGCGCCATTTTATGTCTTCGGATTGTGCGTGTGTGAGTGTATTTTTGGCACGTTTTTAAGGTAGGTATTGTTAAATATTATCATGTAATGTTAGTACTTATGTCTATGGCTATGTATGGTAGTCTGTGGCAGTGTCAGTGAGTTAAGATGTTCTCTCTATCTTATATGTCATTAATCTGTGGTTCTCTTGTTTGCTTGATCGTATGTGATCGTATCGCCATGTACCTAATTTTGTTATGTGAATAATAAAAGTGTGTTATAAATCTAAAAGACCTAGTTTCCCTGGCTCCCCAAACAAATAATAGTACTTTATCAGGTTATGGGCGAATTAAAATACGTGAGCCAGTATCAAACAAAACACAAAGTTCGAGAATAATTTTGGTAAGAAAATGTGAAAGAAAAAAAAAATGGCGTCATCGTGCACTACTTCGATACAAATTAGCAACTTGAAAGCTGATAATTTTAATAATTGGCTATTTAGATTAAAGGCAGCCTTAGAAGAAAAAGGCGTGCTATATTGCATTAACAAGTGTGAATCTGAAGAAAAACCAGAAACGTTTACCAAACACGATGCTACAGCCAAAAATATAATAATTTCATGTCTAAGCGATACCCACCTAAATATAATAAAAGAATGTGCAACTAGTAAGTCAATGATAGAAAAATTAAAGAATACTTTTCAAAGAAAATCAGTGGTTTCGAAGATTTACTTGAGAAGACAACTTTTAAGTTTGAAATGTTTGGAAAATGAAAAATTAGAACAATACTTTCAAAAATTTAATAAAATTATAGAGGATTTAGAAAACAATAATGAAAAATTAAACGAACTAGACAAGATTTGCTACTTATTAATTGGACTACCACCGAAGTATGAAACTGTAATTACTGCAATAGAGACACTAAATAAGGATGACCTAAAACTTGAAAATGTAAAAGCAAGACTTCTAGATGAAGAATTAAAAATGTCATCAAAAAGCAGTGAAAATACTGATGAAAATGCATTTATTACTTGCTTTAGATGTCATAAAAATGGCCACAAAGCAAATAATTGTAAGGCAATGTATTACAGTCAAGGACGTGGACAGGAGTGGCATTCTGAACCAACTGGATGGTCACAGCGTTCCAGAGGTCGTCGAGGTTATAATTCAAGGAGACCCCTAAGACGAGGACGGGGAAGTCAACACTTTTCAGGAGCGAGTACTTCTACTTCACATTCATCGGATGATAAGCTTGTGTTTTATGCAGGCATAGACAAAAAGGAATATAATATGGTATGTGAAAATTCAAACAATAATAACAGCTATAAAATTGAATGGGTAATTGACTCAGGATGCACGGAGCATCTTATACAAGAAAAATTTAGTAAGTTTATGGACAATATTACAACATTGGAAAAAGAAGTGAAAATTTATGTGGCAAATGGCGAGTTCATAACTACTAACAAAAAGGGTTCTATTAAATTGTTGTGTAATGGTCATGAAATAACTTTAGAGGCACTTATTGTTAAAAATGTAGCTTTTAATTTGTTATCAGTACAAAAAATGTTGAATAATAACACGGTAAACTTTTGTAATAATACTGTAAAAATATGCAAAAATAATTCAAAAACTTATGTAATTGGACGACGTCGAGGAAATCTCTTTATTTTATATACTGATGTAAATGTTCAAAATAAGTCATTACAGTGTATGAGTGATAGCAACTCTGATGATAATTTATGGCACAGGAGACTAGGTCACGTGAACAGGCACAGCTTAAACATATTGAAACTCCCGGTAAGTAAAAAAGTTTGTGAACCATGCATGCTAGGTAAAGCTACTAGACTTCAGTTTAAAACGGTTCAACATCCAAGATCCAGCTACGTAGGTGAACTGCTGCATACTGACATCTCAGGACCTGCCAGAACAGAAGGGATACATGGTGAATTCTACTATCAGGTAATTATTGATGACTATTCTCATTTTTTAGTTGTAAACCTTTTAAAATGCAAGAGTGAAGCTACAGAAAAACTAGTAAATTATATAAGACAGTTGGAAAATGAAAAAGAAGTTAAAGTTAAAAGAATAAGGTGTGATAATGGAAGTGAACTGAAAAATAAAAAATTTGAATCATTTTGTAACAAGAAAGGTATAAGAATAGAATATACAACACCATACTCACCTCAAAGTAATGGAGTAGCAGAAAGAATGAACAGAACGTTATACAACAATGCTCGTACTCAGTTAATAGAAACAAAATTACCTAAACACTTGTGGGGTGAAGCGATCACTTGTTCAGCATATCAGTTAAATAGATGTCCTTCGTCAAGTATAAATTTTAAAACGCCTGAGGAAATTTTCAGAGGTAAAACAGATTTGAGTAAACTAAAGTGTTTTGGATCAAAAAGTTGGGCAGTAATACTTCCTAGACAAGGTAAATTTGATGAAAGGTCTAGAGAGACACGTATGGTAGGATATTCTCAAAACGGATATCGTTTGTGGGACTCTAATACAAATGAGATTATAATATCACGTGATGTCAAATTCAATGAGTCGGATATAGTGTATAGTCCAAGTCCAAAAGAAGAAGAGGAAAATAAATATATATACTTTCATAAAGAGAATGAAATAAGGGAAAATACAGAAGAAGAAAAAGATGAAGAAAAACAGGAAGAAGAAAAGGAAAAAGAAAATACAGATGGAGATAATCAGACAATAACAGAAGATCCAAATACAAGACCAAAGAGAAACATAAAGAAACCAGCTTATCTCAATGATTACGAAGAAAACTTTGAGAATATGGAGAGTAATATTGCATATTGTTTAAATACTTTACTTGGAACAGATCCATGCAGTTATACTGATGCTATAAAAAATGAAGAATGGAAGGTTGCAATAGATAAGGAAATCGAGGCACATAACAAATTAAATACTTGGGAAACAGCAGAATTACCTGAGGGTAACAAAGCTATTGACACAAAATGGGTTTTTAGAAACAAGACAGATGGAACGAAGAAAGCTAGAATAGTAGCTAAAGGGTTTCAAGAAGAAAATGTCTATGATGTTTATGCTCCAGTTGCTAGACTTGCTACAGTTCGACTTCTACTAAGTATATCAATACAAGAAAATAAACCTTTAAAACAATTGGACGTTCCAACAGCATTCTTAAATGGTGAACTCAATAATGAAGTATACATAAAATATCCTGAAGGAATCAAAGCAGAAAAAGGAAAAGTATTAAGATTGAGAAAAGCATTATATGGCCTTAAAGAAGCGCCACGTTGTTGGAATGAAAAGATACATAAATTCTTCTTAGATAATGATTTTAAACAATCTAAATATGATTTTTGTCTCTACTATAATGGAGAAACTTGGATACTTATTTTTGTAGATGACATCTTGGTATTGGGCTCTGGAGAAATTATAATAGAGAAGTTGAAAAAGGAATTTAACACAAAATATTTAGGAGAAGTGAAAGAATATTTAGGAATGGAAATACATAGAGAAGGAAACACAATTAAAATTAAACAAGAAAAATTAATAAAGAAAATATTAAATAAATTTGGTATGGAAGACTGCAAAGGAGCACAAACACCTATGGAGAAAGACTTAATATCAACATCTGATAATGAAGAAATAATTACTAATGTACCATATAGAGAGCTAATAGGTAGCCTCACATATTTATCAACTACTTCAAGGCCAGACATAACTTTTGCTACCTCATATCTAAGTAAGTTTCTTGATAGGCCAACCATATTTCATTGGAAAGCAGGTAAGCGTATTCTTAGATATTTAAAACAAACTATGGACAAATCTCTTACATATACAAAATCTGAAGAAGCTAAAGAACTTAAAGCATATTGTGATGCAGATTGGGCAAGTGACAAGGAAGACAGAAAAAGCGTAAGTGGATGTGCTATATTTTATTGTAACAACTTAATTTCATGGTTTTCAAAGAAACAAGCAACCGTTTCTCTTTCATCAGCTGAAGCTGAATATGTTGCTGCATCTATGACAACGACTGAACTACTATATTTGAAAGGTATACTTACTAATTTTTATCCTATAGAAATTAAAACTTATTTGCTTATTGATAATCAGAGTGCTATCAAGATGATAAATTGTAATGAAAATAGTAAAAGAACCAAGCATATCGATATAAAATTTCATTTTATTAAAGAATCTGTAAAGAATTATAATATTCATATTAATTATATACCAACTGATAAAAATGTATCTGATGTATTAACAAAACCTTTGTGCATTGTGAAACATGTTTATTTTACAAATAATTTGAATGTAATCTAAGATAAGTATCGATGTAAGATTAGTAGCAATGACTAATTTATTGTAACTAGTCGAATTAGTCATTGTAGGGGTGTGTTAAATATTATCATGTAATGTTAGTACTTATGTCTATGGCTATGTATGGTAGTCTGTGGCAGTGTCAGTGAGTTAAGATGTTCTCTCTATCTTATATGTCATTAATCTGTGGTTCTCTTGTTTGCTTGATCGTATGTGATCGTATCGCCATGTACCTAATTTTGTTATGTGAATAATAAAAGTGTGTTATAAATCTAAAAGACCTAGTTTCCCTGGCTCCCCAAACAAATAATAGTACTTTATCAGGTATGCCAACTCTATTTATTATTATTATCTCTATGACCAAGAGTGACACAGGCCAGCCCCCTGATTGTGTAACTTTAGACGATGAAATGGTATTCATTTGATGGCCTAAGGCCATTAAAGTAAAATATACCTTGAACATATTGATTTAAAGTCACAAATTCAGTACAACTGAGTTTAACATGGAGCGTTATGGATCGTATCGTACATACCTAAACGTATAAGAATGGATACACGAAATTGAGCTCTATTTCAATGATATTATGGTTTATTTTACTTTGATGCCTTAGGCCATCAAATGAATACCATTTCATCGTCTAAAGTTACACAATCAGGGGGCTGGTGCGGGTGCCCTGCTATTTCTAGTCTCTATTTGACTGGTCTGTGGGGCGTGCCGCGTGGGTTACTGGCATGAACCTATAAAAGAGGACTTGGCATAATGTCCTATAGAAAATAGTGGATCGGAAAATAGCTTAAGCTTATCAAAATTTTCATAAGTGTGTAAGAGACAACACTACATTTTTAAACATAACAATAAAACAGATCGTGGCAGAAATTTTATTGCAACTTCCCTTAAGATGGCCTCCCTAAAATGTATACATGAACACTCACGCACGCACAACTTGAGACATCACAATGAACACGCGCCATTTTATGTTACAGGATTGTGCGTGTGTGAGTGTATTTTTGGCACGTTTTTAAGGTAGGTATGCCTACTCTACTTATTAATTATTATTATTATCTCTATGGTTACTGGTTAGGGTTCTGAACACGGAACAGAAAAAACAGGTTGGAACTGCAATACACCAAAACTACTATAGGAACCGCTGTCGCCAAACTCATACAAATATACCGATTATCATATATTGCACTACATAGAAACAAATCGTTTGATTTGTCGTTTTAAGTTCAGTCAAAACTAGCCTACGTCACAGATTTGGAAACAAACCCTGACGTTCTAGAAATAAGATTTATTTTGCTTTAGTGGAAGAACGTATTTAAGAGCTATAATCACACTAGATTCAATTGTCCAATTAATTCCGCTACTTGACTATATTCTAAGTGATAGCAATTATAAACTTAATTATGTTACTAATAGGGTTGACATTTGCGTGATCGGTCGGCTACTCATTTGGGGACGCACCACGTAGCTCATTGAATTATGTATCGATATCGATAGATACTCGTTATTTTGTTCATTCGCAAAAATAAAATTAAAAAATGTATTTATAAAATTGAATAAAAGTGCTGGTATGTATGCATGCCTTTTACAAGTATGCACAATAAATACTGCAACGTATGAAAATAGTTCAATTTTATTTATTGCCCTTGAAATAAAACATATTTGTTAAGAAACTGGCGTTTTGAAAGTCTTATTTTTAATTTTAATAAATGGTGTATGCGAACATTTATATATTTTTCGACTATTGCCTTCATGAAAAATTACTTAGTGTGTTTACGAATTAAATTTGATATTTAGTCAGTCAATCTTCATCTATACTCTATACTAATAAATAAAATTGAAGTGTCTGTCTGTAATTTCGAAATAACTACCACATATTAAGCTCATATGGTTATTTGGACGATACCATAACCGAATCACACGTTTTTAAAATTTTTGTCTGTCTGTCTGTCTGTTTGAACGGGCTAATCTTCGAAACGCCTGAACCGATTTTGACGGGACTTTCACAGACAAGTAGAGGATTAACCAAGGAGTAACATAGGCTACTTTTTTAACCGACTTTCAAAAAAGGAGTTGTGTTGAAATCGGTAAAAAACGCCCTGATAGGTATTTTCGCTGCGCGCGACGGCCGACGCTCGCGCTGCATGGAATCCCGGCGCCGCGCCGCGCCGCGCGCCCCTGCGCCCGCCGTACGCGGTACCGCGGTACGCCGCCGCGCGGCGGGGGGCGGGTGGACCAGAAATCTACTTATCCCTCAGGATTTGTGAAAAACCGAAATTCACGCGGGCGAAGCCGCGGGCAAAAGCTAGTACAAAAATATAACTTAGAGGTGTGTTGTTTAGTATTATAATATCAAGTATATTCAATACTTACTGAAAGTGATAAAATAAAACAAGGTTACTTACTTGATTAAAAAACTTAACGATTTTCATTGATGGAAGCGCAGTAGGTTTCGTATATCTATATCCTTTATTTGATACTAGCGGTCTGCCCCGGCTTCGCCCGTGGTACATAATATATAACCTATAGCACTCAGGGATCACGTACATATCCAACGGTGAAATAATTTTTGATATCGGTCCAGTAGTTCCTGAGATTAGCGCGTTCAAACAAACAAACTTTTCCGCTTTATTATATTAGTATAGAAGTATAGATTATAAAATCGACTACTAAAAAGTGTTCAGAGCATATCGTGCTTGATTTGGTTGGCATCCAAACTCTACCCGTTGCATCTATCCATTTCTCTTTGATGCTTGCATCTTTGGGAAACCTAAAAATATTTTAAATGAAGGTTAGAGGAATTACTGATGTCTATTTAGTGATCAATGCAACGTCTCACTCATTAATAAATTATAATTATTACGTTACTATTTATTTATTTCCTTATATCGATATCAATCGATAAATTCAATATTCGACTTGGCCACATCACTAAATGAGTAGCGAACACGGAGCGAAGTACTTTCGGAATGTTCTATTGAATACAATCAATCCAAAATAAACTTTATCTTAATTGCTTAAGGTTGATTTTGACTAACCGTCCTATTAAATATTAGCAAATTGAAATAAATTAAGATTTATTGGAAAACAATGAAAATCGTACTTACCGATGATACGAAACACCTCCATTTTTAAGATTTTTTCTCCTACTATCATTTTTACACTCCAAAACGGAACAGTACGGCATTGCTAGGGCAATATGAATTTTTACGCGAGACTACCAACTCCACACGATGTTAGAACGCGACTGGGATCAGATATGCGTAACGACGCTTTATTGTGGCACGCGTGCCACGCCTACTTAGCACTTCCACCTGTTTTTTCTATTTCGTGGTTCTGAATTATTCTGTCTGTACCTATTTATTTATTATTATTGCTATTTATTGATATTTATCACAGATCACTAATATACTAGTCTCTAAGACAGATGGGACAGTGGCAAAAATTTACAGTTAGTTCCGTTGCCTTCGCAAAGCGCTAGTGTCGCAAGAAGAAGTGATGGGACACAATCCCACCTTAAAATATCGATATCGATAGTATAGTGATGTCCCATGACAAACGTTGAAATGGGGTACCACTACATTTTCTATTCTTTTTGAAATTTTTGGGTTTAAAATAAAACAACTTACTATATTCAATTTTATATTTCTTTTTTCTTAATCTATACGCTTTTTAATAATCAAAAGTAATTTTTGAGAAAAGCATATATTTTGTTTCTTAAGTTTTTCTTGCACACCTCTCAAATTATATTTATTTATTATAATATTACACCAATTATTATACAGATCGAGGCATAAAATTTAATTAACATAAAATACAGAATATATAAAAACTATTCTAAGTGATTGTTTCCCACTTATTTATATCCACTAATTAACATTGCCAACATTTTCCTCTTCTCATCCTGCTATGGAAAATAAAAACTATTTTATGGATGTCAGTACAAAGTGATAAAATAATGACTTTGTGTCTCTGTGCAGAACATCACATTAATTTGTCTTGCATAGACTTGTGACAGTGGCGATGGAAAGGTAAAAATATTATGTAAATCTTGATTATTCACAACTGGGCAATATATTAAGGCATCATGTACAAAAATTTTGTTTACAATCAGAAACCACCAGTCAGATATTGTTTAAACCTACCATCAATTATTTATCAAACTATAATAGCATAATTGTGATCACTCTTTTAATCTTTGGCTGAAAGTAAGATAATATTATCAAAAAAAAAATTTTCCAGAAATATAAAAGATCACTAATATGAATAGTCATAATTAAAGATGTGTTCGCAAGAAGAACGACAAAAGTTACTAAACATGGAACAAATATTTTTTTACCACCAACACTACAACCTTTTAACATCCCACAGTTGGGCACAGGCCTCCTCTCTCATAGGAGAGAGGGATTTAGAGCTTAGACCCACCACGCTGCTCCAATGCAGGTTGGTGGACTTTAGCGACTATTATGATGATGGTAATAGTAATAATAAACAGGACAGCCTGCTTAACATCCTCTCCGAGGCACGGGGGTGAAATACCGCTAACAAACAACTCCGGGCTGGCCCTGAGAACTTCTTGAAATAAAACCCAATAAAACAATCAGTAAAACCTGTCTGTTTAATTCATCTTCACATCTGAATATCACATAGTTCACATCTGAAAAAAAACAAATAAAAAAAATAATTAATTGGTACTAATAAAAGTTAATTAATTGGTACTAATTATTACAAATATATACCATATTATATGAATAGTAGTATTTTTACTACCCTATAGGTAATAAATAGTAGCCAACTTAAGCACACCTGTTGGTATCACTATAAATATCAAAAGGTGTGCTTGTGTCTGTTTATGGATAATTAATTTATGGAGAATGAATTTTACGTATAGTATAAATGTAATTAGGTTAGGTTGGTTATACGTACCGCGCAAAATTCCAGCAGGTTTAGGAAATCGAAACAACTCAATGTTGTTTTGTACTGGCGAGCAGCCACATTTCTCCTTGTTTCCTTTGTCGTCAGATATTTCAAAAAACACAACATAGGTACGAGTCTTGTTTCAATGAAACAAAAAAAGAGTCAACGTGCCAAATATAAATAGCACTACAGTATAAAACACAAACAGAGGAACAGAAGCTCGACTCGACGTATTTAAAGTTTAGAAAATTGCAAGAAATCAATAATTATTTTTATTTTTTTCGAAACACAACAACAACGAAGACGCCATTTTGAAAAAAACAATAATTACCACAGAAGTCAGAACACTTTAATGATATGACCAAGAAACATAGAACCTATGTAATCTGAGCACCACAGACCAGGAACAATCCAAACAAAATGTTGAAGCAAAGAAATATGGTCTTCAACAGGCTTTGTCTCGTTCTCAACAGACTACTTAAATAAAGTGTGTGAGATATAGAAAAACTAGAGAGGAAAAATAGCCCAGCTGAATGACTTTATCTTTATTAAAATGTTTCAGGCGCAGTCTCCAGTGTCTACATAGAGTATATAACCTTCTTGGATATGACCTTAGAAAAGTGGTTCTGTGGTTGCGATACTAGCGCTTTGCGAAGTCCAAGGGAACTACAGTGTCACCCCCCTGATAATTTAGACATGCGCAAAACGGTACGTCAAAAGGTAATGCAACATTACTCATCACTTCCAAAAAGGTGATGTTACACTGTAATATCACTATCACCCCAAACATCACTTGAGATGTTGCATTGCATGTAATGCGGAGACGTCGACTCGACGATTCGAGTAATGCAATGTGTAGGCAATGGGTAATGTAATGAGTAATTTACGACTATGAGCGAAAACACACTGTTGATGTGACTCGAGAATCGAGATGCAATTGTGTGTTATTTTATTACATTGTTTGTATATACATATATTATGCGTATGCGATTATGTTATCGAATTATTGTGCCTATTTTAAATGTATTTGTATTGTAATAAACCTTGAACGGCAACAAGTAAGAGTTTGGCGCCTTTCATGAAAATATGGAGAAATTTTGAATGTTGACCTTTAAGTCATTACAATAAACATCAAAATTGCACTAAATGACATATTTGCATTACATACAAACAATTGCCACACCATTTCAGACAAACTGTGAATTATATATTTAGCTCGCTCATTTTTACTAAGAATTTCTTTCTTAGTCGTCTGTCTCTTTCTACGCAGCGCGCGCCGCCGCTCCAGCCGGCGCCCGGCCGGCCGAGTGTTGCCGAGTGCCGACTTGCCGTGCCGAGTGATATATACACGAGTCGAACCGATACGAAACGAATGCTATGAATGCCGTTCCAAGTGACGTGATTGGAAGCGAGTAATGTGTGATGTGTGATGGCTAGCGCGCTCGTGTAATGAGTGATGTTGCATCACCTCTTCAAGTAACATTACTTCTGTAATATCATACGCATCACTTACCCATCTCTACCTGATATTTATGTATTTAATGTAAAGGGTTATGGTGTTTGATGTGGTGTAGGGTGGTTTCGGCTGTTTTCGGCCATTTAAGCAAACGAGTGACTGCGAGATGATTTTTGTCAATGATAATAAAGTCACAGATTACTTTCTTAAATATTTTCGAAATCGGAAGATATTGTAGTATTGTTATTTGTAGCTCCTTTATTTGTCAACATCATATTAAAATTGTTAAATATTCAAATATCTGAAAATGCCGATTTAGCCTGTTTTCGGCCACCAATTTCGGTTTTCGGCCGTCGATTTGGCCAGTTCTCGGCCACTATTCTAAAATTTGAAAAATTAGCTCTATTTGCTCTCTAGTAGGTTTTATAATTATTAAACAACAAAATAATACGTACGAAGTAGGTGTGTCTTTAATTATAAAAAAAACTAATAACAAAAAAATATTTATGCCAAAAATTAAAAATTACATAAAAATTACAAACTATTTTAAAGATTAATGAGATCATTGGTATCATTTAGTTATGATTTTAGGTATTTTTAAATCAGAAAATATCAAATTCGTCATCATCAGTGTTATCTTCTTCATAATTATTGCCTCTATCGGAAATTTCATCTCCAAAATACCTTTTAATTGCATCGATAGTTATTTTAGTTTGTTAGTCTTTTTTTCACTTCCTTTATACATATATTTTCTTAATATGTTTATCAGTTTCTAAAATATGTGTGTCAGTTTCTAAAATATGTTTATTAGTCTCCTTAATTACTTTATTAGTGTTCTTAATATCAGTTTCTATATTATTATCAGCATTTTCAATATCACAGTTAGATTTTTCTACCTTGTTAATTTCTTCTTCGCCTTTGGTTTGCTCTTTCTTAAAGATATTAAGTTTCGCTTTGTTCTTATTAATTATTTTCCGTTTTTTTTTACTTTGGTTCGCATTTTTTTTGTTCTATCTCAGCTTTTCTCTTATTTTTTTTCGTTTCGTTTTGTTTTACTTTATCCTTGAAATCGTAAAAATCTCTCGAAGCCTTAGAAGATATGGCACTAAGAAATTTATTATGTTTTTCTTAGTAACTAAGGTAAAGTCTCCTTATTCCGTGGTATTTTCATAAAAACTCGAAAGAACGTCAAAAATTAAGCATTTCCGAAGCCTTTCTGAAGAACTGGCTATTTTTGTCAGAAGCGTTATTTATTTAACTCTTGAAATATCCTAAAAGGACAACAATTACAACTTGATTTAAATGTAAAATTAAATTAAATATGAAGAAAGTCCGAATGCTCCAATTCCGAGGTAAAAATCCTAATTCCGAGGCAAATGGCTCCTAATTCCGAGGGTACAAAATACAAAGGGAAACGAGTAGAATGAATTCTACATGGTGTTCAAAAATGAACTGTATTTATTAATAGATTTCAAAATCAATTCGATACGTATGTAATTGTTTAATTATGTTTGTGTGTAAAATATTAATATATGTATATTATTAATATATATATTATATAGCTGCTCGTGCTGATTCATTCACTCACTGACTGACTGACTGATTGACTGACCTCTCCTGTAAAATTTTGTATAAAGATTATTTTTTTCACAAATGGTTTCGTATAGAGGATAAAAATTCATTCAGAACAAAATATGGAGAGAGCTGATGATTGAGGATTTCAGAGACGAGCGATGGGCACGCTTAAGGTATTGAAGATAGGTGGCGGGTGCTCGAGCAAATGTCACTCGAAACGTCATCCAATTGGCAGTGAGCTGAAAAAAAATTCAAAATGGCGAAAATAAGATGGCCGCCATACAAATTTCGTCGGTCTCCATCTCGCAAGGTATAAAAGATAGAAGAGTGGTTTCTTGGCAAAAGATGATCAGGATCCGATGGTTTATTGGATAAATAGAAAAAAAATCAAAATGGCGGAATTTATTTTTCCATAGAAAATGTATGGCGAATATTGAGAGAGAGAAGTTGTGAACAATGCAGGCCTTTGGTGCGGTTCTTTGGAGAACTCTCAAAGAAAAATATGGGAAGACATGATGATTGAGGGTTTGGAAGACGGTTGAACAGCCCGGGCAGGGTATTGTAGATAGGTGGGAGGTGCTCAAACAAAAATTACTCAAAACCTCATCCCATTGGCACTAAGCTGAAGAAAAACCCAAAATGGTGGATACAAGATGGCGGTCATACAAGGCCTTCGCATGATTTTTGTCTTCTATACGAAACCATCAATGAAAAAAACAATTTGTACGGAAAAATAAATTCTGACATCTTGATTTATTTTCTATCCATTTAGTAGATCTTTAGGTCTTGATCATATTTTGCCCAGAAAATACTCTTCCATCTTTTATACTTAGTGAGACATCGACGAAATTAGTATAGCCGCCATTTTGAATCTGCCATTTTGGGGTTTTTTTCAGTTCAGTGCCAACTGGATGAGGTTTCGAGTAATTTTTGCTTGAGCACCTCCCACCTATCTACAATACCTTGCCCGGGCTCCTCAACCATCTTCCGAACCCTCAATCATCATATCTTCCCATATTTTTTTTTGAGATTTCTCCATAAAACCACATCAAAGCCTTGCATAGTTTACAACTTGTAGTCTCTTCAATATTCGCCATACATTTTGTATGGAAAAATAAATTCCACCATTTTGGTTTTTTTCTATTCATCGAATAGACCTTTGGATCCTGATCATCTGTTGCTAGGAAACCACTCTTCCATTTTTTTTACCCTCCGAGGTGGACACCGACGAAATTTGTATGGCGGCCATCTTTTTTTCGCCATTTTGAATTTTTTTCAGCTCACTGCCAATTCGATGACGTTTTGAATGACATTTGCTCAAGCACCCCCCTGCTATCTTCAATACCTTAAGCGTGCTCTTCACCCGTCTCCGAAATCCTCAATCATCAGCTCTCTCCATATTTTTGTTCCGAATGAATTTTTGTCTCCTATACGGAATCATTAGTGAAAAAAAAATTTTTATACAAAATTTTACAGGAGGGGTGATCAATGAGTGAGTCAGTGAATGAATCAGCACGAGCAATAATAAGATAAACGTTTTAGAATATGAATGTTTGCATGACTGAACGCGAATGATACTTGGTGTAACTGAAACCATACTGAAATATTGTGAGCATCCTGTATTTTATTTCTATACATACCACATAATTAGAGGCTCATAGAACCTTATTCCGAGGTAGTATTTCTATCCATACCACATAATTAGGGGCTCATAGAACCTTATTCCGAGGTAATACCACGGAATTGAGTTTTGTAACAAAAAACACGTTTCCTAATTCCGAGTGTTAAAAAAGAAAAGATTTTTCCATAATAAACAAATAATTTAAAGCTTAATTAGATTATCTTCGTAAATATATACAATACTCTCTGAAAATTGCATCGAAATATGTATAAATTTAATTTTCTTTTAAATTAATTTTCTTTAGCTTTCCCATACAATCTATCAATAAATTACCTAAATAGGTAAGCTTTGACACGGTATAGTTAGTGATTGAGACGCCAAAGTGTACCTCGTAATTAGGACTCTGTAACCTTATTGCCTATTTAAATATTCAAAACCGAAACAAGAAGTATTTAACATAAAACGACTCTAAAAATTGAAAAAGTTATGAAGTCTATGAAATCGCAATTCCGCGGTATACCACGGCGTTAGGAACCGGCTAAAATATTTGGCACCTAACGCCGAGGTATTTTCAAAACCTATTTTCACCTTAATTTCTTTACAAATATTCACAAATGTTGATTGTTTTCGATTGAAAATATAGTCCTTCAAATATTCAAATCTAAATAAAAACAAATAAAGCTCAAAATTAACGGATAAACACTATTTAAAAAAATGTAGGTATTTCGTGCGCGAGGTCCAAAATGTATGAAACATGCGTTCGGGCCGGCTGCTAGTGTAAAACTTGCCGGTTATTTTAAAACATATACATATAAAACCAACAATTTCTTCATTTATCTATGGAATGATAAACTATCAATTGATTAAGATATGTTGCAGTAAAAAATAGCTTGGTGATCGGTTGAAAACGCTGTTTTTCTATATACCTCGGAATTGGGTGCCAATTTTAGAATACCACGGAATAAGGAGACTTTACCTTAGTTTTGTTTGCAGTTGGACTAATGGGAAATTTTAAATGATTTTTGAATGGATCGATTGGCACATCTTTTCAAACAATAGAATAAGGTTTTATCGGCCTTCTTTTTAAGCACGGCTGAAAACCAAATTTAAACAAATTAAAAATCGGCCGTCTCGTTGGAAATGGCCGGAAACCCACCTTGAAATATTCATTTTCGGCCATTGTTTAACTTGTTTAACTTTTTGACTGGTGGAAAAGACAGCTTTAGAGGAGGTCACTTTAGGTCTGTATTGTTTATCTGAGTGCCCATTTCAATTCAATTAGGTAACTTATTAATATTTACTATCATCATTTTTACTGGCCGAAAATCAGTTAGTAAATTATTAATTTTCGGCCACATCTATTTTAACTAGGCCGAAAAGTAAATTTTTGCTATCTTATTTTCGGCCGCCAAATGATAACTAACTAAAATGTGTTTTTCGCTATATTTTAGCTTATAACATGCGGCCGAAATCTAACTACACAGATGCAGAGAGGCTATATTTTGTGTACAATTTATTTCTATTCAAAGAATACCTTATTTGTTACGTTAAATTCGATTAAATTTAAAAGGTTATCTGTTGGTTTTCGGCATGCAGGCCGAGAAGTAGTTAGCCACTTCAAAATTAATTTAGTTACCCGACCATCTAATTTATATATAAAATACCTACTCTTTCATCCATTTAAATCAAAATAACATAAATTTAACTCATCCCCAGTAGACAGTAATAACATTTATATGTATCAAACGAAAAAAAACTTAGTAACTTACCTCGCAAAAATTTTACGTGCACTAATTTTTTTGTTGTTTTTGATACACGAGTGAAGTACCGAATTTACGGAGTCCAATTGACGGGACAGTGGTTTCATTATAATGCTACAAATTTTAGAAGCTATAGGATTCATATGGAAAAATAAAGTAGGCATTGATTTTTAAACAAGTAAGGTAAAGTTTTCTTATTAACATGATATAACTACGTAGTGGCCGAAAACCAGAGGTGGCCGGCCAACCAGCTAAACCACCCTATTTAAACAATGTACATTCAGCTTGTCTAAAGTTGATTTGTGTCGATGTATGTCGAGCGAGCGAGTTGAGACAAAATGCGGTGTTGTGTGCCTTTCTGTAAAAATACATCCGACAATGTATTCCCATCGGAGGGAAAGGGGAAGATTAGTTTTCATGGGTAAGTATATTTCCTCATAAAAATTCGCGAGATGGCATGGTGCCTCAGCGGGCGATAGTAGTTTGTTTAACTAACGTAAACGATAAATAAATTCCAGGTTCCCCAGTGAAGCTCACCTGCGTGCCGCTTGGCTCAGAGCCCTCGGCCTCGGCACACAAGACAGTTGCCTGCCAGACTCCGCTGTGGTCTGCTCGCAGCATTTTCTGAGTGATGACATTTACGAAACAGAGGGTGGCTTGAGGCAAACTGTTACTGGTGCTGTTCCTTCAACTGTGCTGGTACTTAACTATTTTTCATAATTTTCATTTTTCGGTCTATAGATTTTGGACCAATCCCTTTTATTCCTTAGATACGTAGGTACTTGTTGTAACATTGAACATACAGTAATGCAGGCCCGGATCTAGGGGGGGGGGGGGGGGGGCAGGCCGGGGCCCGTGCCCCGGGCGGCAGAATCAGAGGGCGGCAAATTCAAAATGCTGAGTACAGCATTATCGAAATTTAGCGATGATTGAACGCGCAGTATAGTAGTAAATAATCAATAGGTCAATTATGGCAGAATATCCTAGGCACGTGCCTAGGGGCGCGAGATTACAAGGGGCGCCAAAATTAAGTAAGCAGGTGCTGCAAAGTTAGCACTGCAGGTCTTTCGAAGCTGCAAACTTGGATTAGTATCTACCAATATCTACACGACTTTTATTGGTCCTAACAACATATTAAAAAATCAGAACTAGCTGCTAGTTCAGCCAATCAGGGGCGCCGATGAGGTGCTTGCCTTGAGCGCTGTCGACATCTAATCCACCTTAAAATTTAAAGGTTTGGTCAATTTTAAACTCAGATGTTGGGGAAAATACTCATTTTACAAGTAAAGTTATAAGAAAAGATGTTGTAGTAAATATAATTAACTTTAATTTAAACATAAAACGACATTTTTAGGTTTATTTATATATAGTTTATTTACAAATCCTGAAAATTCGAAATATTTCAATTTATTTAAATTTGCCTATAATTCTAATTTCTACCCGTAAAATGAGTAACATTGCGGTCGAAAATTGTCCAAATCTTAAAATTTCACTTTAAAAAAAAAAAAACAATTTTAGTCCACTTTCAAAATGTAACTATAGAAAATATTTAAAAAATAAAGCATGTAAAATGGGTAGTTTATACTGGTGACCGATACTGGTGTGTACCGAAAATATTGGTGGGGGCGGCATTTTGCAGTTTTTGCCCCGCTTTGAAAAAATTGAAGATCCGGGGCTGCAGTAATGTAGAAGTAACTAGTGGTATATTTACAGGTTTGCATGATATGCCTCGACACTGACAGCAAGCTGTTTCTAATGAGTAAATACAGATTGGATGAAGTGTATGAAAAGTTAACCGGACATTCTGTAAGTTGTTAATTTATGATCTATAGTTATGTATTGTTGAGGTCTTAGGTTTAATGATTATTATCAGATGTTAGTGATGATAACCGATTCTGAGGTATAACATGCTCTCTGAGGGAATGGAGGGAATGAGAAAGTCTAATGTGGACCTCCAATGTTGGTTACTCATCCAGTATTCGACTAATAGTACGGCAGCCCTGGAACAAATTTTTAATAATATTATACAGCGTCCTCCACTCTGAATATTTCTAAATAATGAGGTTACAAAAATGATTAAAAATTATTAATAACTAGCAAATTTTTTGTATGCAGCTTGTTTATTATTTTATCTATATATATAAAACAAAGTTCGAACACTTATAACTCGAGAACAGCTGGACAAATTTTCATGTTTTTTGATTTGTTGTATTTGTCTATATCCAGAATAGCATAATAAATATTAAAAGCATTAGAAAATTCACGAAAAATTAAAATACGAGATAAAACATTTTCCCATACAAAATGTTCACAGGTATCGTAACTGTCAAACATCCTGTTGCGTGGATACGGTAGAATAGAATAGAATAGAATAGAATAGAAAATTCTATAGGTACGTGTGATTGTCACCTAACACCTAAACGGCTGGCCCGATTTGGATGAAATTTTGTTTGTATATTTCAATCCTGGGTGGGTATTACCGGGTAGGTACAGGTAACCTACCGGGTCTCAGTAGGTGGCACCGATGTCTGTATGTCACCGGGCAGGACGAAGTCTGCCGGATCCACTAGTAATAAATAAGTTTATTTAATATACATTTTATTATATTTTATTTTATTTATTATATTTTATTATTATACAAGTATCTACTGATACTTGTATAATATAATGGCATTGTATTCCTACAAATTTAGTGGATCGATTTCCCACCCGAGCGAATCGAAATTTTTAACACCTCCCCACTTGAGTAGCTACCTCCATCGAGAATTTTCATAGTTAAAAATTTGTTCGTCTCGTCAAAACGAACCTACTCACGAAAATTCAGCTTGTTATTAATCACAAAAAAATTTGTTCCAGGGCTGCCATACTATAATATTACTCATTGGTCCACCAATTTCTGTGAGGTGCTGGACCAAAGTCAGCAAAGGTTAATAATTGTCTTAAAAATAGCTAGTTTATTATGTTTGTTACAGTTGTGTGATGCGGGAAAGCTAAAACAAACAGTCTGCGTACAATGTGCTCAGAGATTGATGAACTTCAGCAGGCTCAGGGCTCAGAGCTTGAGAGCCCGTGACCTGATGATGGACTTAGCGGAGCAACATGAACTAGTGAGTAGTGAACCCAAGTTCCACTTTGCTTTTACCTAACGCCCCTAAAGAAGTGTAACTTCAATAAAATATTAAACTTGTCTCTCGACAGATCACAAGACGACACATGTCAATGATAGACCGCACAAAACACCAACTGAGGAGTGATATGGTGCTGACAACACTAGCACCCGACCACTGGGACTTGCACATACTTGAGAACCTCTCAGAAGAAGAGACGGAGTCAGAGGAACCCGCACCCAGCGCTGTATTGAAAACTGACCACAGTTTTGACTCTTTCTCAGTGAATGAAGACATTGAAATGATGAATGATGAGTTTGCTGCGTATGAAGACGATGTATACAACGATAGCACATTGGAAGCTAACCTCGCGGACGATGCTTTGGAGAGGAAACCAGCAGTTGCTGATACACAGGAGCTGTTGAAATGTACGAGTGGTGTGTTCAGATGTGTACTTTGCTGTGAGGAATTTGTTTCCAAAAATGAGTACATGCAACACATTGTGAGCTTGCATCTGCAGGTGAGATATAATGCTCATTTCTAAATTATGAATTTCATGTGTTACAATAAGTCTAGACTCTATACGCCAGTCAAATTTTACATTAAAATCGCAATGAAACGGCTAGTTTTGATTTTTTAATATGTTGTTAGGACCACTACCAGTAGTCTAAATTCAATTTTGAAAAAAGTGAAATTTTAAAATTTGGTCTATTTTAAACCCAAAAAAAGTGCAAAAATTTCGCGGTTTTTCGAGTGCTGCAAAGTTAGCACAGGTCTTTCGAAGCTGCAAAATTGAATTTAGACTACTGGCAGTAGTCCTAACAACATATTAAAAAATCAAAACTAGCCGTTTGATTGCGATTCTAGCACTTTTTTGAGTCAAATTTGACTGGCCTACTACCACTGATACGGAAAATGGATTCTGCTTTCATATTGAAGTCTTCGAGCCCCTTTCATTGAGTTTGACTCAAATAAGAATTAGAGCCTGTTTCACCATCTTCTGATTAGTCTCATATAGCTTATTCACTTATTTTGTCTTTGTCACTACATAAAGTAAGAAAGTGACAAAATTTACGTTCAGGCTATCCGACACTCATCAGAAGCTAGTGCAACAGGACCTCGAACTTTATTTTAATATGAGGTGCACTCCTTCGGCAGTTCTGTGACGCTGAGAGTGAACCTGCCGAGCCCCCAGTGTGCGAGCCCCCAGTGTGCGAGCCCCCAGTGTGCGAGCCCCCAGTGCGCGGGCCCACAGTGCGCGAGCCCTCAGTGCGCGAGCCCCCCACAGCGTTGAGCTACAGCACCTCGAACTCTTCACTCTTCACTGAGAACAAGTCAGTACACCTACCGGCACCGATATTTCAACAGGTTACTCGGCTGATTCTGAGTTCACAGGACGTAGGGCAACTCCGATTCAGAATATGCAGTCATCATCATCGACTCATCACCGGCCCACTGCTGGGCACGGATCTCTCAGAGTGGGGCAGGTTCAGGCCGCAGTCCACCACGCCGGCCGAGTGCGGTGCGGTACACTTCACACGCCGCGTGACCACATCACGGACAACTCTCAGGCGTGCAGGTTTCCTAAAGATGTTTTCCTTCACCGTAATTTAAGCGAGTGATATTTAATTGCTTGAAACGCACGTAACTCTGAAAAGTTGAGGCGCGTGCTGGAATCGAACTCGCCCGTAGACTGTAGAGAGTATGTTTGTCCGCGGATTTCAGGAAACCATTGATCAGATTGTGACCATTCTTTTCTTATTGTCTTACATTTACAACTTGGGGAACAGTCAGTCACTAGATACATTCTGATGTATTCCGCAGGCCGGCCATTGCGACGCGTCATGGTGACTGCCGCTCCGCAGACTCCACTCACACTTCAGGTAACATGCAGCGTTATATATTTATTTCTCAAAATAGAGAGTGAGAGTGTATGTAGTGCGTGTGGGCATATGTACGGGTAGATTACCGTTACCCAAATACGGGTAGATTGAAGCTACAAATTCAGTCTCCACCAGAGACTCAACCGACTATTAGATGTTTCAGCGTCTAGGTCGTGATATTTGATTGAGGGTTGCGATAGCAATCATACCCTAATCGAATAAATGCTGCCATTTTGGGCTTAGCTGTATGTAATTAATTAATTAGTATAAAATAGATTTTGATAAGACATTTCAGTTAAACTAACGTCTGATTCGATATTGTTGGGGTTTGTGCAGATGATAAACGCAGATATTTAAATAATTCTTTTGATTTAGTTCATCATCATCATCATCATGATCAACCCATTACCGGCTCACTACAGAGCACGGGTCTCCTCTCAGTGTGAGAAGGGTTTTGGCCATAGTCTACCACGCTGGCCAAGCGGATTGGCAGACTTCACACACCTTTGAGAACGTTATGGAGAACTCTCAGGCATGCAGGTTTCCTCACGATGTTTTCCTTCACCGTTATTGATTGATCAACTTGATTTAGTTAAATATATTAAATGATATCCTGCTTTTGGAGTGATGTGTTTACAATTATCAGCTTCAATACCCTCGAAAACTATGAAAAGGACACATGATGGAAAAGTTGATAATTTCGCGCAGCCGCCATCTTGGATTATTAATATATTCAATACTAGCGGTCCGCCCCGGCTTCGCCCGTGGTACATGTTATATAGCCTATAGCACTCAAGGGTCACGTATATCCAACGTGAAAGAATTTTTGAAATCGGTCCAGTAGTTCCTGAGATTAGCGCGTTCAAAAAAACAAACTCTTCCGCTTTATTATATTAGTATAGATTATTAGTTAGTCAATCTATACTAATAAATAAAATTGAAGTGTCTGTCTGTAATTTCGAAATAACTACCACATATTAAGCTCATATGGTTATTTGAACGATACCATAACCGAATCACACGTTTTTAAAATTTTTGTCTGTCTGTCTGAACGGGCTAATCTTCGGAACAGCTGAACCGATTTTGACGGGACTTTCACAGACAAGTAGAGGATTAACCAAGGAGTAACATAGGCTACTTTTTTAACCGACTTTCAAAAAAGGAGTTGTGTTGAAATCGGTAAGTACCTATGTTAAAAAACGCCTGATAGGTATTTTCGCTGCGCGCGACGGCCGCGTACGCGGTGCGGCGGTACGCCGCCGTGCGGCGGGCGGGTGCGGTGAAGAGGGTGCATGCCAATTCCAATCTCCATTTCGAACGAGGGAGCTAATGCGTGCGGATGTGTCCTGCGTTTGTTGCGTGCGTTTTCGTAATTTTTATTTTGAATCAGAGATTTTGTTTTTATTAGGGGTTATGATGTTTTTTATTTCTTTAGTTTGTTTTAGTCATATGTATGTCGAAGGCAGGGTCACTGCCAACCGCGCCAACGGGCCAGTCAAAACTACTGAACAGATTTGGCTGCAATTTTGAATGGAGATAAAAAATTCCCTAAGTAAGTATAAAGGTTGGAAAAGGGAGCGGGAACGGGAACCAGAAATCTACTTATCCCTCAGGATTTGTGAAAAACCGAAATTCACGCGGGCGAAGCCGCGGGCAAAAGCTAGTAAAAATATAAATCTTTTTTTTCCATTATGGCTTCGCATGGTTTGCACATATAGCCAGCCCTCAAGTTATAATGTTTATCAAATAATTTGCCCAATTTGGATGAAAGTGGTCAAATATAGACTATCGTCCGCCATTGTCCTTCAGTCGATCGATTTTTCCGCCAAAACTCCCCACTTGGTCAATATAAATCATTCCTCTTTATAATATTATCGTATCGTAGGTAATCCTACTACTATTATAAATGGGAAAGTGAGTTTGTATGTTTGTTCCGCTTTCACGCCGTAACTACTGAACCGATTTGGCTGAAATTTTGAATGGAGATAGCTTATGCCCTGACTTAAAACATAGGCTACTTTTTATCCCGGAAAAGTATTCCTGTGGGACTAACATATTACATAGATATAATCTTCCAAAAACGCCATAGAGGGCGCTGACTGTTCTTAGGTAAATCACGTTCACATAACACATTATTGTAATAGTTTGCTGTGTTGCATGCATTGGCAACACATAGGCTACTTTTTATCCTGGAAAAATGCACAGTTCCCACGGGATTTTGATAAAACCGAAATATATATCTACAGCTATAGGTAGATTACTATAGCGAACTTCCTTGATAGTAGGTATAAAGGTTGGAACAGGGAGCGGAAATGGGAATCGGAAATCCACGATTCCCTCGGGATTTGTTTAAAACCGAATATCACGCGGGCGAAGCCGCGGGCAGATGCTAGTTTTAAAACAATAAATTATTCACATTCAGTTTCAATCATTCTAAAATTATTCACATTCAGTTTCAATCATTCTAATGCATTTTCAAAAAGATCGCGGAAATAAACTTGTAAGTGAGCACTTGTCTTGACGCGGCACTCGCTACTGACATCCACGCGAAAACCCGGTATGGGTCTCGTCGATGCGCATGTTCGTATGACTGAGCCGTTTCGAACGTTTGTGGGTAGTTCTAGTTTCACTACTGGTTGTAATCTGTTTACTGTGCAGTGTGTAAATAGCAGTCTTATGAAACATATGAGAACTCATTCTGGTATCAAACCTTTCACACCTTTCACATTAAGTTATGCGATTACAAAAGTGCACAAAATAGTAATTAATCTAGTGAGGCACATGAAAACACACACCGATATCAAACCTTTCTCGTGCAAGTTATGCGATTACAAATGCGCACAAAATGGTAATCTTGTGAGGCACATGAAAACACACACTGGTATCTAACCTTTAAATTTTCATTATTTCTTTTAGGCTCCAATACTTTTCCAGGCTAGAGCAATATGGCTTTGTACCTCTTTCTCTATATGATCTTCAAATGATACTATCTGTCCAATGTATATATATGTTACAGCCAAAGTAATAAATAAAGATATTATGTATACTATCCAGCTATTATAAATAATATGAACTCAATTTGGATAAAGTAATAATTGACACAGAATTATTAAAATTATCTAGCTATTATAAATAATATCCAGCTATTTTATATAATATCTTGCAAGACTTGGATAAAGTAACAAACAAGGACTTATGTTTAACTGATCACCAGATATTGCAAAATATAACGTCAAATAAACAGTTTATACCGCCCAAAAAAGCAACCGCCGAGTTTCTTACTGGTTCTTCTCGTCTGGAACAGCATTCCGAACCAGTGGTAGATTCAATTAACCATTCAAAAGTACTTGTAAAAGTTTATTTGAATAAAAAACTTTTCTAATCTATTCTATTCTATTATTCCGTAAATATTTCAAGGTCATCGGTTTTGTAGTTCAGAATCAATCCTCAGTATTCTATATAACTTGGAACCCGGATTGCATAGGAACCTTTAAACGTCTGAATTATCACCTGGGGTGCATTTAAATTTGTGTTTGTCTGTCTCCGAAATGCTGGACCGATTTTGATGGGACTTTCATTGGGAAAACGTTAGGATGGGAAAGAACTATTAAAAAATTAATACTCATTACTGTAGTTCCATTTTAATGCGCCACTTTTAACAGTATGAGCTCAAAGGAGTTTAGAAAAAACATAGAGTTCCCGCGGATTTTTAAATCCACGCGGGCGAAGTGGCAAGCATCCACTAGTTAATTAATAATACTTATTTTTGTGAGGTACTTATCTCCTGAGGTGTCTCCGGAGAAATTACAACTGTTATGCTTATAATGTTTCTATCATCAGCTTTGGCACGGTCTACGTGAGAAATTTTAGGCTAGGTTAGGTTAGGATAGGGTAGTTTAGACTACGAGATCATGGTGATCACGCCACACCACAAAGGAATGAAATGCGGGAGGGGAAGCAAGTCGGGCCGTATTTATCATTTTGACCAACGTTCACCTGCTATTATGAATAATATTTGTTCCAAGAAAAACACAATCCCGAGGGAATCGTGGATTTCCGGTTCCCTTTCCCGCTCCCTTTTCCAACCTTTAGACCTATTTTCAAGGATGTTTGCTATAGTAATCTACCTAGATAGCTATATATTTCGTTTTTTTTTTCAAAATCCCGCGGGAACTGTGGTTTTTTCCAGGATAAAAAGTAGCCTATGTGCTAAGCAGGGTATAACCTATCTTCATTCAAAATTTCAACCAAATCGGTACAAAAGTTGCGGCGATAAAGAGTAACAAACATACACACACACACACACACACACAAACTTTCGCCTTTATAATGTTAGTGTGATTGAAGGGACCAACCGACCCCGCCATATTCCTGAAACTTTTGAAAATCCATATATTAGAATTAGTCTTTTTCTTGTTTAACTTGGATGATCAGCAGCAGTCAGTTTCCTTAGGTTAACTCTAATTACGCATTTGTAAAACACACATATTGTTTCAGTTGCCCCTTTGTCCGCGAGCCTTGCGATGAATAATGACAGTAAAGTGCACGCAACTGAAGAAGCCGATACAGGCCAGAAAAGTGAACAAGCAATTCAAATCATCGAGAGCGAATCACACGACCAGTCGTCTGATGGCAGCAATGCAACAACCGTCAACATTCATAGATTCACTAATTGTACGGTCAAACTATATGACATTTTCGCGGATCTAAAAAAATTAGCACCAAGAACAGATGAATCGCGGACGACAACAAGAAAAGAGGTTATTAGATCTTCTGATAGTCAAAATATTGCCTCTAAAGTTTTAAGTTACGAGGCAACAAGTCGGAATGAAGTCTCAACCAAAGAATATTATATGGAACCAGCCACTAATAGTATAGTAAAAGTAATTGCATCAAAAACTTTACAAAGTAAAACTTGTTGTGTGAATAATGACATCAACATACAGTGTAAAATTTCTTCACAGAGTAGTTTACACACTGAAGAGAAAGCGTTCACTTGTGACATTTGTCGAAAAATTTATAAACGAAAAAGTCTCTTAGTTAAACACATAAACACTCACACTGCAATAAAACGCTTCGCTTGCCAGTTTTGTCATTACAAATTTAAATATAAATGTTATTTAGTGACGCATATGAAATTTCACACTGGTATCAAACCGTACTCGTGTAAGTTATGCGATTACAAAAGTGTATTAAATAGCGGTCTTACGCAACATATGAGAACTCACACCGGTATCAAACGTTTCTCGTGTAAGTTATGCGATTACAAATGTTCAGTAAATAGTCGTCTTACCGTACATATGAGAACTCATTCGGGTATCAAACCTTTCTCGTGTAAGTTATGCGATTACAAATGTTCAGTAAATAGCACTCTTATCATGCATATGAGAACTCATTCGGGTATCAAACCTTTCTCGTGTAAGTTATGCGATTACAAATGCGCAGCAAAAGGTGATCTAGTGAAGCACATGAGAACTCACACCGGTATCAAACCTTTCTCGTGTAAGTTATGCGATTACAAATTTTCAGTAAATAGCAATCTTATCAAACATATGAGAACTCATTCGGGTATCAAACCTTTCTCGTGTAAGTTATGCGATTTCAAATGTGCACAAAAGAGTTATCTAGTGAAGCACATGAGAATTCATACTGGCATCAAACCTTTCTCGTGCAAGTTATGCGATTTCAAATGTGCACAAAATGGTAATCTTGTAACCCACATGAGAACTCACACGGGTATCAAACCTTTCTCGTGTAAGTTATGCGATTACAAATGTTCAGTAAATAGCAGTCTTATCATACATATGAGTTCTCATTCGGGTATCAAACCTTTCTCGTGTAAGTTATGCGATTACAAGTGTGCACAAAATAGTGATTTAGTGAAGCACATGAGAACTCACACCAAACATCAAACTTTTCACATCAAACTTTTCTCGTGTAAGTTATGCGATTTCAAATGTTCAGTAAATAGCAATCTTATCAAACATATGAGAACTCATTCGGCTATCAAACCTTTCTCTTGCAAGTGATGCGATTACAAATGTGCACAAAAGAGAAGGTAATTTAGTGCCGCATATGAGAATTCACACTGGTATCAAACCTTTCTCATGTAAGTTATGCGATTTCAAATGTGTACGAAATGGTACTCTTGTGAGGCACATGAGAACTTAAGCGGGGTTTAGATTATCAAGTAAACTTGCAGAAGTTGACTTGCGCAAGCTATTTCTACAGTGTAAACAGTCGCGGCAAGCTCACTTCCGCAAGTTTTGTAACTTGCAGGACTTGTCGCAAGTAACAAGTGTAAACACCATTTAAAACTTGCTGAACAAGAAGGTACAGGGAGATATGGGATACAAAATGCAAGAGTAATCCTTGCATTTTGTGTCCCATAAAACGCAACAAAATAAAAAGACATTTTACGCTGCATATTCCATATAACTTGGATTATTATTTATAATATAATAATCCATATAACTTGGATTATTATTTATAATATAATAATCCAAATTAAGTAGGTATATTATGATTTATTATTTTAATCATATAACTTGGATTATTTTAATTTACATTACATTATTTTTTAATTTATTATTACACAAGGAACCTTCTAACGTCCGGATTATCATCTGGGGTACTTTAAAAGTTGTGTTTGTCTGTCTCCGAAATGCTGGACCGATTTTGATGGGATTTTAATCGGGAAAACTTTAGTGATGGGAAAGAGACTCATTACTGTAGTTCCATTTTAATGCGCGACTTTTAATTGTATGAGCTCAAAGGAGCTTAGGAAAGACAAAGAGTTCCCACGGGATTTTTAAAAACCAATATACACGAATGTAAACGAAGTCGCGGGCATCCGTTTGTTTTTAATACTATTTGATATAATAACACTACTTATAGCAGCAGCACATATTTTCCTACAGTTTGGCATGATTTATTTCAACTGTCTGAATCCTCTGTCAAATGACTTGCAAGCAATAGATAAATATTGGTCGTACTAGTGTAATAGTACATTACTGCATGAGACCGGGAAGTAAGCTTTTTCTGGTCGAGGGTGTGTTAGACGGCCGAGCCTTGGCGAGGACGTCTATAACACGAGGCCAGAAAGGCACTCTCCCGGTCGATGCATGTATAGTGCTTTTCTAAAAAATGAAACAAATAAATTATTTAAAAAAATATTTACGTTTTCTGACCAGTTTGCCGCTTGTCTTTCTATGTTCCATTTGATGAACTCTTCATAGTCACGCATAAATATATCTTTCCTTGGATTTAGGCGGAAGCAAATAATTTTTTTGCGTATTTTTGCCTCCGCTCACAATTAAAGAGGGGTGCAACTAAATTCCATACTATCCTCACTTGAACTCATTTTATCTAGTAGGTAATAAATAATTTAAAACGAACAGTCAATTCGCGCCATAAATTCGGTGAAATAAAATTTTGATAATTTTTTTTTATGGTAGCTCCCCTACATGTAAAGTGGGGATGAATATTTTTTTCTCGTCTACCCCATAGTGTGGGGTATCGTTGAATAGGTCTTTTAAAAATACTGTGGGTGTGGGAACATCATCTAGATCCATTTGTAAAATATGATGTTTTAAAGTGCTAATTTTTATTAGTCAAGTGCCCCCCCCCCCCCCCCTCTATCAGCCAAATGGCAGTATATAGGAACTTGAAAAAATTCACAGCAGTAGTATATAATACTAGTGTTGCGCTCGGTGCGCGAGCTGCAAGCAGCTCGCGTGCCTGTTGTAGTCTCTTCAATATTCGTAAAATAAAGAAATGGGAGGCCATACCAAATACCAGAATATTCTAGAGTCTCTTGAAAGATAGAAAGAAATATTGGTATCACGTTTCGTATCTTTTCTGAAAGGACACTAATCAGTTCTATGCATGCGTTTAGTGGAAAAAAAAGGTTCTATACAAAAATGTACTGGAGAGCCACTTGAAAATTAAAAAGAAATTTTGTATGGACACGAATTTTTTTGTTCCGTAGCTATCTTTTTTTTACTGGCTCACCAAAGGGCCTAAGGTCTTGAACATTTTTAGTTTCAGGACCATGCCTCTATGATTGATAGTTTTTGAGGGCCGTTAGGATACTCTGGTAATTTTTCCACATTCACTACGTTTTGTGATTTTTGTGAAAAAAATATTTAAGTTCTATTTATAAGTGCAGTAGGGGGAAAATTTTTCATACAAAAATGTCTAAGAGAGCCTCTTGAAAAGAACCCAAAAAATTTGTATGGAGAAAATTTTTTTTTGTTCGGCGGCCATCTTTTTTTTACCGGTTTGCCCAATGGCCCAAGGTCTTTAATAACATTTGTTTGGGACCATGTCTGTATGATTGGTAGTTTTGGAGGACCCATGAGGTACTCTGGTAAATTTTCCACATTCATGACGTTTCATAATTTTCCTGAAGGAAGACCCATAAGTTCTACGCACATAAATAGTGAAAGGAAAAAAGTTCCATACAAAATTGTTCTGGAGAGCCTCTTGAAAAGAACCCAAAAATTTGTATGGAGAAATTTTTTTTTGTTCGGCGGCCATCTTTTTTTTACCGGTTCACCCAATGGCCCAAGGTCTTTAATAACATTTGTTTGGGACCATGTCTGTATGACTGGTAGTTTTGGAGGACCCATGAGGTTCTCTGGTAAATATTCCACATTCATAACGTTTAGTATTTTTCCTGAAAGCACACTCATGAGCTCTATGCATGCGCTTAGTGAGGTAAAAAAAGTTCTATACAAAAATGTTGTGGAGAGCCTCTTGAAAATTAAAAAAAAAAATTGTATGGACGCGAAAAATTTTTTTGTTCGGTGCCTATCTTTTTTTTACTGGCTCACCAAAGGGCCCAAGGTTTTGAACATTTTCAGTTTCAGGACCATGTCTCTACGACTGATAGTTTTTGAGAGCCTTTGGGGTACTCTGGTAAATTTTCCACATTCATGACGTTTCATATTTTTCCTGAAGGAAGACCCATAAGTTCTACGCATATAAATAGTGAGGCGAAAAAAGTTCCATACAAAATTGTTCTGGAGAGCCTCTTGAAAATTAGCAAAATTTTTGTATGGAGACGAAAGTTTTTTTTGTTTGGTGGCCATATTTTTTTCACCGGTTCACCCAATGGCCCAAGGTTTTGAACATTTTTTGTTTCGGGACGGTACCTTTCTGACTGATAGTTTTCGAGATCCCTTAGGGCACCCTAGTCAGTTTTCCACGTTCAGCTCTCTCTATAATTTTGTAGACCTTATATTTTTGAATTCTACACACATGAAAATTATGGTGAAAAAGTCCCATACAAAATTGTTCAGGAGAGGTGATCAGTACCTGACTTCAAGTAGCTTTATATATATAATAATCAATTTTAAAGGAAAACTATTATGGCTAAGTAGGGTTCACAGGTTACGGAGTTATATCTGTTTTTCGAGGATTGTGACTACGGAACCTACACTGCGCGTGGCCCGCCACACACTTGGCCGGTTTTTTATTTTTTGCTCCGAATGACGCTTACAGCGCTCGCAGCGCTGTAAAAAATCCCATACGAATAACTACGATGTGTTGTGAGCTCTTAAAGCGCAATTCGGTATAGTTCCGAATTCAGACTATTAAAGCCAAAGAAAAAAAAAATAATACAAGATATTCAGGAAGAAAGATTATTCCAAATTCAAACTTAAGACCAGAAATGAAATTTCATAGTTATCTACTTTTCTGAACAGTTGTAATACTTTCCAGAAAAGTTTAACTTTCAATCCACTCTACAGCCTCTGAAATATCCACATTTCATATCATTTTTTAGAAAACACTTTTCCAAGTACTTGCACAAGTTATCTTGGACGCTGCTTGCAGAAGCAACATGTGATAGACATATTGCGCGTAGTGTAAACAGCTCTGCAAGTACAAGTTGCGGAATAACTTGCGAGAATTTCTTGCTAGTCTAAACCCCGCTTTACACTGGTGTCAAACCTTTCTCGTGTAAGTTATGCGATTACAATAAAGTGCACAAAATAGTAATCTAGTGAGGCACATGAGAACTCACCCTGGTGAAAAGTCTTATTATTGTTAGCTATCTGAGGATAAATGCGCATAAAAACATAGTTTCTTGTAAGTAAAAACACTGGTTCAAAGCGTTTAAATATGTAGTGGAAACTGGCGGCTCACTCCTCGTCGCACGGCGCTCCTACCACATGCACCGACTCGCTCCGCCGAGTGGCACGAGAATTGTCATCCGCGCTCACTACTTCTTAACTTTCTGCTAAAAAGCTTATATATAATAAAAATTATTTTCAAAAACCGCTTGTTTTATTTTTTAAGCATTTTTTAATTTTAAGATAATCTATACATATAATAAAAATTATAAAATCGACTTGCCGTATCTGTACATTAAGGCCGGGCCCGCACTGCGAAATTAATTCGCGCGATTTTTTTCGCAAAATTCTGTGACATATGGAAATGTATGAAGCTGCACGCACATGCGATTTAAAATTCGCGAGAAAAATATATTAAAATGCGGAATATAATCCGCGCGAATAAATTTCGCAGTGCGGCCCCGCTCTAAGTGCTTATACGCATTAGCGGTCAACCGCGTATCTACGCGGCTGACCGCGCGGCTAGCCGCTTTTATATTTTTATATGCAACCGCTCATTTTGAACGCACTAAACCGCGACGAAATTCTATGAAGAGGCGAGGCGCGGTTAGCCGCGCACGCGGTTGACCGCTAATGCGTATGAGTCATAAGAGCGCGCTTCATGGAAGCGACAAATCGTTAGTGGGTGGAGCCTAAAATATTGCTGTCTCGTTTAGAGAGCGAGACGACCCGTCGTCAGTAAAGAAGAGAAGAAGAGGAGGTATTACTATATCTTAAGAGAAGAGTATGCAGCTACTGTGGTCGATTCTGTTGTACACAATCTCTAAATCTAAACTAAAATGACAGGTCTAAACTAAATATATTCCTGTCTCTTTCACAATCCTCCCTGCTGAAGGGGATAGCATTATTTTTAATTTAAACCTGTCAATTTAGTTTAGGTTTAGAGATTGTGTACAACAGAATCGGCCACACTGTCTACCGACACGTAAAGCTAAAGTGAGAAAGACTGACATATGGACAGTATAAACGTATTGCACAACCATATAACCAGAAGGGAAGCTACCTAAGAACGTCCAAATACCTATTCTGATAGCCGATAGGGTCGTCACCTGTTGCATGTGAAAAATTATCGGTAAAAATAAAAATATTATATACTAGTATATATAGCAAGATATGTAGTAGGTACCTAATGATTGGAAAAAAAAAGGTTTTTTATATTAGATATATTACTATATATAAGTTATATAGTTACTTAGGCAGGTAGTAGGTACCTACTAAAAGTAAGTGTGATAGCACATGCGTAGATATCCCTAGTGATAGTACCTAGATGCTTACTTACTTTAGTAAAATAAATGAATTAAGTACCTAGTTACTCAGGTAGGTAGTAGGTACCTATTAAAAGTAAGCGTAATAGCATATGTACGTACATATCCCTAGTGATAATACGTCGATACTTACTTACTTTAGTAAAATGAATGAATTACGTAATTACCTACCTAGTTACTTAGGTAGGTACCTATTTACTAAAAGTAAGTGTGATAGCACATGCGTAGGTAGGTATCCCTAGTGAAAGTACCTAGACACTTAGTCATTTTAGTAAAATGAATGAATTAAGTACCTACCTAGTTACTTAGGTAGGTACCTACTAAAAGTAAGTGTGATAGCACATGCGTAGGTACAATTACATACCCCTAGTGATAGTACCTAGATATTTACTTACTTTAGTAAAATGAATGAATTAAGTAACTACCTAACTAGTTAGGTACTTAGGTAGGTACCTACTAAAAGTAAATTAAGGTTGGGTCGCCTAAGTTCGGACTTTTTTGAGTAAATTTTTGACCGTGTTGCAAAATAATTTTTTTTTTCATTTAATACAACTATTTTCGAAATAAACTATTAGTGGAAGTTATTAGCAATAAAAGCAATTATCTGATCCACCTTTTATTTTATTTGATAGATGGAATAGATTGTGTGAGACACGCCTCAAAGTGACAGAATATTTTTTCTGACTACTTTTCAAGAAACCCGTGTGAAGCCTAAGTTCGGACTACTACTTAATTTCACTTCTGTAGCTACAGCATTAGAGTGCACAGAAGAAAAATATCCGTTCTTTAGTTGACAATAACGTAACACAAAGTCGTAGTATAATTCCACGTGATGTGACTAGGACAGGTAATTCTTTTTTTTTTTGCGTTTTTTAGTCCGATCTTCCCTCCTCAGCCTAACGAGAGCTAAATTGAGTTTCTCAAACTTTATACACTCAGCCGGGGAGCTTTCTTAAGATAATGACTTAAGACCGGACAAACATAATTATTTGCCAAAACTCGATCGTTGAGAGTAGATGTCGGTATGCCGTATAATTTGGATGCCGCACAGTTTGAAAATTCTTTACTTTTAACTCTTTCCACAGCTTCTTTCAAATCATTTTCGGTAATCGGTATAAGTGGTCGCTCGAAGTGTGCGTCTCTGATATTTTGTAGGCATGATTAATCAGTAACCATTAATAAATTCTTAGTCCTAATCTCAGGAACTACTGGACCGATTTCAAAAATTCTTTCACCGTTGGATATGTACGTGATCCTTGAGTGCTATAGGCTATACATGTACCACGGGCGAAGCCGGGGCGGACCGCTAGTTTGAAATAATAGTTATTATTTATTATTACATGCAAATAAGTAGATTAGAGTAAATAGAATCATATTCTAACAGAAAGAGAACTTGATGGTACCATGATTACATGATCCGTATTTTAATTTATTTCACCTAACTCACAGATGTCAAAAGAATAGAGTCCATCCAGTAAAAGTTGTCCCTGAAATCCAGCACGAAAAACGGAAAAATTGTCTTTTTCCGTATTTATAGATCATTAAAATTTTACACTCATACATAAATTTAAAGTGTATGATGTCTCAAGTATTCCTTAGTGAAGGCACTTATTTCCGTGAAGAATTCCCGCGCCATATCAGGGACATCTTGTTGACCAGACTACATTTTTCATAGCATGTCAGCTTAGTGAACTTGCTTAAAAACAAAACAGATAATAGCTTAACTAAAAATTCATCATTTACATAGGAAGTAAATAATAACATAGATAAGAAGATATTATGCGTACCTAATTACCTTTTTGTTATTCCGAAAACGGTAATTCAGTATCAATTTATTTTGATCAATTTAAGTAAGTAATTTATTTCGATCCAAATATTTTGAGAACCACTGCTTTTTTTTAAGTGCCTTAAGGTCGGATTATTATAGTCCGATCTTCAGCAAGGGGAGGAAAGTCCGGATCTAGGCTTACAAACGCCCTGGGCGTAAACAAAGTATACAAATCTATAGAGTATTTGCTAATTCTACGCGAAATTCAACTTAAAAAGCATTAAAATGATAAATACTTATCATAATTTCGAAACAAAGTTTTGGAGGAAAGACCGGATCACTAAAATTTCACTAAAAACGGCATATTTTTTTCCAAACTCTAGTGCACGCGTGTTTCTTATCGCAGCGCCGTTCGCGGAATGAAGGGAGAAACAGAATAAAATGGCGGACCAAACTGTGTTGCCACCCGTGATAAATATTGCTTCATTTGCGGTAAATTCGATGCATCCGTTCTTATGTCACATCCGATCTTAGGCGACCCAACCTTATACTCCGTTTTTTAATCCCAGAGACTAAAATGACAGCTACAAATGTCAAACTTAAAAATAATGATACCAGCTTAAGAAAACTAGTGTTGTACTCATGATTCCTATGCCGATTAAAAGCCATTTATTCAATTATCCAAAATGGGAAATTATATATACGAGATTAAAAAGTCGCACTAGAGACTAGACGCTTAATTGTAAAAAAAAATCAGTTACGAAAAATACTTAAAATAATTCACGTTATATTGTGCGTTATTTTGTGAAGGCAAAGTCTTCACTAATGGAAAATTTTTAAAACCACAACAATTAAGTCACATTATTATAATTGTTCCGAAGAGTATAACAAGCCACTTTGCTTAGCGTTTGTGGACTATGAGAAAGCCTTTGATTCGGTGGAAACTTGGGCTGTATTGAGATCACTACAGAGATGCCGGATCGACTATCGGTATATCCAAGCGCTGAAGTGTTTGTACGAAAACGCCACTATGTCAGTCCATATACAGGATCAGACTACAAGACCAATCCAATTGCAGCGAGGAGTGCGACAGGGAGACGTCATCTCCCCGAAGCTCTTTACCGCAGCATTGGAGGACGTCTTTAAGCTTCTGAATTGGAACGAACTTGGCATCAACATCAACGGCGAGTACATCACTCACCTGCGGTTTGCCGATGATATAGTCGTGATGGCAGAGTCTCTGGAAGATCTCAATACAATGCTCAACGACCTCAGCAGGGTTTCTCAACAGGTGGGCCTAAAAATGAACATGAGTAAGACGAAAATCATGTCAAATACTCATGTCACGCTTCACCCGATAATCGTTGAGAACTCGGCGCTCGAAATTGTAGACGAGTATATATACCTAGGACACACAGTCCAGCTAGGTAGGTCCAATTTCGAGAAAGAGGTCAACCGCCGAATCCAACTCGGATGGGCAGCGTTCGGGAAGCTTCGCGATGTCTTCTCGTCCAAAATTCCTCAATGCCTGAAGACAAAAGTCTTCGAACAGTGCGTGTTGCCAGTGATGACATACGGATCCGAGACATGGTCGCTAACTATGGGCCTCATAAGAAAGCTCACGAGTCGCTCAGAGAGCGATGGAGAGAGCTATGCTCGTAGTTTCTCTACGCGATCAAATCAGAAATGAGGAGATCCGTAGAAGAACCAAAGTCACCGACATATGTAGCTCAACGGGTTGCGAAACTGAAGTGGCAATGGGCGGGGCACATAGTTCGGAGAACCGATGGACGTCCCAAGGTGCTGGAGTGGCGACCTCGCACCGGGAAGCGCAGTGTTGGTAGACCCCCCACTAGGTGGACCGACGACATCAAACGAGTCGCAGGGAGCCGCTGGATACAAGCGGCACAAGACCGTGGCAAGTGGAAATCCCTTCAAGAAACCTATGTCCAGCAGTGGACGTCAATCGGTTGACAACGACGACGATTATAATTGTAATCATGAACTACATCGCCATTTTGTTTCGCTCTTCGCATTCGATACTTTGCTTCCATCGTGATCGGATGTGTTTGCCTTACATCATTGACATATAGTACTATATGTCAATGCCTTACATGCGTTTTCAAGTATAATTTTGCTGTTGTTGATTTGTTTGTTGAGTTTTTGTTTTGTTTTACGTTTTTTTATTGTTGGTTATTATTACTTACGATGGCTGATAATAATCAACCATCATCATCAACTAACCATCATCACATATATGCGGTGAAGAAGTTTTATCTCCAAGGAAAAAACGTAAAAGTGAACTTCTCAGCATGACAGAGAAAACAATGATAATCAATGTATACAAATATGTATACATGGAAAAGATAAAAGAATGCATTTGAAGAACTAAAAAAATGAATGTGTATTAAAAACGGCAGAAATTTTGGTAATATCAAGGATTTTGGTGTATCGTGTTTTAAAAGAGCACAAAAGTCGTTCTGTTGATAAATAATGCTCCTTATGACACTGAAGAGTGGCTTACATCAAATAACATAGCATTTGAGGAAACAATGTTAAAAACGAATTTTTAGAAATCGCCAGAAAAGAAAACCATCTAATAATAATGCTGATAGTTTCATTGAGTTCTCTTAATCTACACTTGGAACAAATTAAATCGTGTAATAATATAACCATAACTGGTGACATAAATATAAATATTATTTCAAAACCTATGGAAAATGCCTATGACCGCAATAATAGAATAAATTACCTAAACATGATATCTCTTCATGGGCTATTTCCAGGACATTCACTACCAACCAGGGATGATAATTGTCTTGATCACTTTCTTCTAAAAATAGATAAGACTAAATTTAATGCATCTATAGCTGTTCTCAATACTACTATTACTGATCATCGTATGATACTTCTACATGTAGCCAATATTAATAACGGACTGAAATGCCCAAAAATTAAGACAAAAACAGATTTTAATGAAGCACTTAAAAGTCTTGCTACTAAAAATATTTCATTATTGCTTCATTGTAATAATCCTGAAATAATAATTGAAGAATTAACTAATAACATAAAGGATTCTCTAAATAAAAACACAAGAACTATACTTATTCCAAACAGTAGGCGCGTAATTAAACCTTGGATAACCCCAGGAATTTTGCGCTGCATAAAACATAGAAATAAATTGCAGAAAAATGTTCGTTCTGATCCCACTAATGAACTTTTGAGGTGTACTTACAAAAGATATCGTAATTATTGCAATAACTTGATAAAAAAATTGAAACGCAAATATGAAAAAGAACAGTTGGCTAATTCGACAAAAAATTATAAAGTTCTTTGGAAAAATATTAAAAGCTTTACTTTTCGAGGCAATTCTAACTCTAATAATTCAGATCTCTTGAGTTGTAAGTCCTCACCTACTGAGTCTGTTAATCATGTTAATACTTTCTTCGCTGGAATAGGAAAAACGTTGGCTTAAAATGTTATAACAAACAATCCACAACAACAATCACCTAAGTTCACTACTTCATCCTAAAATCACTATTCATCTTTTGGTCTTCTTGATACTGATCCTAAAGAAGTTAATGCCATACTCATGAACCTTAAAACGCATAGTGCCCCAGGTTGGGACAATATTCCGACGGAATTTCTTAAACTGGCAAACAATTTAATAACTCCTATTATTGCACATTTTGCTAATCTTTGCTTTAGGAAGGGTGTATTTCCTGCAATTTCAAAAAAATCTATTATTACACCAGTGTATAAGAGTGGTAACAGGGATGACGTAAACAATTATAGGCCTATCTCGGTATTGCCTGCTATTTCAAAAATCCTTGAAAAGTTAATTAATACTAGACTGCTTAATTATTTGGATCAACGTAATATTTTATCTGAATCACAATATGGATTTAGACGAGGGAAATCTACTGAAGATGCAGTTGCAGCTCTTAGTTCTTTGATTGTAAAACGGTTAGATACTAAAAGTAAATGTCTTACAGTTTTTCTTGATCTCAAAAAAGCTTTTGACACTGTCTCCGTGCCCATTCTTTTGCAAAAACTGGAATCGATTGGAATAAGAGATATACCTTTGTCCTTGTTCCAGAGCTACTTAAGTGGGCGCACTCAGATGGTTAGGATTGATAATTACATTAGTAATGAGATAGACATTAATAGTTATGGCGTTCCACAAGGCAGTGTTTTAGGCCCTACCTTGTTTTTGATATATATTAATGAGCTATGTAACTTACAGATGCAAAATGGTCAGGTTTTCTCTTACGCAGATGACACTGCAATTGTCTTTGCTGCTAATTCTTGGGAAGAAGTTCGTAATCATGCTGAAAGAGGGCTTTCTATTATTGCTAAGTGGCTAAGTTGGAATCTCTTGTCATTAAATACAGCAAAGACAAACTACATGTGTTTTTCTATTTGTGAACGTTCTCAACCTGTAAGCAATTATGCAATAAAAATTCATACATGTGTACTACAGTTAGGGCATGATGAGAAAAATTGTGACTGTCCTGTCTTAAATAAGGTCTCTTGTGTAAAGTACCTCGGTGTGTTGATAGATTATCAAATGAATTGGTATTCACATATAGATCAACTATCTAACAGGATAAGAAAATTAATATACATATTTAAACATTTGAGACATATAGCGTCTAAGAAAGTCTTAATTTCCGTTTATTTAACCCTTGCACAATCTATAATAACCTACTGTATAACGGTTTGGGGCGGGGCAGCTAAAACTAGGGTTCTTGAGTTGGAGAGGGCCCAACGATCCCTTATAAAAGTTATGCTTTTTAAACCATACATTTTTCCTACAACAAAAGTTTATTCTGTCTCTGGTTTACTTTCAGTTAGAAAATTATACTTTTTAAACATAGTTTTACGTAAGCACAAATCTTTGCCGTATGTACCTCCCACCAAAAGAATTTCATACATTGTGGCAAAAACAACTCGTTGTAGGACTGCTTTTGCGCGTAGCCAACATCTTTCACAATCAAATTATTTATATAACTTATTTAACAGGATACTTAACATATATCCACTACAATTACATGCTTGCAAAGAATATATGATAAAATATTTATTACCACTTAATTATGAAGAAGTTGAAGTCTTATTAAAACGCATTTTATAAAATATATAATATATTTTTAAATTGAATTAATAAAATAATTTAATACCTACAGCTAATATAACGCACATATTCCGTTTCCCATACATCATATGCACATACACATGCACGCACGCACGCACACGCATACACATGCACATCCACACACACACACAAACACACACACATATCCACGCCCACACCCACTAGAACGCATTCTCTTACTTATATTTATATATTATTATAAAAATAACTTAAACTAAATTATTATAAAAATAACAATAAACTAACTTATAAATTATGTCGGTATGATTCTATGTTGTTATGAAGAGCGGGGTCTTCTAACACAGGTGACTTAATCACTTAAAAGAAGACTCCAGCCCCTGTTCTAGTTATTAATTTTAGTTATGAAATAAAGCATTTTTATTTTTTTTTTTAATTAAATTCATCTTCAAAGCACTGTTTTTTTGTTTCCTAAGTATAAAGAGGTATCTCAGACTTGTCCGACATGCTTTTATTTGAATGTAAGTGTAGAGACAGTCATCTATCAGTTTTAATAGGTAAATATAAAATATATAGGTAGGTACCTTTTAAATACTATTATAAACTGCCTAAAGTTACTAAAACATAGATTTTTTTTCATAATTATAAGATTTATTTCTAAAGCGGTTTGAACCTTAATTACGCTCTCCTGTAAACCTCCGTTTTTGACATGTCGCTTTATACGTAGAGGCCGTCATTCGTCAATTTACGCGAACGAAGTTGCGGGGATCAGCTACTTCGTTTACTTCGATCAGCTATTAGGACACAACTAGACGGTTCGTATCTATACTTACTAATAAATAAAATTGAAGTGTCTGTCTGTAATATCGAAATAACTACCTCATATTAAGCTCATATGGTTATTTGAACGATACTATAACCGAATCACACGTTTTTAAAATTTTTGTCTGTCTGTCTGTTTGAACGGGCTAATCTTTGGAACGGCTGAACCGATTTTGACGGGACTTTCACATACAAGTATAGAATTAACCAGGGAGTAACATAGGCTACTTTTTTAACCGACTTTCAAAAAAGGAGTTGTGTTTTTCTACCTATGTACACCGATATCTCCGAGATTTCTGAACCGATTTGTGTAATTTTTTTTTTAATCGATAGAGAAACATTGCGACACTGTCCTACAAAAAATTTGGATTCCAACTCCTCAATCCTGATGCTGTAGGGGATCAGATCCCCAACACTAATGGGATTTAGGCACTGTCGGTTATTTAAATTGATATTGGGGATACCAATTAAAGACTTTATTGTTGAACTAGCTTTTGCCCGCGGCTTCGCCCGCGTGAATTTCGGTTTTTCACAAATCCTGAGGGATAAGTAGATTTCTGGTTCCCGTTCCCGCTCCCTTTTCCAACTTTATACTTACTTAGGGCATTTTTTATCTCCATTCAAAATTTCAGCCAAATCTGTTCAGTAGTTTTGACTGGCCCGTTCGCGGTTGGCAGTGAGCCTGCCTTCGACATACCTACATACGACTAAAACAAACTAAAGAAATAAAAAACATCATAACCCCTTATAAAACAAAATCTCCGATTCAAAATAAAAATTACGAAAACGCATGCAACAAACGCAGGACACATCCGCACGCATTAGCTCCCTCGTTCGAAACACAGATCACTAATATACTATATTAGCGGCACGCTATGATGGCCGGTTTGACACATTACAATAGTGATGTGGAATGTCAATTTATTCTCGAACAAAAAACAATTAAGTTTTGTTTTTGTACCTGATTAAATAGGTTTAATAAAACAAAAATGTATATGTTTATTTAATTTATTTGAACGAACTGAATATTTGAACGAAAATGAATATACATACTTTATATGCACACAAGAAACATATGAATACAAAAGATACCAAAAAAGGTGCCACAAAAGGCCATAATTAATCAGATTCGTCCATACTACTATTTTCACTGTCGTCACTGCTATCATCACATACATTAATAATTATATGTTCGTTTTCTATAATATTATCTATTTTCACATCTCTTTCATAATCTTCCCTTATTAATTTAACAGTTCTATTCACAACCTTTTCCCAGTCTCCTTTAGTCACATGTTCACAAGCTTCTTCTAATAATTTTAGCATTTTTTTTGTGGTAAATGGGGGTTCTGTATTGTGTCTTGCAGCATATCCCTTAATTTGAGCCCACACCAACTCAATCGCATTATACTCACAATGGTAAGGCGGTAACCGTATAACTCTGTGCCCATGTTCTAATGCTATTTCGTCAATGACGTATCGGATCTTGGTTGGTTTGTTTTCTTTTAAAAGACGTACTAATTCCGCTTTTAACATATTCATGTTTGCATCTACGCCATTTTTACGAAGCCATGCGACGATATCAGCTTTCTTTTGGGATTGGGCAGGTGGCTTGTCAATTTGCATCGAGTGGTATGGGGCGTTGTCCATAATTATAATAGATGGTTCAGGGAGGCTACACAACATTGAGGTAAACCATTCAGTAAACTTTTCTCCATTCATGTCTTCATGATAGTCTCCAGTGGTTTTTGACGCAAAAGCCATGAGAGAACCTTCGACAAACCCGTTGATGGTTCCGGCGTGACAAATTATAAGTCGCGATCCTTTTCCTACAGGAACTTTGGAAGTAGATGCTGCTGTGTCATCGTTCCAAGAACGGCCTACAGTATGGTTAGCATTAAGCCATGTTTCATCCAAGAACACAACATTTTGCCAATTTTTGATTTCTTTCACTTGCCGTAAAAAAGTATACCTTGCCATCGCTATATCAAATCTTTCCATCAATATTTTGCGTTTGTTACATTTTTTGTATCGAAATCCAATGGTCTTCAAAATCTTCGTTAAAGAACTTTCCCCACCGAAGAATAATCCAGCTTCCTTCAGTGAATGCACCAACTTTTTTCTTGTTGGATACTCCTTCTGTAAATAGTAAACATGTCTTCGGATAGCATCGGCATCAAAGCTATCGATGCCTACGACTGGTTTTGCTCGTTTTCTCTTTTTTGGTGTGTGAAGTTTATTTTCTTCTGTGCCAGTCTCGCCATATTTTTTTTTAGTTATCCGTCTAACAGTTCGTTGTCCAATATTAAGCGCATCAGCTACGCGTTCAACCACTGACGTTATAGGTAAAATTGGCCCTCCATTTTGAGCTTCACGATCGAAATAGTTACGAAGGCGTATTACGAACTCACGTGTCTGACTATTTAGAACAGTTCTCTGCGTACGTTCGGTCATATCGACGAAATCCACAACAAAGGGCTTGAACAGAGTCCAAATTAACGAGCAAGGGTCAACAGTAATGCAGTATCAATATTTGAAATCCAAAGCCAGGTCAAAACTATATCACAATCGCATTGCACTGACAGTTTATACTTTTCGAAGCAACGTCAATTCGAAACTGCTTTGTTTTGCATTGAGCATTGACGCGAGTTTGCCGGAGGTAGTAGTTGTGCTAGCCAGCGATCCTATGTGACGATCGTATTAGATTCCATTTTTAAAAATTTATTGATATTTTTTTGCGATTTCAGAGGTTTGTCCACATAGTGAAAATTGTTCATATTCACAAGTACATTCACCCCTTAAATGGTGCAAACTGATTTTTCTACACTTGTATACATTTAAGAAATCAATCTATCTATATAATATAATAAAACTGTAACAGATCCAATTCTGTACATTGAAGATATTTTGAAAATTTTTATCGGAGGGCACTCTATAATCGATACTGAAGCCAAAACTGCAATTTTTTTCATTTTTGTCTGTCTGTCTGTCTGTCTGTCTGTCTGTCTGTCTGTCTGTCTGTCTGTCTGTATCTTGGCCGCGCATCACGCCGAAACTACTGAATGGATTCAAATGAAACTTGGTACGATTTGAGTTTATACTCCAAGGTAGGTTATAGGATACTTTTTATCCCGAAATTCAGCACGGTTCCCTTGGGAGAGGGGATGAAAGTTGAAACGTGTATTTAGCTGTAATTCATTAACGCGTTGTTCGATTTTACTCATTCTTTTTTTGTTAGAAAGATAGTACTTTATATATTGTTCCATAAATATTTCAAGGTAATAGGTTTTTTAGTTCAGAATTGACAGGCATTTATTGGGTTCAAATAACTTGGGACCCGGATCTTTGAACGTACGGCTTATTTTAAACTGGTGTGCGTTTAAATTTATGTTTGTCGATCTGTCTATTTGTTCCAGCTAATTTCCGAAATGGCTGGATCGATTTTGATGGAACTTTCTGGTGATGTTATAAGGACTAACTTAGGCTACATTTAGTTTAGGTACAAAAAAGGATTATGGGATCCAATCCGATCCTATATAAAACCTATATCCAGGCGGACGAAGTCGCGGGGGTCGGCTAGTTTAATAAATAAATTTTGAGTCCTAAACCTAAAACTACATTCGATAAAATTTATGAATCTCTGCACATCACTATCGTCAATAAAGTAATACAATTATTTCCTTCAAAGTCGTTATCAATTAATACGGAACTTCATGAGCGGACAAACGTCAAACCGGCCATCATAGCGTGCCGCTAGAGTAGTCTCTAAGACAGATGGGACAGTGGCAAAAATTTACAGTTAGTTCCGTTGCCTTCGCAAAGCGCTAGTGTCGCAAGAAGAAGTGATGGGACACAATCCCACCTTAAAATATCGATATCGATAGTATAGTGATGTCCCATGACAAACGTTGAAATGGGGTACCACTACATTTTTTATTCTTTTTGAAATTTTTGGGTTTAAAATAAAACAACTTACTATATTCAATTTTATATTTCTTTTTTCTTAATCTATACGCTTTATATTTATCAAAAGTAATTTTTGAGAAAAGCATATATTTTGTTTCTTAAGTTTTTCTTGCACACCTCTCAAATTATATTTATTTATTATAATATAATATTACACCAATTATTATACAGATCGAGGCATAAAATTAAATTAACATAAAATACAGAATATATAAAAACTATTCTAAGAGATTGTTTCCCACTTATTTATATCCACAAATTAACATTGCCAACATTTTCCTCTTCTCATCCTGCTATGGAAAATAAAATCTATTTTATGGATGTCAGTACAAAGTGATAAAGTAATAACTTTGTGTCTCTGTGCAGACCATCACATAAATTTGTCTTGCATAGACTTGTGACAGTGGCGATGGAAAGGTAAAAATATTATGTAAATCTTGATTATTCACAACTGGGCAATATATTAAGGCATCATGTACAAAAATTTTGTTTACAATCAGAAACCACCAGTCAGATATTGTTTAAACCTACCATCAATTATTTATCAAACTATAATAGCATAACTGTGATCACTCTTTTAATCTTTGGCTGAAAGTAAGATAATATCAATAAATTCTTTTGCAGAAATATAAAAGATCACTAATATGAATAGTCATAATTAAAGATGTGTTCGCAAGAAGAACGACAAAAGTTACTAAACATGGAACAAATAATTTTTTACCACCAACACTACAACCTTTTAACATCCCACAGTTGGGCACAGGCCTCCTCTCTCATAGGAGAGAGGGATTTAGAGCTTAAACCCACCACGCTGCTCCAATGCAGGTTGGTGGACTTTAGTGGCGAGCAGCCACATTTCTCCTTGTTTTCTTTGTCGTCAGATAATTCAAAAAACAAAACGTAAGTACGAGTCTTGTTTCAATGAAACAAAAAAAGAGTCAACGTGCCAAATATAAATAGCACTACAGTATAAAACACAAACAGAGGAACAGAAGCTCGACTTGACGTATTTAAAGTTTAGAAGATTGCAAGAAATCTATAATTATTTTTATTTTTTTCGAAACACAACAACAACGAAGACGCCATTTTGAAAAAAACAATAATTACCACAGAAGTCAGAACACTTTAACATAGAACTTATGGAATCTTAGCACCACAGACCAGGAACAATCAAAACAAAATGTTGAAGCAAAGAAATATGGTCTTGAACAGGCTTTGTCTCGTTCTCAACAGACTACTTAGATAAAGTGTGTGAGATATAGAAAAACTAGAGAGGAAAAATAGCCCAGCTGAATGACTTTATCTTTATTAAAATGTTTCAGGCGCAGTGTCCAGTGTCTACATAGAGAATATAACCTTCTTGGATATGACCTTAGAAAAGTGGTTCTGTGGTTGCGATACTAGCGCTTTGCGAAGTCCAAGGGAACTACAGTGTCACCCCCCTGGTTCGAAATGGAGATTGGATTGGAGCATGCACCCTCTTCACCGCACCCGCCCGCCGCGCGGCGGCGTACCGCGGTACCGCGTACGGCAGGCGCAGGGCGTAGGGGCGCGCGGCGCGGGGCGTGCAGCGCGAGCGTCGTCGGCCGCCGCGCGTAGCGAAAATACCTATCAGGGCATTTTTTAACATAGGTACTTACCGATTTCAACACAACTCCTTTTTTGAAAGTCGGTTAAAAAAGTAGCCTATGTTACTCCTTGGTTAATCCTCTACTTGTCTGTGAAAGTCCCGTCAAAATCGGTTCAGCCGTTCCGAAGATTAGCCCGTTCAAACAGACAGACAGACAGACAAAAATTTTAAAAACGTGTGATTCGGTTATGGTATCGTTCAAATAACCATATGAGCTTAATATGTGGTAGTTATTTCGAAATTACAGACAGACACTTCAATTTTATTTATTAGTATAGTATATAGTATAGATGACCTCGAGTAGGTATATGTCCAACTCCTCAACCCTGATGCTGTAAGGAATTGCATTCTGAAATCGTAAGGATCCCACGGAATTTTTCCGTTTTGTGGACGGGTTACTACTTACTACAGATAGGCTACTTTTTGTTGTGGAAAATCAAAGTTCCCACGAGATTTGTACAAACCACACGGGCGAAGCCGTGGGCATCATCTAGTTATAAAATAAAAGTACTCATAGTCCATTGAAATGTTACAATATGAGCACCCAAACGTTCTTTTCTAAAAAACGAATCTAAGAAAAACATGATTCACTACTACCCACCGGTCACAGATAACAAAAACATGAGACTTTATGGCACTAAAAATGGCGACTCGTTTAACGTTAACAGATTCAATATTTCACCGATCTCAACGCTATATAAAATTACGACTTAAACGTATACTCCTACCTGTATGTGAAAGTCCCGTCAAAATCGGTTCAGCCGTTCCTAAGATTAGCCCATTCAAACAGATAGACAAAAATTTTAAAAACGTGTGTTTCATTTATGGTACAGTTCAAATAACCATATGAGCTTAATATGAGGTAGTTATTTCGAAATTACAGACGGACACTTCAATTTTATTTATTAGTATAGATATGCATAGATAACTGGCAAGCGAATACTTTTATTGCAGTGTGCATCTATGTGTTTAACTGATTGTGAGAGAATTTTACTCAAGAGATCCTTAAAGAAAAATAAACATAAAAGAAAAACATTTAGTAAGTACTTATCTACTTAGTGTATTATAATACAAAACTTCAATATTATTGTAAAAGTTTATTAACATAACATATTTAATCATTGTATTTTGTTTCACATTTATTTAAATATAAATATAAATTAATGACATATGCTGTATTAAATCATAATTTAATAATATTTATTCAAAATTCTCTATCTTATTATTTTATTTTTCAAATAATGTTAGTATATTATTATTATGGCATGGAATTAAACTAATTGTCTTAAGTAGGTATACGTGGGACACTCAGAAAGTTTTGCGACTTCAAAAAAAATTATGCTACAGCTTAAAATGTTATTATTAAATCGTTTAAAAACACTCTTCACGGGCGTTATGCGAAGTTTCATGCGCGAAAACCAATTTTCAAAATATTTATTCTCGTCGTCTCGAATCTGACACGTCTTTTATTTATTGCCTGCTCGAATGTGACTTGTGCATCTTCCTATGGTAAAAATTGTTATTCTTTTAGTTATTTTTATTTTATTTTTGGGAATTAAAAGCAGTTACAGTGCCAGAATGATACCACTGTGAGTTCTCGTGTGCCTCACTAGATTATTATTTCGTGCACATTCGTAATCTCATAACTAACACCAGTGCTGGATTAAGCAAGTGCCCGTAGCAAATTCTTTCAAAGAGCCCTTAATTTGCTATGGGTTCTTAAGTACCTATAAAGTGAATTCTAAAACCTATAAAGTGAAAAAATTCAATAATCAATTATACAAGCAAATTTTTGTAGAACTTGTACGTTTACCGTATGAAATTCTGTGTGTTATTTACGCCAAGGAAATAGTCGGTTACCGGTTGTCTGACATGGATTGTCTTAGTAACAAAAATTGTAATGTTTCACGTTTTTGTGTGATCAGGTAAATTCAATATACCTACTACATCTTTTTTTGCATCTTAATAAGTTCCACTCAAAAAAATTACGCTCAGGCAAAGACGAGTGGGTTTATATATGCGGGGCCCCCTTTCGCACGGGGCCCGTAGCAATTGCTACTCTTGCTACTATGGTTAATCCGGTACTGACTAACACGAGGAAGATTTGATACCAGTATGAGTTCTCATGTGCCTTACTAGACTATTATTCTGTGCACTTTTGTAATCGCAGAACTTACATGAGAAAGGTTTGATACCAGTATGAGTTCTCATATGTATCATAAGACTACTATTTACTGAACATTTGTAATCGCATAACTTACACGAGAAAGGTTTGATACCCGTGTGAGTTCTCATGTGGGTTACAAGATTACCATTTTGTGCACATTTGAAATCGCATAACTTGCACGAGAAAGGTTTGATGCCAGTATGAGTTCTCATGTGCCTCACAAGAGTAACATTTTGTGCACATTTGAAATCGCATAACTTACACGAGAAAGGTTTGATACCAGTGTGAGTTCTCATGTGGGTTACAAGATTACCATTATGTACACATTTGAAATCGCATAACTTGCACGAGAAAGGTTTGATGCCAGTATGAGTTCTCATGTGCCTCACAAGAGTAACATTTTGTGCACATTTGAAATTGCATAACTTGCACGAGAAAGGTTTGATACCGGTGTGAGTTCTGATGTGCGCCACTAGATTACCATTTTCTGCGCATTTAAAATCGCATAACTTGCACGAGAAAGGTTTGATACCAGTGTGAGTTCTCATGTGCCTCACTAGACTACTATTTCGTGCACATTTGAAATCGCATAACTCACACGAGAAAGGTTTGAGACCAGTGTGAGTTCTCATATGCGTCACTAGATCACTATTTTGTGCACATTTGAAATCGCATAACTTACACGAGAAAGGTTTGATACCGGTGTGAAGTCTCATGTGCCTCATAAGAGTATCACTTCGTGCACATTTGTAATCGCATAACTTGCACGAGAAAGGTTTGAGACCAGTGTGAGCTCTCATGTGCGTCACTAGATTACCATTTTGTGCGCACTTATAATCGCATAACTTGCACGAGAAAGGTTTGATACCAGTGTGAATTCTCATGTGCTTCACTAGATTACCATTTTCTGCGCATTTAAAATCGCATAACTTGCACGAGAAAGGTTTGATACCAGTATGAGTTCTCATGTGCCTCACTAGATTACTATTTTGTGCACATTTGAAATCGCATAACTTACACGAGAAAGGTTTGAGACCATTGTGAGTTCTCATATGCATTATTAAATGAGATTTATATTTATATTTGTACTGACAAAACTGGCAAGCGAATAGTTTTATTGCAGTGTGATTCTTAATGTGTTTAACGAAGAGACTTTTTCTTTTATAAATTTTACGACAAATGTCACAAGTGAACGCTCTTTTTTCAGTGAGTAAACTACTTTGTGAAGAATTATTACACTGTATATTGATGTCATTATTTACACAACAAGTTTTACTTTGTAAAGTTTTTGATACAATTACTTTTAATCTACTACAATAAGTGGCTGATTCAATGTACTCTGTAGTAGATACTTCATTCCGACTTGTTGCCTCATGACTTAAATCTTTAGAGACAATATTCTGACTATCACAAGACCTAACCGCTTGTTTTGTTTTCGTCGGCGATTCATCTGTTCTTGGCACTTTATTTTTAAAATTTGAGAATACGTCATATAGTTTGACCGTACAATTAGTGAATCTATGAATGTTGACGGTTGTTTTATTGCTGCCATCAGACGACTGGTTGTGTGATTCGCTCTCGATGATTTGAATTGCTTGTTCACTTTTCTGGCCTGTATAGGCTTCTTCAGTTGCGTGCACTTTACTGTCATTATTCATCGCAAGGCTCGCGGACAAAGGGGCAACTGAAACAATAGATTTGATTGTTTTACAAAAGCGTGATTAGTTATTTTATTTTATTATATGTATAGACTAGCAGATGCCAGCTTAAGGTCAATAGAGGTCAACGTCATTTTGAACTTTTCGCAGTCAAAGGGCATTAAAGTGATAATGACAGATGCCAGATTTGATAAATTAAATGATTAGAAAAAGTTTTTAGTGTTGCCATCCATCGAAAATATTTTCTTCAAACGATATTTTTTTATTAATAAAAAAATGGGGTTTTCTAAAATTATTATTTAAATGGCGTATAATTATATTTTTTTCTCTTTCACGTGACGGTAGTTTGGTTCTGGTTAATTGGCACTCAGAATAAAAAAACACCTTCCATACTGTCCATACTGCTACATGTCCTTTGATAATTACTATTTCCGAGGAGTGGGATACGCCACGCCACTGCCATGCATCCCGCTGTTTAAATTTTTTTCATGTCTTCTTCATCTTAGTTGTTTATTTATTCGGCTCTGACTCAATATTAATTACTTGTATTAGTTTAATTATAAATTATCCAATTTATGTCAAAATTTATAATTTTTTAATTTTTTAGTGGCTAAAATCTACTAATTACTAACTACATAATTTTTGATAACTTTTCAAAATAAAGAATAAAATCTTCCTTCTCCTTCGTTGTCATCGAAGGTGCATGATGGTTATACCTTCGATGACAGTCATGACCCAAGTAAGACTAGAGTTCTCATCCATATGAATGAAATAAGTCCAAACCAGAGTTAGCTACTGTAAACCGTTGAGGAGTTGACTGTCTTCCGTTGTCATCATCAGATTTATTCTAGATCTCCATTATGTTATCATCAGAACTACATAATTAAGTACCAAGTTTCAACAAAATCGGTTCACTGGTGTGTTTTCATTTCGTCTAAAATATTATATCGATTCCATAGTATGCTTGTTCTTAGCCATCTAGTTATATAGTCTTCGATGGAATTCTGACAGTTGTCATACATATTCGTAGGATGAGATTCTATTAAGCTTCATACATACGTAACTATTTATCGTAGCGATTTCAGAATGTGCAGATAAATCGAACGTTCCTAGTGCCTCCACACGCCTCCGATATCGACGTCGATCGGGCAGTTCTCCGCAGACGCTCGCGCAAGATACATGTTAACAATGGAAGATTATGACGCACTTGCTATATTAGGCCTGGTTATGTGTTTAAAGAAAAAAAAGAAGCGGAGTCTATGGTGTAAAGACTGGCTCATGAAAAGGAAGCAATTTTCTCATACCAACTTGTTATGTGAGTTGAAATTCGCTCCGCAAGATTGGCATAACTATTTAAGGATGAATGAAGAGGCATATTTAAATCTGCTGGCTTTAGTTTCTCCACTAATAAAGAAACAAGACACTGTAATGAGAGAAGCTATAAGTCCTCATGAAAGATTAACTGCTGCACTGCGATTTCTAGCTACAGGACGTTCCTACCAATGTATGAAGTTTTCTACAATAATATCACCGCAAGCTCTTAGCCAAATAATCCCTGAAACCTGTGATGCTCTGTACGAGGTTCTACGGAAAGATTACTTAAAGGTAAGGAATGAAAAATACTGTATTAATCAACAAATTATTAATTAATTAAACTTTTAGGACGTATTGAAGAACATTTTACGAATAAGTTACTTTTTTATTCATCATTAAAATTACGTAAATAGGAAGTAATTGTATTATCAGATTGTGTATGGTCTGGCTCTACTGGTGATGTAAATTCCATTGATGATTGAGTGTGTGGTTGAGTGAAAAGATTTTGAGTGTGTGGCTGAGTATAAATGACTTGAGTGTGTGACTGAGTGTGGGACTTAGTGGAAAGGTTTTGAATTTGTGGCTGAGTGGAAAAGTTTTGTATGTGTGGCTGAGAGGAAAAGTTTTGAATGTGTGGCTGAGAGGAAAAGTTTTGAATGTGTGGCTGTGTGGAAAAACTAGTATTTGAAAAGTCATCATATTTTCTTACAGTGTGTGATATAGTTAAGCTACCCATTTCAGCCAAGAACAGAGTTTCATTAATTATTTTTTCTGCTATAATTCTCTGTTCTTTTGGTAATTCTTGTAGTTTCATCCCAACATTTTTGCCACAAACCTCAAAACGATTATCGGGTTGTTTAGGCCTTTTAAAATGATCATTTACAGACTTAAGTACGTCTTCAGTTAATGTATTTTTTTTTGGTCTTGGCCGAACACGACCCGAGATTGATGTAGCTCGTTCGCTGTCAGAACGGTTTGCCGGGGTCGGTGGGTCGGTGTGTCTGATTCGTTGTCGGAATAGGCCAGTGGTGTGTCCCGACTCCCGATCGCTGTCTGGACAATCGTAGCTCGTTGAGCCGATGCCGGTGGTTGACTGCGTCTGTAAAATACAAGAACTATTATATTCCTGAAATTACTATACTAATCATGTACTCATTTTGTTACAGTTTCCAAAAACAGAAGAAGAGTGGAGAATAATAGCGAGAGAATTTGAGCAGAAGTGGAACTTTCCTCACTGTTTAGGTGCTATTGATGGCAAGCACGTTGAAATCGTGCCCCCAAGTAACAGTGGCTCGTTTTATTATAACTATAAACATAGACACAGTATGGTATTACTAGCAATCGTTGATGCAAAATACAGATTCCTGTTAGTTGATTTTGGGACAAATGGAAGGGATTCCGATGGTGGAGTATTGTTGAATACAAAATTTTATGAAAAACTTGAAAAAAAGACGTTAAATATTCCTACAGAAGAAAGGTTACATAATAGTCCACGAATACTGCCATATGTATTTGTAGCTGATGACGCGTTTCCTCTAAGAAAGGACATGATGAAGCCATTTCGGCAAAATGACTTAGATAGTAGAATTAAGAAGATATATAATTATCGGACATCGCGAGCACGCCGTATCGTCGAAAACGCTTTTGGTATACTAGCGGCGAGGTTCAGAATTTACAGAACACAAATGAATATGTCGCCTAAAACTATTGGGTCAGTCGTAAGAGCAACCTGTGCTTTGCTGATTATTTGATGTCATCATCGCTTAATTCATACGCTCCTTCAGAATGTTTCGATAGTGAACATTATGACGAAGGTACGATAACGTCAGGATTCACAACAAAGGACTCAACACTTGAACCATTACAAAGAACTACACAAGGCCGTACAATTCAAACAGCAAATCAGATAAGAAGTCAATTTATGACGTATTTTGTAACTGAAGGGAAAGTTCCTTGGCAAGACAATTTTGTTCATTAATGTCAAAATACAGGACTTGTATTCGAGTAATATAATTAAGCAATAAATATTTTTTCAGAAATAAAACCTTACCTCATTTTCGTCATCATCTATATTCGATGTAGATGGTCTCGGTACTTCAACTCAATAACTCAAAGTACCATAAACGAGGTTTATAAATCTCGTCAGTCCCTACTCCAGATTTACACGATTTTTTTATTTTATTGAGCTCTTTTTTATATGTAGTTCGAAGATTATTAATCTTCTTAACCACTGTATCCCTGGTGGCATTTGGATCTATGGTTTTGTATTTTTCGATTAGCCTGTCATAGGCGGCAGTTGCGGTCGTGGTAATCCTTACATGTAGTCTTCCAAAGGCAAGTTTCGTTTCTGTAGCTTTCTATAAAATTTTGAAGGAGTTCGCGGTGTCCAACTCTTTCGTCTTCCGACATGTTTCTGTGAAAGCGATGTGCACGTGCGCACACTAGCAACACAGTTTAAAGAGATACTACCAGTTGTTCGACGCCTTTGAAGTCGAGCGATGCCGCCGCTCGTGTAGGTATATACGTGTTCCTACGCAAACATGCAAGGGTTGTCACAAAATTGGGATTAAAATAATTTTCGTTATTATTATTCTCATATTATTTTTGAGACATGTACATGTACATACTCATAGGTTAAAAAATTATATTGAATAAGGACATTTTTTTGAGTTCTACACCCAAAGAATCTACTTAGAAAATCAATTATTATTCTGAATTATTTACTAAATATAACTTCATATAATTATAATGACAATTATGTTTCTTTGAACAAACCAAATACTTACTTACGATCAGGTAGGTAGGTAGGCACATAATATTATCACATAATATTTTGTAGTTACACTCTATTAAGTCTGGTAAATTATTCTTTGCGTTACTACAAAATATTAAAACTTATACCTACTTAGTTTAAGTTTGGCAATGGCCAATGACGCAGCGGCCATCTTGAATTTCAAATATAATGTCATATTCGTTCTCAGCCACCCCCATAACCTTGAAAACGACGCCCATGATGTGAAAATGTCATATTGACGCAGCGGCCATCTTGGATTTCAAATATAATATCATATTCGTTCTTAGCCACCCCGATAACCTTGAAAACGACGCCCATGATGTGAAAATGTCATATTGACGCAGCGGCCATCTTGGATTTCAAATATAATGTCATATTCGTTCTCAACCACTCCGATAACCTTGAAAACGACACCCATAATGTGAAAATGTCATATTGACACAGCGGCCATCTTGGATTTAAAAAATAATGTCACATTCGTTCTCAGCCACCCCGATAACCTTGAAAATGACACCCATAATGTGAAAATGTCATATTGACGCAGCGGCCATCTTGGATTTCAAATATCACACGTCACATCACATTAATATTATAAAGGCGAAGGTATGTGTGTATGTATGTGAGTATATGTGTATGTTTGTTACTCTTTCACGCAAAAACTAAACACAGGCTACTTTTTATGATTTTTTAAAAACCTGTATCAACGCGAACGAAGTCGCACGCATCAGCTAGTTAAGTTATAAAGTTATAAAATAACTAGAGAATGCCCGCGGCTTCGCCCGCGTGAATTTCGGTTTTGCACAAATCCCGAGAGAATCGTGGATTTCCGGTTCCCGTTTCCGCTCCCTTTTATACCTACCCTAACCTTTATACCTACTTTCGAGGAAGTTTGCTATAGTAATCTACCTATAGCTGTAGCTATAGATTTCGGTTTTTTCAAAATCCCGTGGGAACTCTTTCATTTTTCGGGATAAAAAGTAGCCTATGTTTTAAGTCAAGGCATAATCTTCATTCAAAATTTCAGCCAAATCGATTCAGTAGTTGCGGCGTGATTGAGAAACAAACATCCAAACATCCACACTTTCATATTTATAATATTTTTATAATATAAATAATATTTATTATATTACTATATTATTTAAAATAATGATAAGGATACGTTGCCAGTTCGTCATAGACGTTGCTAGGTATGTATAACAAAAACTGATAAACTTACCTCGCATCGCGGGGAAATCGGTGTTTTAGACCCTTGTTCTGTTTAGAATTTGTATTGCATCCGTAAACAGAACAGTAAGTCACCATTTTATGATAGAACTTACTAGGTAAATGACACTTAAAATATTTAAAACCACGCTCACGTCAACCCTCGTCCATCAATCAGGCAGACTGCGCGAGTCTGCGCTGAGACTGCGCTGCCACCGACGAACGATTATCGACAACGATTTTTCATACACACCATCGATAAAACTGCGCAAACTGGTCTGCACAGATTTATCGCTACGATAAATAGTTACGTAGGTATGTATGAGGCATTACGAGTCCCTAACATCCCCCAGTTATTATTTTGCAAAAATCTTTAATGTACAGATATGGTAAGTCTAAGATTTTATTATATTACTAGCTGACCCCCGCGACTTCGTTCGCGTGTTTATAGGTTTTATATAGGAATGGATCGGATACCATAATTCTTTTATGTACCTAAACTAAATGTAGCCTAAGTTACTCCTATAAATTTAACATCACCTATCTGCCATTGAAAGTTCCGTCAAAATCGATCCAGCCGTTTCGGAAATTAGCTGGAACAAATAGACAGATCGACAAACATAAATTTAAACGCACACCAGTTTAAAATAAGCTGTACGTTCAAAGATCCAGGTCCCAAGTTATTTGAACCCAATAAATGTCTGTCATTTCTTAACTAAAAAACCTATGACCTTGAAATATTTACGGGACAATACTTAAAGTACTACCTTTCTAACAAAAAAAGAATGAGTAAATCGAACTACGCGTTAATGAATTACAGCTAAATACACGTTTTAACTTTCTTCCCCTCTCCCAAGGGAACCGTGCTGAATTTCGGGATAAAAAGTATCCTATGTCCTACCTCGGAGTATAAACTCAAATCGTACCAAGTTTCATTTGAATCCATTCAGTAGTTTCTGCGTGATGCGCGGCCAAGATACAGACAGACAGACAGACAAAAATGAAAAAAATTACAGTTTTGGCTTCAGTATCGATTATAGAGTGCCCCCCAAAAGAAATTTGGATCTGTTACAGTTTTATTATATTATAGATAGATAGAAGAACATGTATAATATAGATATGTTTAGTATCCCTGTAATCATCACAGGCTATAATATCTCGATCGATGAGAGTGATCGTGCTTCGCTAGTATCGGACACTATCTATGTTTTACAATGCGCTACCGTCGAAATCGATTAAAGTAAACTGAACGAACTATACCCTGTCAACCGAGACAAGCGCTATATCCCAGAAGTGTTCATATGTCACACGAAAAAGGTTTGATGGCGGTGTGAATACTCATGTGCTTCACTAAACCACTATTTTGTGCACATTTGAGATTGAATAACTTACACGAGAAAGGCTTACTAGGTACCAGTGTGAGTTCTCATATGCGTCACTAAATTATTCTCTTGTGCACTTTTGTAATCGCATAACTTGCACGTAAAAGGTTTGGTATCGGTGTGAGTTCTCATGTGCCTCACTAGATTACTATTTTCTGCGCATTTGTAATCGCATAACTTACACGAGAAAGGTTTGATACCCGAATGAGTTCTCATATGTCTGATAAGACTGCTATTTACTGAACATTTGTAATCGCATAACTTACACGAGAAAGGTTTGATACCGGTGTGAGTTCTCATGTGCCTCACAAGAGCACTATTTTGTACACTTTTGTAATTGCATAACTTACATGAGAAAGGTTTGACACCAGAATGAGTTCTCATATGTTTCATAAGACTGCTATTTACTGAACATTTGTAATCGCATAACATGCACGAAAAAGGTTTAATACCAGTGTGAGTTCTCATGTGCGTCACTAGAGTACTATTTAGTGCACTTTTGTAATCGCATAACTTACATGAGAAAGGTTTGATACCAGAATGAGTTCTCATGTGCTTCACTAGGTCACTATTCTGTACACATTTGAACTCACATAAATTACACGAGAAAGGTTTGATACCAGAATGAGTTCTCATATGTTTCATAAGACTACTATTTACAGAACATTTGTAATCGCATAACATGCACGAGAAAGGTTTGATACCGGTGTGAGTTCTCATGTGCTGCACTAAATAATATTTTACTGCACATTTATACTCACATAAATTACAAGTGAACCGTTTTGCTTCAAAGTGAGTCTTTATGTGGTTTACTAAGAATCTTTTTTGTTTAAACATTTTCCGACATAAGTCACAAATATACCGTTTATCCTCAATACGTAAACTTCTGTTTGATGAATAAATAAATTGATTACAAATGTCAGTATTACTTCGCAAAATATTTGATATGTTAACTGTTTCTTTATCAGTGGCTGGTTCAATGTATTCTGTTGCAGGGACTTTATTCTGAATTGTAGTTTTATATCTGAATTCCTTAGAAGCAATACTCTGACTATCACAAGACCTAACCGCTCGTTTTGTTTTCGTCGGCGATGAATGAATATCTGTTCTTGGCACTAATTTTTTAAAATTTGCGAATACGTCATATAGTTTGACCGTACAATTAGTGAATCTATGAATGTTGACGGTTGTTGTATTGCTGCCATCAGACGACTGGTCGTGTGATTCGCTCTCGATGATTTGAATTGCCTGTTCACTTTTCCGGCCTGTATCGGCTTCTTCAGTTGCGTGCACTTTACTGTCATTATTCATCGCAAGGCTCGCGGACAAAGGGACAACTGAAACAATATATTTCATTGTTTTACAAAGCACTATGAGAGTTAACCTTGACTGCGGCTGTATATAGTAGAAGCTCAACAGGAATAAAATTATTGCATTAAAATATTAGCATCTGCAAAATGTTCAGAAATGTATAGGTGTTTGTCCCTGAGTGACAGATAGACGTAGATAGAAGTTTTTAGTAGAAGAATAACTATTTTAAGGAAAGGAATCGGGAAAGAACAATGTACAAACTTACCGAATAATAACGTAAGCTACATAAACCTTATACATATACTAATACAAAAACATACATATGTTTTATTTTTAATGCAGTTGCGGACTTTTCTGTAAGTTCTTTTTTCATCTTCCTCCATCTTCCCACCATACATTGTTTTGTTATATCTCAAAGGGATTAGACAGCGTTTTCGATGAAAGCTCCCAGCGGCTTAACTTTTTCCGACATTTTCAATAATTATCGTCATATTTCAACCAATTTACACAAAACCTTAACAAATTATATACCTAAACATTCCTCATGAATCACTCGTCTATTCGTGAAAACCGTATGAAAATCCGTTCAGTAGTTCTTGAGTTTATAATAGTTTTAACAACTTTTAAATATGGCAAGTGATTTAGCTTGTCATACAATATACATGCATAAATACACACACGTATGCGCACGCATACATACACACCTGCGCACGCGCGCGCGTCCGCATACACACACACAAGCGCACACACACACGCACACACACACACACACACACGCGCGCGCGCACGCACACGCACGCGCAAGCGCGCACACACACACATACATACACGCACACGTATACTACATAATTTTTACACAAATGCTTGCATATTAAACTTGTAGGTCTTCATTTGAATAATAGGTTAATTCGCTAACTTTTTACTTGTTTTTCTTTTTCTGTATTATCTTTGTAAACTCACTTTACAAAATGTTAGAAGTCTCTTTTTTGAGAAACTATGTTATTGGCCATACTCCTGTTTCTCTCTTTAAGTATAATATTATTATAACTCGCTGTTGATTTTCCTATGGTAAGTGAATAAATATACAACGTTAGTTTTACTTTAAGCAAAACCTGAAAGTAGTTTGCTCAGAATCAGTAACAGAATCAAATTCAACTATTTTTATATTGTGTTATAATTTTGTCCAAAAATATTTTAAAACCCTGCAAGCTTAGGCACAATCGTTGAAACGCGCATCAGCTGACGATCAGCATACAACGCGCGGTCATTCAACTCGCGAGTCGAGGTGACGATGGCTTGCGATTTGGAGTGAGACCATTTTTTTTTTTTCAGGACAATGATGCAACACAAGAAGCTTATAACTTTGTAAGTTTACATTATATGTTTTCGAAATTTTGTATAACTATTCCAAATGTAAAAATATTTGACACGTGTTTCGGTTTTTGCGCAAAGTAAAACTAACGTTATATAACGCTGCATGTTACCTGAAGCGTGAGTGGAGTCTGCGGAGCGGCAGTCACCATGACGCGTCGCAATGGCCGGCCTGCGGAATACATCAGAATGTACCCAGTGCACTGCGCTGACTGTTTTCCAAGTTATAAATGTAAGACAATAAGAAAAGAATGGTCACAATCTGATCAATAGTTTCAAAGAAACCCGCGGACAAACATACTCTCTACAGTCTACGGGCGAGTTCGATTCCAGCACGCGCCTCAACTTTTCGGAGTTACGTGCGTTTCAAGCAATTAAATATCACTCGCTTTTACGGTGAAGGAAAACATCTTTAGGAAACCTGCACGCCTGAGAGTTGTCCGTGATGTGGTCACGCGGCGTGTGAAGTGTACCGCACCGCACTCTGAGAGGAGACCTGTGCCCAGCAGTGGGCCGGTTATGAGTTGATGATGATGACTGCATATTCGGTATCAGAGTTGCCCTAAGTAATGTGAACTCAGAATCAGCCGAGTAACCTGTCGAAATACCGGTGCCGGTAGGTGTACTGACTTGTTTTCAGTGAGGAGTGAAGAGTTCGAGGAGCTGCAGCTCAATGCTGTGTGGGGCTCCCACACTGGGGGCTCGCGCACTGGGGGCTCGCGCACCGGGGGCTCGCGCACTGGGGGCTCGCGCACTGGGGGCTCTGCAGGTTCACTCTCAGCACCACAGGTCTGCCGAAGAAGTGCACCTCATATTAAAACAAAGTTTGAGGTCCTGTTGCACCAGCTTCTGATGAGTGTCGGATAGCCTGAACGTAACTTTTGTCACTTTCTTAGTTTATGTTGAGTGATAAAGACAAAATATGTGAATAAGCAATCTGACACTTATCAGGTGGTGAAACAGGCTCTAATTCTTATTTGTTTCAAACTCAATGAAAGGGGCTCGAAGACTACAGTATGAAAACAGAATCCACTTTCCAAACCTAGTGATAGAGTCTAGACTTATTGTAACACGTGAAATTAATTTAGATATGAGCATTATATCTCACCTGCACATGCAAGTTCACATGTCGCATGTACTCATGCTCGGAGACAAAGTCCTCGCAGCAAAGTACACATCTGAACACACCACTCATAATCTTCAACAGCTCCTGTGTATCAGCAACGGCTGGTTTCCTCTCGAGAGCATCGTCCGCGAGGTTAGCTTCCAATGTGCTATCGTTGTATACATCGTCTTCATACGCAGCAAACTCATCCTTCATCATTTCAATGTCTTCATCTGCCAAGAAAGGGTCAAAACTGTGTTCAGTTTTCACTACTGTGCTGGGTACAGGTTCCTCTGACTCCATCTCTTTGTCTTCCGAGAGGTTCTCTAGTATGTGCAAGTCGCAGTGGTCGGGCGCTAGTATTTTCAGTACCATATCACTCCTTAGTTGGTGTTTTGTGCGGTCTATCATTGACATGTGTTGTCTTGTGATCTGTTGAGAGACAAGTTTACTATTTTATTGAAGTTACACTTCTTTAGGGGCGTAGATAAAAGCAAAGTGGAACTTCGGTTCACTACTCACTAGTTCATGTTGCTCAGCTAAGTCCATCATCAGGTCACGGGCTCTCAAGCTCTGAGCCCTGAGCTTGCTGAAGTTCATCAATCTCTGAGCACATTGTACGCAGACTGTTTGTTTTAGCTTTCCCCCATCACACAACTGTAACAATCATAATAAAAAGCTATTTTTTAACCAACTTCAAAAAAAGGAGGTTCTGTATTCGACCTGTATGTATGTATGTATGTATGTAAGTATGTTCGCGATTATCTCCGCAACTAATGAACCGATTTTGATGATTGTTTCACTATCGTAATCTACATACTTTCAGGAAGGTTTTAGTTTATAACACATTGAGTTATCATTCTTACGTACGAAGTTATAACCACAAATGTATACATATGTCACTAATATGTTCTCTGATATTGCCACACCTATTGCTGAAGTCTAATATACCTATTCTGTCCAAAGACTTCACTCTGCTACGCCTACGTAACATTGACCTTTTGCAAAAACTTTTGGGCCGAAGTCAGTACAGCTGTACTATAGAGTGATTCCTTGGAGTTAGTGCACGGTTACGTGTATTTCCATCCTATACAAAGCCAAACCACAAGGGTGTGAAACTGGTCGCGTATAGATTGTAAATTACTTTTTAATCAAGGTCTTCCAAATTATACAAGAGTAGTACGCATACAAACTAATCTTGTATAGATCGGAAGTTAGGTTAGGTTGGGTTAGAACATTATAAAACCATTCACCTATACTTAGTATGACACATAAAATGTATGTAATATGTCACAGGATACTTAATAATAAAATTAATAATATATAGGTCATAATCTATTTTACATAGTTCTCATTTATATTATTATTAATATAAAGGAAACAAATCACTAAAAAGCATAAAATAATTTTTTTCAAAGAAAAATGAACCGACTTCAAACCATTTGAACTAAAAAGTTTAAAATAATTTTTTATTCATTTAGATTGACGATTTAACTACCTTACTCAAATAATATATAATTTTTTGGAGTCGGCGCCAAACCACATTCAATTCGTCGTAATCAAATTCGGGGAGCATATTTTCGACTTGAAAAGTATGAGTCATTTGGCGCCGACTTCAAAAAATTATATATTATTTGAGTTAGGTAGTAAAATCGTCAATCTAAATGAATAAAAAATTATTTTAAACTTTTTAGTTCGAATGGTTTGAAGTCGGTTCATTTTTCTTTGAAAAAAATTATTAAGACAATTAACCTTTGCCGACTTTGGTCCAGCACCTCACAGAAATTGAATAATATTAGTCCAATACTGGATGAGTAACCAACATTGGAGGTCCACATTAGACTTTTTCATTCCCTCCATTCCCTCTGAGAGCATTTTATACCTCAGAACCGGTTATTATCTCTAAAATCTGATAACAATCATTAAACCTAAGACCTCAACAATACAGAACTATAGATCATAAATTAACAACTTACAGAATGTCCGGTTAACTTTTCATATGCTTCATCCAATCTGTATTTACCCATTAGAAACAGCTTGCTGTCAGTGTCGAGGCATATCATGCAAACCTGTAAATATACCACTAGTTACTTCTATATTACTGTATGCTCAATGTTACAACAAGTACCTATCTAAGGAATAAAAGGAAATGGTCCAAAATCTATAGACCGAAAAATTAAAATCATTATGAAAAATAATTACCAGCACAGTTGAAGGAACAGCACCAGTAACAGTTTGCCTCAAGCCACCCTCTGTTTCGTAAATGTCATCACTCAGAAAATGCTGCGAGCAGACCACAGCGGAGTCTGGCAGGCAACTGTCTTGTGTGCCGAGGCCGAGGGCTCTGAGCCAAGCGGCACGCAGGTGAGCTTCACTGGGGAACCTGGAATTTACTTATCATTTTCGTTAGTTAAGTATACAAACAAACTATTTATATTTTGACCCTATCGCCCGCTGAGGTATGAGGCATGCCATCTCACGAGTTTTTATGAGGAAATATAATGGGAAATATACTCACCCATGAAAACTAATCTTCCCCTTTCCCTCGGATGGGAATACATTGTCGGGTGCATTTTTACAGAAAGGCACACAACACCGCATTTTGTCTCAACTCGCTCGCTCGACATACATCGACACAAATCAACTATAAGGCATATTATATAGCATATATTATATGCGCTGAATGTACATTGTTTAAATCTATTAAATATACCACATCAAACCCTTTCTTCTTCTTCTTCTTCGGTGTATGGCTCCGCGCGTGGAGCGATTGAGCCAGTATCAAGTGACCATAGATTATATACAAGTGACTTTTATTTTTATTTTATTTTTTAAAACTGAGGAAACTTATTTAGGTACATATGAAAATCTTTTTAGGTAATTATCGAAATTTTGGAAGGATCAGGAAAGGAAAGAAATTGAATATATATAATATTTACAACAAGATAATTTACAATTAATAAACAAGAATATATATAATATTTACAACTTAATATCATTTAAGAGTATGTATGAGGAAAAAAGTTTATATATACAGGGATCATCAGAGGACAAGAGGATGTCAACGGAAGTAGGAAGCAGGGGGGTGACACTGTAGTTCCCTTGGACTTCGCAAAGCGCTAGTATCGCAACCACAGAACCACTTTTCTAAGGTCATATCCAAGAAGGTTATATAATCTATGTAGACACTGGAGACTGCGCCTGAAACATTTTAATAAAGATAAAGTCATTCAGCTGGGCTATTTTTCCTCTCTAGTTTTTCTATATCTCACACACTTTATTTAAGTAGTCTGTTGAGAACGAGACAAAGCCTGTTCAAGACCATATTTCTTTGCTTCAACATTTTGTTTGGATTGTTCCTGGTCTGTGGTGCTCAGATTACATAGGTTCTATGTTTCTTGGTCATATCATTAAAGTGTTCTGACTTCTGTGGTAATTATTGTTTTTTTCAAAATGGCGTCTTCGTTGTTGTTGTGTTTCGAAAAAATAAAAATAATTATTAATTTCTTGCAATCTTCTAAACTTTAAATACGTCGAGTCGAGCTTCTGTTCCTCTGTTTGTGTTTTATACTGTAGTGCTATTTATATTTGGCACGTTGACTCTTTTTTTGTTTCATTGAAACAAGACTCGTACCTATGTTGTTTTTTGAAATATCTGACGACAAAGAAAACAAGGAGAAATGTGGCTGCTCGCCAGTACAAAACAACATTAAGTTGTTTCGATTTCCTAAACCTGCTGGAATTTTGCGCGGTACGTATAACCAACCTAACCTAACTAGATTTATACTATACATTATAAAATTCATTCTCCATAAATTAATTATCCATAAACAGACACAAGCACATCTTTTGATATTTATAGTGATACCAACAGGTGTTCTTAAGTTGGCTACTATTTATTACCTATAGGGTAGTAAAAATACTACTATTCATATATGGTATATATTTGTAATAATTAGTACCAATTAATTATTTTTAAATTTATTTGTTTCTTTTCAGATGTGAACTATGTGATATTCAGATGTGAAGATGAATTAAACAGACAGGTTTTACTGATTGTTTTATTGGGTTTTATTTCAAGAAGTTCTCAGGGCCAGCCCGGAGTTGTTTGTTAGCGGTATTTCACCCCCGTGCCTCGGAGAGGATGTTAAGCAGGCTGTCCTGTTTATTATTACTATCATCATAATAGTCGCTAAAGTCCACCAACCTGCATTGGAGCAGCGTGGTGGGTCTAAGCTCTAAATCCCTCTCTCCTATGAGAGAGGAGGCCTGTGCCCAACTGTGGGATGTTAAAAGGTTGTAGTGTTGGTGGTAAAAAATTATTTGTTCCATGTTTAGTAACTTTTGTCGTTCTTCTTGCGAACACATCTTTAATTATGACTATTCATATTAGTGATCTTTTATATTTCTGGAAAAGAATTTATTGATATTATCTTACTTTCAGCCAAAGATTAAAAGAGTGATCACAATTATGCTATTATAGTTTGATAAATAATTGATGGTAGGTTTAAACAATATCTGACTGGTGGTTTCTGATTGTAAACAAAATTTTTGTACATGATGCCTTAATACATATATTGCCCAGTTGTGAATAATCAAGATTTACATAATATTTTTACCTTTCCATCGCCACTGTCACAAGTCTATGCAAGACAAATTAATATGATGGTCTGCACAGAGACACAAAGTCATTACTTTATCACTTTGTACTGACATCCATAAAATAGATTTTATTTTCCATAGCAGGATGAGAAGAGGAAAATGTTGGCAATGTTAATTTGTGGATATAAATAAGTGGGAAACAATCTCTTAGAATAGTTTTTATATATTCTGTATTTTATGTTAATTTAATTTTATGCCTCGATCTGTATAATAATTGGTGTAATCTATACATATAATAAAATCGTAGAATTGCCGTATCTGTACATTGAAGATTTTTGCAAAATAATAACTGGGGGATGTTAGGGATAAGTAATAGAACGTAAAAAAGCTATTTTTGAAATTTTTGTCTGTTTGTCTGTTTATCTGTTTGTCTGTTTGTCTGTATGTTTGTGCGCGCATCACGTAAAAACTACTGAATGGATTGAAATAAAACTCGGCATGATTTAAGTTAATACTATGGAGTAACATATAGGATACTTTTTATCCCGTAATTCAGCACTGTTTCCTTGGGAGAGGGGATGAAAGGCAAAATGTGTACTTAGCTGTAATTCGTTAACGGGTGGTCCGATTTCATTCATTCTTTTTTTGTTAGAAAGTAGATACTTTAAAGACTACTGGCTAATCTCCGAAAGGCTGGACCGATTTTGATGGGACTTTCACTGGCGGATGTTTACATTTTGATGTACCTAAACATCCGCCAGTGAACTTTTAACAGTTTTTAGCAAGGTTTAAGCTCAAAGGAGCATAGGAAAAACAAAATGATTCCCACGGGATTATTAAAGTCAATATCCACGCGAACGAAGTCGCGGGTATCCGCTCGTATTATAATAAATAAATATAATTTGAGAGGTGTGCAAGAAAAACTTAAGAAACAAAATATATGCTTTTCTCAAAAATTACTTTTGAAATAATCAATAAAGCGTATAGATTAAGAAAAAAGAAATATAAAATTGAATATAGTAAGTTGTTTTATTTTAAACCCAAAAATTTCAAAAATAATAGAAAATGGTAGTGGTACCCCATTTCAACGTTTGTCATGGGACATCACTATACTATCGATATCGATATTTTAAGGTGGGATTGTGTCCCATCACTTCTTCTTGCGACACTAGCGCTTTGCGAAGGCAACGGAACTAACTGTAAATTTTTGCCACTGTCCCATCTGTCTTAGAGACTAGTATATTAGTGATCTGTGGTAGGAAGAGGGATGAGACATTGAATAAGAAGCTGGTAAAAGGAATGCTGGTTATATTTTGGGCATGATAAAAAAATATGGTTCAGGTCACCCACCCCACCACATTCGCACAAATCACTGTTCACAATTCCAAATTTCGCCAGTTGAACAGGAGAACAAACGTGGCCCAAACGCATATGCGTCAAGATACACGTCACTCTCCTGCTCAACTTTAAACTTGAGAACCATGGCTTAGACGGAATAGAATTTTGAATCCTAGCAAATGCTTTACCCTTTGACTGGCTAGAAATCGACCAAGCCACTCTCCAAGATTCCTGAAGGGAATGTTTTGGCAGTGCACACAAATCATAGGTACAGTTACAATAGTCTGCCATATCTCCGCATGAAATAGCTTCGTTAGCAAGCTGATCAGCGCGTTCGTTTCCCGAAATGCCAGAGTGACCTGGTACCCAGGAAAACACCACTGTATAGCCTTTTTCATAACATGTAAGTAGGCGGTTTCTAATTTTTAAAATAATATGGCTAATCTGAGACTTGAATGGAAAACTAGATAAAGCTTGCAGAGCACTCATAGAATCCGTGAATATAATGGATTTCTTCAGTTTGGCAAGAAGAATGTATTCCACAGATTTAAGCAGACCAAGGCATTCGCCAGTAAATACAGACGATTCAGGCGGAAGTTTTATTTTTTGGACAATATTATACTGGCAATGAACGATTCCAACCCCAACTATACCATCCGGTGAATGCTTAGAAGCGTCACTATATATGTAATGAAAATCGGAAAATTCATTCTCTTTTAATATGTTCACATACTGAGGAGCTTCCAATTGGTTTCTTGGAATATCTGAATTGATTCTAACATCTGGAGAGATTATTAATGCATTATATTTAGTATCGAAAATAGGATAACAATATGAACTATAAATCGGCGCTTTTATGGAGCAAAATACTCGATAGCTTTTGATAAGACATGGGGGGGATTTATGGGACCAGTACGAACAAGTGCCTATAGATTCCAAAAGGACTTGAAGTTTACCACGTAAAGGATGATGTGAAAATTGCATAGCTTTAAATAGATACCTATCGGATAAAAATTGACGTCTTAAACATAGAGGTGGATCAACGCACTCTATTTGCATAGCATTAATAGGGCTAGATTTCATGGCTCCAAGGATGATCCTTAAAGCTTTCGCCTGCACACCATCTAATTTTCTAAGAGCAACGGCACTACAGGGCTCTAGAATAAAAGTGGCGTAATCTAATAAGCTACGAATAAGGGCATTGTAAATAAGACGCAAAGAAAAAGAATGGGCACCCCACCAGACCCCGGTAAGACACCTGATCATATTTAAATTTCTTTCACATCTAGCTACAATGTAGTCACAGTGAGATACTCCAGTAAGTTTAGAGTCTAAAATAACTCCCAAGAATTTTGCTTCAGACTTTACGGGGATAGGATTATTCCTATAACGAACGTTGAAATCGGGAGTGTTTCTCCTTCTAGAAAAAGGAACCACAGTGCTTTTACTAACAGACAATTCCAGTCCATTCGCATCTAACCAGTCATTTAGGTTATTAAGGGAAGTAGTTAAGAGGTTACTAGCATTTTCTATAGAATTTTCCGAGATGTATAAGACAAGGTCATCGGCATATTGTAAAATATTTACATCTGAGTTTAAAGATGTCTCTAAATCATAGGTATATACATTGTACAGTAATGGACTAAGCACAGATCCCTGGGGAAGGCCTCTCCATGCAAGCCTTGAAAGTTGAGCACCATTTGGCAGGTCTAATTTAATACACCTCTCAGAAAGCATATTGATGATAAATGTAATTAATAATTGGGGTACATGAAGGTCATGTAGTTTTTTATGCATTACAGAGATCAGCACATTATCATACGCTGAGCTGATATCAAGAAAGGCCGCAAGGACCGACTCATTATTCGAAAAAGCCAACCGAATATCCGAAATGAAAATACTAATATTGTCTATGGTACTATGACCTTTTCTGAACCCCAGCTGATTAGCTGTCAAAATTTTGTTATTTTCGATGAAAAATTCTAACCTATTTTTAACAAGATGCTCAGCTGTTTTGGCAAGGATAGAAGATAGGGCTATTGGACGAAAAGAAGAAACATCAGAGGCTGGTTTGTTTGGTTTTAATATGGGAATTATGGCTTGGGTTTTCCAAGAAGAGGGAATATTACCAGAAAACACAATGGCATTAATAATACTCAAATAATAATTCAAAGAATAGTCACTGCAGTTTATTAGGAAAGAGTATGTAATGCCATCTTCGCCTGGTGATGAGTCTTTTACATAAGACAACACCCCTTTTAGTTCAGAAAAAGAAAAGGGGGCATTAAGGTCTGTATAACTACAAGCTACAGAGTAAGGAATACAGCACTGGACGTTATTGCGATCAGGAGCAGATGAAGGAGCCAGCTTGTCCATGAATTGGTTGGCTAGCTCAATAGGTAATGCACCAGATGAAGATGAATAGAAAGCCGATTTAAATCTTCTAATATTTCTCCAAACTACTGATGGGCAAATATCTGGACTTATGGACTCACAAAATCGTCTCCAACCCTCAAATTTCTTTTTTTTGAGGAGCTTGCGAGTGGAACGAGCAATTTGGGTATAAACTTCGAAATTCTCTACAGTCATCATGGAACAATATTTTCTCTCAGCCTCTTTCCGTTGCTTAATGGCTATAGTGCACTCATGATCCCACCAAGGAGGAAAAGGAATTTTACCCGGTCTAGCACCTCTTAATGGAAATAAAGCGTTAGCAGCATCAATCAGAATTTTAGTAAACTCATCAGCACATATTGTTTCATTACCACTGTTAACAATAGGAAGGCTAGATAGCTTTTGATCAACATAATGTTTAAATGTACTCCAGTCATCTGGTAGCTTATGTTTTAATTTAGAACTGTGTTGTAGGTTAGAAGAAGGGCAAGAGATAGGTAAACTAAGAATAATTGGTAAATGATCACTGCCATAAGAATGATCAAGTACACTCCAGGTTATCAGAGCAGCCAAATTCGGAGAGCAAAGTGACAAGTCAGGAGCACTAAGGCATTCACCGGGACCGGTTCGTCGAGTTGGAGTGCCATTGTTCAATATACATACATTTTGAGAGTCTAAAATATCCACCATCAATTCACCATAATAACTAGTGCTAGAACTGCCCCATGACTGATTTTGACAGTTGAAATCCCCAAGTACTAAAAATGGGCTAGGCAAAGTAGTAAGTAATTGATTAAACTTATTATATAAAGAATAAGATGGGTGAGGTATATACACAGAAATAATACAAATTTTATTTACAATCACAGCAATGGCATTAATGCCATCACTGAGAGGAGGGAGTGAAAAAATTTTATAGGAGAAAGCTTTATTAATGAGTATGGCCACTCCACCATACCCATCAAGTCTATCATTTCTCACAGTAACAAAACCAGAGATCCTGAAAGAAAACTCTGGTTTTAACCATGTCTCAGAGAGACACATAGCCATAGGCTTAAATTTATTTAGTAAGTAAATAATATCAGTTTTTTTGCTTATGGCACTCCTACAGTTCCACTGAAGGATTTTGTGGTCCATAATTAAAGTGTTGGTTTAAAGTTGTCAATAATGAGTTGGCGACGTTGGACGGTAAAGAGTTAGTACTAGATAATGAATAATTAGAATTAGAAAGTAATTTAATAAGTTCCAAAATTAATTCTGCAATAGATTGTTGAGGGATTGTATTTGATCTCTGTTTCAACACATAACCATCTGGCAATTGCGAATTATGATTATTATATTCATTGTTAATTGATTCATGCATGGTGCGGTCATACCCTCCAGTTTGTTTAGGAGGAACACGACGTTGAACAAACACAGTTTCTTTATAAGAACTGTTTGGTTTAGCAGGTACCTGTGAATTAAAGTTTGATGTAGCATGATTTTCATTTCTAGATTGGAGAGGAGAGGAAGCTATTACATCAGCATAAGATTTTGAAGCTGGGGGGTGGATTTTAGCCGCCTCTGCATATGAGATGCAGCTCTGGGCCATTGAAATTTTAATTTTTTGCTGTCTGGAGAATTCTGGGCAAAGCTTACTAGTGGCAAAGTGGCGACCAGAGCAGTGGAGACAACAAGCGTTTTCAGAAACAACGGAACAAGTGTCTGAGGGGTGTTCATCCCCACATTTAAAGCAACGAGGCTTTGATCTGCACAAAATTTTAGTATGACCAAATTTGCAGCAATTGTAGCACTGGATAGTAGGAAAGATATATAATTCAACGGGGAGAGATGTATACCACAAGAACACCCTTTTTGGTAATATTTGACCGTCAAATGTCAACACAACCATATTGGTATTAGAAAATAAAGTTGCATCAGTACCTTCAGTTATATTTTTTCTTTTGATGCGCCTTACCTTAATTATTGGACCACATCCTATAGGCAACGTGATGCCTTCCAGGATCTCTTCCTCAGTCAATTCTTGGGGAACACCTTTGACTATGCCTACTCGAGTAACTGTGAAGCTGGGAATGAAAACTTTGTAAGAGAGTCCAGCTATTACAGAGCTCTCCGTAAACAAATTAGCATCCTGATAGTTGGTGAAAGCCATGGACACTCTATTCCTGCCTATCCGTTTTAGACTGCCATTAACAATATTTTTAATATTATATTTTTTTAAGTCTTTGCCAAACTGTATGGGGTGTAAAGTAATAGGGTCATTAGGGGATGTGGTTACTCTTTGTATGTGAACAGTGAATGGGCCTGAATCAGTGCTAACATACTTCCTAGCAATTTGAGTTTGAGGTTGTGGGTGACCTGAAGAGTTGTGTTGTGTAATAGTGGCACCAGTATTAACTTGTGCTACAGGACTTCTAGGTGGTAACATTGTTTTTTCACCATCATCTAATACCATGGGAATTAATTTCTCATCAGAGTCATCGCAATTACATCCTTGGGCATACAATTTCCCATCTTTACTTTTTCTTTTTTTTGTTGCAATGACGACATCTCTTACGTGGTCTAACTCGTTTCCTTTCTGAGAGAGGAATAAATCCATCCTCAGTGTCCAATGAGGAATCGTCAACTATAATATTATGTGCTACAGGTGGTCCAGGGCCAGGCCCCGGGCCACCTGGGTCGTCCGGGGGATCAACCCCCATAGAAAAAAAAACTTACCAGATCCCGAGATATGTATGTACACTATTTACAAATAAATAATATAAATATTATAACACTAGACTACCTACTATAAACTAAAAACCTCTACTGATCCACTTATTTCACAAATAAATAAACAAAAGCCAAAAAAATTACTCCCGCCAAGTTAAGTTTCCCGCGCTTTTTCCCACCATAACCCTTTAAATACAGCAATAATAATAATTAATAGTGATGGGACTCGAGTTGCTTTTCACTCGAGTGACTCGAGTAGTTTTTATATTACTCGCACTCGAGTTAAATTTTTGACAACTCGAGTTTCGAGTGACTCGAGTCGACTCGAATTACGAGTGACTCAAGTTGACCCCTCGAGTGGTTTATACCGAGCCGAGTGATAAATTCAACTAAGAAATTCAAGAAATTGATCAAATCATTTTTAAGTAAGTAGTTATTACAGCAAGTTATTGCAGCATTCAGCATTCATTATTTACGAGTATCTCATTGAAAATACATTACTTCTGTTCTTTTGTTGAGTTTATTTAAGTTTCATTTAAGTTAATTTTAAAGCATGTTTATTATTACCTAAACTGTATAAGAACATAATAAAACTGTTCATATTTCGATCTCATGAAAGTTCCTTGTTAGAATAAATTAAATTGGATTAGAACTTATTAGCAGTAGATTATAATATTTCAATTTGACTGATAGTTGATATAAGGGGTTTCTTGATTATGTATGGTTTAGTTTGAAGGAAAATTCTATTTTTTTACATTTTGTTTAAATTTTTTTGAGTAGCTTTTACATTAATGCGAAAATGAATACACATTTTCTATGTAAAATTAATACCTATTGTTTTATTCGTTTTAAAATTTTGGTCACTCGAGTTTTATATTCCGAGTGATTCGAGTCAATAAAAATCACTAGAGTTTTATCTTCACTCGAGTGGCATTCGAGTGAGAAAGTTACCAGTACCGAGTCACTCGAGTGAAAAAAGTCACTCGAGTCCCATCACTATTAATTAATAATATGTAAAATGTAAATAGGTACTTATTTCAGAACTATTTTTATAAAGAACAAATTCGGTGGAATTCTGACAGCTGTCAATTGTCATTGTCATTTGGAAAACAGGGCCACAGATCACTAATATACTAGTCTCTAATGGCGGCTCCTCACTTCGCTATTAGTGTTCGCGTATTTGCCATATTTAACGAAAACGGCGATGTGTAGATAGTATACTTGACGAAACATTCGCGCTATTTGCCTATTTGGCTAAATTTATTTGCCTATTCGGCAAATAGGACGAATAATATTTATTGCCGAAAACGGCGATGTGTGGATGGTATTTGACGAACATTCGCGTTATTTGCCTATTAGGCAACATAGATCATATACTAACCACAGTATAATTATAATCTAGATTATGACGAATAACAAACACGCTTATCCGCACAGCTGTCGGTTTTTCAACGCGCATCAAAGGAGCCGAATAGACAAATACACAAATACTGTGACTACATATTTATCCTATTCACATCAAGGAACATACTCTTCAGGATAAACGCATAGCTATTAATATACTAATATAGCGCTCGCGTGCCGCTTACTAATACGAGCGTCACTTGTATTTGTTTTTGTGCCGTTACTAACACGTTTTATTATCATGAATTACTGGGACAATGCGACCATTTTACTGCTGTCGCCATCTCTGTTAGGGGGTTAAGACTATCAACTTAGTCTTCTAGATGGTGAAACAGAATGCCTGAATTCTATATAAGTATATTAGTTATTATGAATCCCATATTGCAACATGTTACTCTCACCTTATATTCCGCCACTTGCATCGTCCACTGCACCCATTGTTGTAGTCTCCTGCCTTTAGAGGTCTATCGTGCTAATGCTTCGCCATCTGTAATAGTTATTCCAGTATGATTCAACTGTTGGAATCATTAAGTGCCTAAAGTTTATACATATGTATATAGAACACTACCAATGTGTTATGTTGTTTACTTTACTGTCGTTGACTTACATACAATCTGTACTTTATAAATAGCGATATCGAGATCTTTTACCTCTCGGTCTTGTTTGTCTGGTGTCTTGGACCCGAGTTCCAAGCCACACCAGACACCGAATCGGGCATGGTATTGTTATATGTACCACGGCAAGCTACCCTACAGGCACTATACCGCTCTCGCGGTACATGGTTACATGCACCGCCTGAGAAGCCCTAAATCCTGCCGGCAGGTGTCCCAAGCGTTTGGTGGGACAGGCTCAGCCTATTGTGGCTGAGCGAGGTCACGATCGGTTCGCTCACGTGGCTAATGGCTATGCGTCAGGGCCAGCCGTATATCTCATTGTTACACTTTGAGATGCTGTTTTAATGGCGTTAACAAGTAAACCTGAGGCACTTAGCTTTCATCATCGGCGCGGATGGTACTGCTTTGTCGGCAACCGTCCCGTACATATCACTGACTCTAATATTAACCACGATACTACTTGAGATTGGTACGTATAAACATTTAAATAACTAGAACAAACTTTACCGCGCATTTGGCGGCCATATTTCGAACAAGCACAAACTTGACCATAATGAACTTAGCGTCAACCATTATAGATAGAAACCATAGATATACTCACTCTATAGTGCCAGTGTTGCTATGTGTAATATTTACATTCGCGGACGTGTCGCGACACTCCCGCCGAGACGATGGCTTACAGCAAGGTAAGTAAATTGCTTGTCCATTCCCTTATCTTCTCAAGGGCTCGAACAGCTGCAATTCGCTTGTGTCTAGTTTCTCCGGATTGTTCTTCAACAGTATCATCATTAGCTGTCGTCGAATCTTTGTCCTTTACATTAGAATCATCTCTCAGATTATTTGTATCTATATCTCTATCAATGCTCTCAGTCTCTATGTTTGCTTCATTATCGGTAGCATCTACTGTTTTTTCTGTCTCGTCTATGTTTTCAAGTTGTCTCATTTCGATATCATGATCAGTTAATGTTTCCTCTTGTGCGTTCTCCGTTTCTACTGTAACGGTATCTGGGAAAGCTGCTGATTCTTTAAATGCTTCATCAGGTAAATTTTGAATTTCAGAATATTGTTTAGCATCTTGAGGTATCGGTTCCCATTGGGAATCGTCTTCTACTTCCAGTGGATACAAGTGAGCAATAGATCGAGTAAATATTGTGTTTCCTACTTTCACTTGAGCCACTCTCGTTAAACCGTCTGAACTCTTAACTAAAGAAACTATTTTGCCTACTTTCCAGCCTTCACGATTCTTATCTCCTTTCATCTGGACTAACTGACCTTCTTTTGGGATCAGCTTTGAAGTCACACATGGTTGTCTGAGTGAGTGACTATATCTCTCGCGTAAACTCAATAAGTATCGATTACGAAACATTTCTTTAAATTCTTCTAGTAGTATACGAGCTCTTCTCCAGCTCTGAACTAGGTTAGTCTTTGTCGATGTACATTGCAGTGGAATGTTACTTTGTGCTGTTTCCAAACTCTTTTGAACTTCACGTTTGCCTTGTGGTATCCAGTACTTCTGACGAATCAGGCTCAGAGTATGATTGACACCTACGTGATAATTGTTTTCATGTGTTTTTCTGATAATTTTAGTAGTGAACTCACAGCCTTTAGGTATAATTATGGGATACTTTTTGTCGAAAGACCATTCAGCGTATTGAAGTCTACCTTTACATCGTAAAATGCCGTCAATGTCCTTGAATAATCCTAAATTACGACTGAGACTTGTTTCTTTACCATTCACTTCTTCTTTGAAGTATTCAGCTTGTATTTTCTTAACTTCTTTTAAGGTGTTATCCTGACATTCAGTCTCTACTTCTTGTTCTATAGATGTCTTGTCTTGTATATTATCATCTATAGTATTTTCCAATTCCATTACCTCTGGAATTTGTTCTTGAACCTCATTGTTGTTCATTTGGTCTTGCGTATCATTGGTCTTCGTCAGACCTTCCCCAACTAAAAGAGTATTGACCCTGAATTCCGCTGGCCAATTATCAGGTTTTTGAAGCAAAAAATCAGGTCCATTCAACCATTTCTCCTTTTCTTCCTTCACGCTTGTTGGTCGGGTAGCTACATCAGCAGGATTCAGCTCTGACGGTACGTATCTGACAACTAAGTTTTTATTTTGTTTGATCTCATTGATCCTTCTGGCAACAAATGGTGTTAGTAATTTATTTGAGTTAATCCAGTCAATAACGATCTGACTGTCTGTCCACAACATTTGTTTAGTTATGTTCAAATTAATGAATTTGAGAATATATTTTATTAATCGGCTTCCAATTAATACACCTAGCAATTCTAAGCGAGGTATCTTCAGGTCGTCTTGATCTTTGATTGGTACCAATCTTGACTTTCCAATAACAAAACTTTTTTGATCATTTCCAACGATGTAGACTACTGCTGCGTAGGCTCTTGTAGAAGAGTCCGTGAAACAATGAATTTCAAAATTGTTATACTGAGGATTCTTCATATAGCATCTAGCTAAACTTACTTCTTTGACTTCTTTTAAGTCTTCTTGAATGTCTTTCCATTTTTCAACGATATCCTTGGGTAATGGTGAGTCCCATTTTATTTTCATTTTCCACAGGTCCTGCAGTAAGAGTTTTGCAGCTAATAGAGTTGGAACTATATATCCACATGGATCGAAATAAGACGCAACGCTTTTCAGAATACCTCTTTTGGTATTAGCATTGTTCGTGAGTTTGTTTGTCCTCAAGTGTAGTGTATCTTCCTTTATATTCCAGTCTAGGCCCAATACCTTTACTATCTCATCTAAACAACCATCGGGAAATCGTTGTATAAAGTCCGTTGAATTAGAACTCCATTGTCTCAAATTCATTGAGATTTCTTGGAATGCTTCTTTTGAATTTGTGTATAAATCTTCGAATTCCTTGGCAGTGTTAGCTCCAGTCACAACGTTGTCTACATATATATCATTAGCTAATTTTCTAACGCTTTTATTTCTAGTGTTCATCAGGTGATGTTTGACTGTAGCATTTAATATAAATGGGCTAGATATGATTCCAAATGGAACACGAGTGAATCTGAAGTAAAGAAGATTATCTTCTGTTACTGGTTTCTTGACATCTTTTAACCATAGAAATCTTGTGACATCTCTGTCCTGTTCTTTAAGTCCAATTTGCAAAAATGCCTTTTCAACATCAGCTGTTATTCCAATATTATAACATCTAAATTTAATTAGTAATCCCGTTAAATCTTCTAATAACAGTGGTCCACAATAAAGATATTGATTTAAACTCTTGTTATCTTTAGTCTTTGCTGACGCGTCGTATACAATTCTCAATGGTTTTCCCGGTATCGAAACTCCATGATGTGGTATGTAGTGTATTGGATGATCCTTTTCCTTTGTGTTTGGGACTTCTTCAATAATTTCATTTTCCAGTTGTTCTCTTAATGTTTGATCATACATTGTTAGAGTGTCAGAGTCTAACCTCTTAACTAAACTTACTAGACGTCCAAACGCTAATCCAAAGTTAGATGGTAAATCCGTTGGATAGTCGTTCCATGGCCAACTAATGTAATATCTGTTATTTCTGTACTCAGTTGTTTCATTGAAGTGCTTGATAGCTTCTTCGTCACGATTTAACTTTGGCGAGTCGGTGATACCTATAGACTCCAAGTCCCATAAACGGTTCAAATCTCCATTGTCTAATGGTGGATCTGGTTGATTCAGTCTGACTTCACATGAAGATTGAAAATATGTCAATACTGACAGTTGTTCAACTGTGTTTTTATTCTCTGATATTCTGCCCGATAATATCCATCCAAATTCTGATTCGACGAGGTATAAGTCTTCTCCAAGACAAATCTTTTTCGTTGACATAATTGTGTAATAGTAGTCATTTCCTATTAAAATGTCTACTTTGTCTGACAATGTACCATCGTCCGCTAAGATGTAATTTTCTTTAATCATGCAGTCAAATATGTCCTTTTCAGGATGTGGAACTCCATGAGATATGGAAGGTACCACGTTGGCACGTATAGTCCTAATTGCCTTACTCTGTGTGACTAATTCTAGTTTAACTAGTGGACTTTCTAGTTCCTTAGGTTTTTGTGCTCCAAACGTAAATATTGAAAGATTGTTTTGTTCTTCAGCTTGAAGATTCAAATCCTTGGCAATCCTTTCAGTGACATAACTCTTTTGACTACCACAATCCATTAGAATTCGACATGTTATCTTTGTATTGTTACCATATCCTCGGACTTCAACTATAGCAGTCTGCAATAAAGTAGATCCCTTTCTGCTTATGTGCATTACACTAGTGCTGGTGGATTCTTTCTGTTCCTCCCTTTGTTGAAATTTGCTAGGACATAATGATCGGTGATGAAATCCTCGTTTCTCACAGAATTCACAATTTCTTTTTACTGTGCATGCCCGTATCATGTGTCCTACTCTAAGACAATTAAAACATCTACCTCTCAATTTCGCTTTCCTTTCTTCAATAGTTTTTGCTTTAGTACAGTCTTTGTTCTTATGGTATCCCCCACAGAAAATGCATATGGTCATGTATTTTCTTCTTTTTTCTCTAATAAACTTGTTATAACCATTTCTCTCTGGTTCAAATTTTCTCTTTGTTGGTAAGTTTTTCTCTTTCTGATTCCTATTATTCAATCTAGGTTTAAAATTGTTCCAACGACCTTTATTATGTTTGAATCCGCTAGTATTATTCATCTTAGAAGAATGTCCTTTGTCTTGAGGGGTAATTTCTTTTACATGTAAAGTTTCTACAGTATATTGTGAAGCTCCGTCCATAGTGCTTTCTTGAGTTATCATTCGTGCTTCCTCTTTAACCGAGATAACTCTTGAGAGCTGCTTCAGTATGTCCTCGACTGACTCTGTCTGATCGGAGTCCAATCTTATCTTCATTTCATAGATAATATCAGTTGGAAACTTTTCCATAATAAGAAATCGCATTTGATTGGAATTTGTATTTTCACCCATAGATTGAAGTACCCGAAGATGTCGTTCTATTTCATCTAAAGTTCCTTTACAATCCTCCATCCTTTCCGCTAGCTTGATTTTCTTTAGAGCGTTATGATGCGCATATACAATTTCATTTTCTTTCCCATATCTTGCTTTTAAAGTGTCAACAGCAATCTGATAATTTCGGTTTGTTGTATCAAGTCCATCTATAAGTCTAGCCGCATCTCCTTTGAGAGAACTCTTGAGATAAAGCAGCTTATCGACATCATTCAATTTTCTTCGGTTCATGTTTGATGTGAACTGGTCCCAGAATTGGTGCCATTCCAGCAAATTACCACTAAACTCTGGTAAATGCAAATCTGGTAGTTTGCTGTATGATGAATAGTCATTTTGCAGAGGTTCCATCGCTGGCCTCTGACTCTTCATGGCTAATCTTGCATCTAGCTCTGCTAAATTTTCTTCACCTTGAAGTTGGTAAGTAGTAAATTCTGATATCTCATCTGGATTAGGATCGTTACAAAGTTTGAAATAATTATATAGTTCAGTGGTGAACCGAGACAAAATTGTCGTCAATTTAGACTTCACAATCCTTGCTGATTCCAAGTTTTCATCCTTTTCGTTTAGGGTTTGACATAAATTGAGAGCTTGATCTGAGAGAGATTTCACTTCTTTGGCAAATGTGGACAAACGACTTAAAAGTATTTCTTCCATTTTGTGATTAAATTTTCTGGAAATACAATTTAGACTATGTATACCAACCTACAATAAACATTCATATATCATAACCTACCATTAGGTATATTCACTTCCACACATTAAAAAAGTTACCTAAGCCACACGGCATTCAATCTTATCTCCACGGCAAAAGTACTTTGAAAAATTAAAATATTTCTCATACATGAGCTAAATAAAATTCTACTCTATGTCAATGGCACAAGTGCTTTGTCAAGTAAGAATTTTTTAAAACTTCAACTATAGTAGTTGTTATCATTAACATAATTTATTAATAAAGAGTTAATTTATTTCCATATTACTGAAATTTGTTTCAATTTGTTGTTTCAACCTTCAGGTATGTTATTACTGTCACAACACTGAAGATATATAGGTACAATGTACATAAACAACTTCTACTATCACATATCAACAACAACCACAGATCTATGCAGGCATGTACCTGTCATCATTAAATTATAATCAAAACAATGAAAAAAAAACAAAATATAAAAATATTTTAATAATTTGTTATAAATAATTTATGCCAACTGTACACAATAGTTAAACTTGGATTTAAATCATTTTGTAAATATTACTTTGGAAATATTGGTTTATTGCATGGAGTCTGCGAGCAATAATACTAAACAATAGCATATATTTATTCAAAATCACTCATGGACATTGTATCTATGAGCCTAAAACTTCAAATAAATTCTACAGGTTAATTTGAAACTATTTTTTAAATCAGATAAAATTGTTCTTGTAAATATATCACAAAGTTGATAAAATTTTGGAATTATTTGACTTTAATAAATAAAGTAGAACATACTTTATTTTACTATTTACTATATACATACAAACAATTATTCTTACAGAACCGTGGGTCAAAGTTATACCTCTGAATATTATCTGACACATAGATAATTAGATAATTATAATTTAACCGTAACATACCTTTTACTATTTTGGGTGAGTACTTAGGAGTAAAATACTGAACGTGTCTTCGTATGTTTGCCTAAAACAAGTATATACTCACGTTTAATTATACATATACTGTGACTTGTAAATTCATGGTAAGTCTCACAAAGAAATTTCTGGTAGGCCCGACTTCAAACGTGTAATCGGATCATTTTGTTAACTTGCTAGACCATAGTCAACCTTATTAAAATGAATTAATGTCTATACACACTCCACACTCGACGCTCACCACTCAATACTGGCTATCGAGTTGGTAGTTTCAATTTTAACGGTAATAGGAATTGTCACAAACAAATTTTCATCAAGTACCTAATTAAATTTCTGTTAAATAATATCAATGCAACTCATATAATAATGATCTTATAAGATTGTTTATTATTATTATTATTCTAGCAATATACTTAAATTTCTGGTTGAAGTTATTAAGTGAATAGGTATATTATAATAGGTGCATAATAGATACCAATTGCGAGCCAATCTTTTCTCTTTTGTTACGATCGTTATAAAACTTACATTGTTGAAATGAACAATAATAATCACGTATTCCTAGTTGTTATTATTCTTTTAACTTCGTACGTAGTTCAAATCTTTGATTTGACTGGTGCAACTAAAATTTTTCATCACAGAATTCAAAATGCTACCCATTTTGAATCCACGTGCTCAAATTATCAAAGCACAAAAAAATGGAAATACAATAGTATTCTTATGAAATACAAAACGAATGCGCTTACCCGAGAGTAATGCAACAAATGCACGACACAATACAGCTATTTATATTCACTTTTCACCCTTTTAGCCCTTTACCAACGAACTCGTTTCGTTCACTTTGCAAGTAATGGCGGACAGTTGGTATAGAGTCGGATTTTTGGAGTGGCAATTTTACGCGGCAAGATCGAAATGTGAAACTTAAATCTTTTATCTTTACGTAAGGATCCAGAAATTTATCTCAAAATTAGTCTTATAATTAATCCTTATTATTGAACTAGCATATTATATATATCGCTTAAATATTAAATGGTTTAACACATTTATTGAATGCTTAAATGACTATAGCTCAACGGAAATCATACGCCTACCACGCTTTAGACGCCATGTTCTATTTTTCACATCCGGGACGCCAAGTCAATAGATTGATCGATCTATTTCTAAAAATTGCATTAAAATGGTTTTGCATACGTAATACCTGTGTAAGAGTTCAAAATATTCTCATAATAATATTACAACGTGACCAATCTCAATTTTTCAAGAAAATAGCTCGTTTTACTATAAAAATAATTATGATTTGACAACATTAGTTTCGTCAGTGAACGATAGATGGCAGGATGGAAAGGGTAACAAGTTGCAAGCTTTTTAACGAACAAATTATATTCTGGACTCTTAGAATTGGCAAATTCTTGGATTGTCATAATCCCAGAGCGTCTCCACCATCCCAGCGTCTCCACCATGTCGCCATCTCTGTTAGGGGGTTAAGACTATCAACTTAGTCTTCTAGATGGTGAAACAGAATGCCTGAATTCTATATATATTAGTTATTATGAATCCCATATTGCAACATGTTACTCTAACCTTATATTCATCCACTTGCATCGTCCACTGCACCCATTGTTGTAGTCTCCTGCCTTTAGAGGTCTATCGTGCTAATGCTTCGCCATCTGTAATAGTTATTCCAGTATGATTCAACTGTTTTTTTTTTTTTTTTTTACTCACACATACACACACGGTCGTCTGTTCCTAAAGTAGGCAACTTAATGCCTGTGTTATAGGTAACAGCCGACTGATAGACATATTTACATATAAATACATATATATTTTAATAAAGGTATACATACATACATATTATAAATACACCCAAACTCGGGGCGGGAATCGAACCCGCGACCCCGGAGCGGAAGACAGGGTCACTGCCAACCACGCCAACGGGCCAGTGTTGGAATCATTAAGTGCCTAAAGTTTATACATATGTATATAGAACACTACCAATGTGTTATGTTGTTTACTTTACTGTCGTTAACTTACATACAATCTGTACTTTATAAATAGCGATATCGAGATCTTTTACCTCTCGGTCTTGTTTGTCTGGTGTCTTGGACCCGAGTTCCAAGCCACACCAGACACCGAATCGGGCATGGTATTGTTATATGTACCACGGCAAGCTACCCTACAGGCACTATACCGCTCTCGCGGTACATGGTTACATGCACCGCCTGAGAAGCCCTAAATCCTGCCGGCAGGTGTCCCAAGCGTATGGTGGGACAGGCTCAGCCTATTGTGGCTGAGCGAGGTCACGATCGGTTCGCCCACGTGGCTAATGGCTATGCGTCAGGGCCAGCCGTATATCTCATTGTTACACTTTGAGATGCTGTTTTAATGGCGTTAACAAGTAAACCTGAGGCACTTAGCTTTCATCATCGGCGCGGATGGTACTGCTTTGTCGGCAACCGTCCCGTACGATCGATTTTCTCTAATAAATCTGACCTGTTGCCTCATATTTCGTTGAAATTTTGCTCGTTTTCCAAAGTTTTTCCGAATTTCCCGATTTTCTCGCGTTCCGCAAACCGGGATACACCGTCCGGGTGCTATCCCGAAAGCCGCCCGCTTTCCGACGCGTTCTCGGAGCGTTTTATAAAACGCCTACGGACCTGCATAGGGCGAAAATCAGTGTTTTTCGCCGAAAACTTTTCCGGGTTAAACCTGATTTTCCCCCCAGCATTGCGGTCCTGTAGCGTCCCCCGAGACGCGTCGAACGCGCTGCGGCGCGCCCGGATCGGCCGAGCGGTTCGCGAGAAAAACGCGAAAAACGAAAATTCGCGCACGACCAAAAGTCCACTTAAGTGATTGAAAATTGTATGAGAAACATCGATTTTCTCTAATAAATCTGACCTGTTGCCTCATATTTCGTTGAAATTTTGCTCGTTTTCCAAAGTTTTTCCGAATTTCCCGATTTTCTCGCGTTCCGCAAACCGGGATACACCGTCCGGGTGCTATCCCGAAAGCCGCCCGCTTTCCGACGCGTTCTCGGAGCGTTTTATAAAACGCCTACGGACCTGCATAGGGCGAAAATCAGTGTTTTTCGCCGAAAACTTTTCCGGGTTAAACCTGATTTTCCCCCCAGCATTGCGGTCCTGTAGCGTCCCCCGAGACGCGTCGAACGCGCTGCGGCGCGCCCGGATCGGCCGAGCGCCCTCCCAAGCCCGCCCTTTAATATATATATAAGTGAACGGGCACAATTTTGAGTGAAAAATTTTTATTTTTCTATTCGATTTGCGCTTGTGAGAGGGCCCGAAATCTACATTTGGAACCCCTGGTGGGGCGCTCCAAATTGGCACAAAAAGCCAATAAATATTGACATTGGGCAACCTATTTTTTTAGACTTTGGGGGCTTTTACACCCCTAGAACATAAATACTATAGACTTGGGAGGCTATACACCTTCCAAAAATTAAGTTAACATTAGTTTAAGCTCATTCTTGTTTTGGAGGGCTCTATACACCCTCCAAACACCCTCCGTATTGTACATTTTGACTTTGGGGGCTTTTACACCCCCAAATTGGTGCTGACATTGGGCAGCTTATACACTGCCCAATTTAGACAAAGAATATTATTGACTGGGAGGCTTTACACCTCCCAATTATTAGGTTAAGCTCTTTTTAATCTTATTTTTAAATTAATTATTATTGACTTGGGTGGCTCTTTACACCACCCAAAAAATTTTAATCTAGGTTAGGTTTGTGTATAATTAACTGTTGGCTCTTGACGATATGTTTGGTTGTGGTTATCGGACACCCACCAAACAGCCAGAGGATAGTAACACGACGTCGTCCCCTAGGGAGACGATAATGAATAAAACTGTCACCACACAGTCGGAGACGCAGGAAGAGGAACGACCGGAACTGGATTTGGTATCTGTACGCTCTCCACCAAGTGATGCCCAGACCGGCCCCTCCAAGTCGAAGGCAAAGCCAGTGCTGCCACAAGGCGGCAGTGTAGCAACTCGAAAAGGTGGGGTGCAGTTAGGGAAGACTAGCTCCCCGGGAGTTGATCTCGTGAAGCCCAAAGGGAGGGTTGCAGAGGCCAAAGCCTGCCTTGTTAAAGCAAAACTACAGATGAATAACTCCCGGAATTTAAAGACAGAGATAAAAACAGACGTCATTCAAGCTGTAGAGAGGTTGTACCAGTTGGTGAAGGAAGCGGAGGCGGCAAAGACTCCGATTCCTTCCACAACTGTTGAGGAGGGGAAGACAAAACAGCTGGCTGGAAGGCAAACAAATGAGAAAGATTGGAAACAACCTGAAAAGGAAGAAAACGAAAAGAATGACGATCTGAAAAAGAGACTGGAGGAGCACGCTAAACTGATGAAGGAGAACACTGAAGAAATGATAAAATTGAAAAATCAAATGGAAAAGCTACATGAAGGAGGAGTGACATACGCGAGCGTAGCTGCTGGTGAAAATAAAAGGCGCTCAATTGAGCAAGCCGCGCTGCACTCGGTCGTAGTCACGTCCAAAGACAAGGAACAGACAGGAGAGGAAGTCTTGAGCAAAATTAGAGTTGCAATAAATGCAAAGGAAGGTGGAGTGCAGGTTGATAGAGTGAGAAAAGGAAAGGATAGAAAGGTGATAGTAGGATGTAGTTCAAGAGTGGAAAGAGAAAAAGTTATCGATAGATTAAGAAAGGCTGGAGACCTCACGATCGAGGAGATCAAGAACAAGGATCCTCTGGTAATTCTAAAGGACGTCTTGCAATACAACACTGACGAAGACGTCCTCAGAGCCATTAAAAACCAAAATCAAGGCATATTTAAAGACCTAGAAAAAGAAGAAAACAGAATCGATATCAGATTTAGGAAGAAAACAAGGAATCCTCTGACTTGCCATATCATTATGAGAGTGTCCCCTAAACTCTGGGCGAAAATGACCACGGCGGGTGCAGTGCACATTGACCTACAGAAAATAAGAGTGGAGGACCAAACGCCACTCATTCAGTGTTCAATGTGTTTGGGCTATGGGCATTCGAGGAGATTCTGTAAAGAATCTCAAGAAAAATGTAGCCATTGTGGGGGACCCCACGTAAAGGCGAACTGTACCAACTGGCTGGATGGGATCGCTCCCTCATGTTGAGATTGCACGCGAGCCGGGGTAGATTTAGTGGGACACAACGCATTCAGCTCGGAGTGCACAGTGCGAAAAAAGTGGGAGGCCCTGGCCAGGGCAACCATAGCCTATTGCTAAAGTTGCCTTGGGCAGGACCGGATCCACAAAAATGCCCTATCGGGTGTTCCAAGCAACGGAAAGAGCTCGCTACACAAGAGCTCATGCTTGAGGCCTTCAACAAAAAAGTGGCAATTGCATTGATCCAGGAGCCTTATGTGGGTGGTATCGGTAGAATGAGAGACTACACGGGTGTTCGAATTTTCCAGTGCAACAAGACGGAGAACGGTGCTGTGGTCAAGGCCGCAATCGCGGTATTCGACAGCGACCTGGTCGTGGCGCTGAATCCGGCATTGACCACCAAAAACATCGTAGTGGTGAAAATAACAACAAATGCCTGGGAAATGAGTGTGATCTCATTCTATTTTGAGCCTAATCAACCTATTGAACCCTATCTGGATCAATTGAAGAACTCTGTAGAGAGCGTTGGAACCCGATACATTGTGATAGGTGGAGATGCTAACGCGAAGGACACCTGGTGGGGCAGCATGAAAACTGACATCAGAGGGGGGGCGATGTTCGGTACTCTGGCTGAACTAGACTTGCAGGTGCTTAACCAAGGCTGCACTCCGACATTCGACACAGTTAGAGGAAATAAAACTTTCACTAGCTGTATCGACATTACGGCATGCTCCGTGGAAGCTCTGCCACTGGTGGAGGATTGGACAGTAGACGACAGCGTGACGAGCTCCGACCATAATACTATTAAATTTAAAATCAACCTGCAAAAAGCAAACGGTATTACTATCAATAGAACAACAAGATTATACAATACAAAAAAAGCTAATTGGGATGAATTTCATAAGAAACTCTCCCAATTATTAACAGAAAATAATATAAATAATTTAGAAATAGATAAAATAAATAATATAACAGAATTAAATAAAATAATAGAAAAATATATTAATATAATAACAATAGCATGCAAGGAAACTATACCAATAAAGAAAAATACAGAAAAGTTTAACTTACCATGGTGGAATGAAGAGCTCGCCACGTTGAAGCATGAAGTCGCGAAGAAGAAGCGCCGTATCAGATGTGCCGCCCCAATCCGTAGAGATAAAGTTGTGAAGGAATACCTGCAAGAAAAAGAAAATTATGAGTCTCGAGCCAAGAAGGCCCAGATAGCTAGTTGGAAGGCGTTTTGCGAGAGGCAGGATAAGGAGGGGTTATGGGATGGGATCTAAAGAGTCATAGGAAGAACGATGAAAAGGCAAGAGGATGTCCCATTGATAAAAGACGGGAAAACCTGTGACCCCAGCCAATCGGCCCAAATGTTGGCTGAGATCTTCTATCCGGAGGACCGGGTGGAGAGTGATAATGCCGAGCACTCGCGAATAAGATGTGCAGCTGAACAAGTAAACGGTGAGTCACAAAATGAAGTTTTGGATCCACCGTTTACCCCTGCAGAATTAAAAAGCGCCGTCTTAAGCTTTAATCCCAAAAAAGCCCCCGGGTCAGACGGTTTCACGGCTGATATATGTCAACGCGTCATATTCCTGTACCCTGACGCATACCTCAGCCTTGCAAACAAATGCCTAGAACTGGGTCACTTTCCGACGGTCTGGAAAGAGGCCACTGTGATAGTCCTCCGGAAACCAGCAAAAGAGGACTACACCAATCCCAAGGCCTACAGACCGATCGGACTGTTACCCGTTCTGGGCAAGATCTTGGAAAAATTAGTTATTGGGAGAATAAAATGGCATATACTTCCTAAACTTAGTACTCGCCAGTTTGGTTTCATGCCACAGAAGAGCACCGAAGACTCCCTCTATGTTTTAATGCAGTATATAAATAACAAGCTAAAATTAAAGAAAATTATAACAATGATATCATTAGACATAGAGGGAGCCTTCGATAGCGCATGGTGGCCAGCAATAAAAGTCAGACTGGTCGAGGAAAAGTGTCCAGTGAACATCCGTCGAATAATGGACAGCTATCTCCGAGATCGTAAAGTCAGGGTGAGGTATGCGGGAGTAGAGCACTCAAGGGAAACTAGCAAAGGATGCGTCCAGGGTTCTATTGGAGGACCCATCCTATGGAACCTCCTGCTGGATCCGCTACTGAAGGGTCTGGAGGAGCGAGGGGAGCATTGTCAGGCTTTTGCCGACGATGTTGTTCTCGTCCTGGATGGTGACACGGGACAGGAGGTCTCGCGACGAGCCAATGCCGCTCTCGCCTATGTCCGGGAGTGGGGAGTCCGTAATAAACTGAAGTTTGCTCCACAAAAAACCAAAGCCATGGTAATAACGAATAAACTAAAGTATGACTCCCCACTCCTGAGCATGGGGGGGACCGACATTGCCCTGTCACATGAAATAAAAATCCTTGGGCTTACAATCGACGATAAGCTGACTTTTAATGCGCATCTAAATAACACATGCATAAAAGTGCAAAATATATATAAACAGCTATCGAGAGCCGCTAAAGTAAGCTGGGGCCTCCATCCTCAGATCATTAAGACCATTTACACCGCAGTAGTCGAACCAATAGTCTTATACGCTGCAAGCGCCTGGGCGCCTGCTGTTAAAAAGATTGGGGCTCGCAAGCGTCTTAACGCTATTCAGAGAGGTCTTGCCCAAAAAATGACTAAATCATACCGAACTGTCTCCCTGAACTCGGCTTTGATACTGGCTGGAATACTCCCCTTGGACCTTAGAGTTCAAGAGGCAGCAGCTCTGTATGAAGCTAAGAGAGGAGTGTTCCAGCGAGTTTTGGGGGACAGGGAGGTAGAGGTCAAGGCACCATACATAACTCAGTCCCATCCTTCGGAACAAATAGACCTGCGGTTCACAAACTTGGTGGACCAACCGGAGGTGGAAGCGTACAACAACCAGGCAGTGCGAATATTCACCGATGGGAGCAGAATTGAGGGAAAGGTGGGGGCGGCGTTGTCCATATGGGACAACGAAGCTGAAACCAAAACCCTCAAGCTCAAACTAGACTCGCACTGCTCGGTGTACCAGGCGGAGTTGTTGGCGTTGTGCAGGGCGACCTCCCTCGCAGCAAAAAGTAAAGAAAATAGCTTTGGCATTTACTCTGACTCAAGGTCATCACTTGAGTCAGTTGTTGGCAAAGTTTCCCTCCATCCACTAGTAGTAAACATAAGGGACAACCTAAAGGCTTGTCACGCCCAAAATAAAGAAGTCTCGCTGTTTTGGGTAAAAGCACATGCTGGATTGGAGGGCAACGAACGAGCCGATGCGCTGGCGAGGGAGGCGGCCTTAACTCTGAAAAAGAAACCGGACTATGACCGGTGCCCGATTTCATTCGTTAAGCGAACACTCCGCGAGGAATCGCTTGACGAATGGAATCGGAGGTACACGTCCGAGGAAACAGCCGGCACAACAAAAATCTTTCTGCCTGATGTAAGGTTCGCTCATAAAATTGTAAAAAAGTTAAATGTGACTGCGGTGCTAACCCAGGTTTTAACCGGACACGGCGGCTTTGCAGAGTACCTACACAGGTTCAATTGCAAAGATAATGCAGCCTGTATCTGCGATAATAATATAAGTGAAACGATAATCCATCTGCTGATGGATTGTCCACAACACGAATTAGCACGTGAAGACCTGCAACAAGAATTGCAATTGAACCTGTGTAGGGGCACTGTTCCCTCCATTCTAGAAGATGCTACAAATAGGGAGGTATTCCTAAATTACTGTTGTAAAATAGCCCGTGCCGCAATAAAAAGAAATAAAACAAATAATATAGATACGTAGTATAATTTATATTATTGAATATAAAGAGTTACACGTGTAGAAATTCTATTGTTTTATCTCTTTTTAAAAAGCGCTCAACCAAAATAAAGAAAAATAATAAAACTATAAAATATCCTTCGAGGATCTATAAAATATTTAACTAACAGCAGTAATAGTCTGAATAAAAATTTCTCTAATTATGTTAGAGGAAACTTGTAATATATAAAAAAAAAAAAAAAAAAAAAAAAAAAAAAAAAAAAAAAAAAAAAAAAAAACCGTCCCGTACATATCACTGACTCTAATATTAACCACGATACTACTTGAGATTGGTACGTATAAACATTTAAATAACTAGAACAAACTTTACCGCGCATTTGGCGGCCATATTTCGAACAAGCACAAACTTGACCATAATGAACTTAGCGTCAACCATTATAGATAGAAACCATAGATATACTCACTCTATAGTGCCAGTGTTGCTATGTGTAATATTTACATTCGCGGACGTGTCGCGACAACTGCCTCATTGGTCTAGTGGTTAATATATTCGACTGCAGATCACGCGGTCCCGGCTTTGATTCCTGGGTCGGGCAAATCATTGGGTAGGTTTTGGGTTTTTTCTGTCAAGAAATTCTCAGTGCCATCTCGGAGTTGGTAGATGGCGGTGTTTCACCCCCATGCCTCGGAGAGCACGTTAAACATTCGGTCCCGGTTATTATCACTATAATGCGACAATAGTCGTTACAGCCCGTATTGGAGCAGCGTGGCGGGTCTAAGCTCTAAATCCCTCTCTTCTATGAGAGAGGGAGGTCTGTGCCCAGCAGTGAGACGGGAGACCATTTTAGAGTTTTTAGAACTACCAAATTAACATAGTTCAGAGAACCGATAGACGTTGTGTCTCGTGACATCCCAAGGTGCTAAAATGGTGACCTCGCACCGGAAAACGCAGTGATGGTAGACCCCCCACTAGGTGGACCGACGGTATCAGAAGAGTCACAGGGAGCCGCTAGATACAAGCAGCACAAGACCTTGGCGTGTGGAAGTCCCTTCAAGACACCTACATCTAACAGTGGATATCTATCAGTTGATAACGGCGACGACGACCACCAAATTAATTTTTGTATCTGGGACCCTAAAAAAATAATCACATAAAATGTATCTATAAGTATTTAATATAGTAACAAGAATTAAAAATCCCGCTGCAAGTGCTATCTCGTCCGACATATCCACAGAACCACAGAATATATACATTTTATAGTTAGGTACTCCTAGCGGAGTATAGAACACAGACTACTAGCGAGTACCTATCTATCTACCATAGAGTAACTACCTATGTGCGATCGTATTCGGCCAATCATAGTTGCCAACTTAGGGATTCCTCCCTTTTAGGGAGTAAAAAAAAATCGGTGGGATTTTTGTAGGGGCCTTATATTTTTGGGGTATTTTTAAGTATTTTATCTTTTTAGATTTTGTATAAAAGTTGTTCAAAATTTAATTTTCAAAAAAAATGTCTCGTATTTTTTATTAGGACTATTTATTATGAAAACCGTAATTTCAAAATTAAATTTTCATAAAATTAGCAATTTGAATCATTCATTAGGAATCATAATTTTGGAATTACGTTAAAAGAATTCTTGTTTACAATTTTTTTATAAGACCAATATTATCATCATAATTTCAAACCATTAATTTCGAATTTAAAGCAAAAATCTTGGCCTTTTTATTAGTGTTTTTGACTTAAGCTTTAGGGAAAAATATTTTTGAGAGTTGGTAACACATTGTGGCGAATATTCGGGTATATGGCTATTTGCTCCATGTGTGGATGGCACAGAGTACCTTATGGTTTAGAGATAACAGTGACCTTGTCGTAAAGCGCCATCTAACGGTATACGACAATTAAAGCCAAGAAAATCGCGCTCTTGGGTACTTATTTTTAATTTTTATTATTAAATATAAGTTATTTAGGCAAATAAAACACCAGTTTAGCGATTGGATGGCTTTTATGTTTCCTTTTATTATATAAATTCACTACAGTACGTCACATTATTTAATCACCATTATCTAAATCTAATCGGTCACTATGAGTCCAAATCGTTAGGTAAAACCGTGCTCAGGGGTTTACGCGTAAGTCCAATCAGAATGACGAAGTCTTCGGAGTCCAGGGATCAAGCAAAGTCGTACAAAATCACAAAAACACAAACGGAGCACATTCGCGGATAACAAAAGGTGACGAAACCACAGACTAATGACCATAGTGGATGGACTTGATAGTTGCGACCACAGACTAAGAACATCTAGATCAAGAAGAAAATTTTCACAGAAGCTTCCTTTTATGGAATAGGCGCACACTAGGAAAGGATTATTTTAAATACTACAGGGGGGTTAAATACAGGATGAAAGTTTGTCATTTTGCAAGTTATATCCATGAAAATTGATGTTTAGGCTTTAGATAAAAAATATGAATTTCAGGATTTTTGAAAATTCTATTTACAAGTTAAGGGTTAAATAGGGGATGAAAGTTTAAATGAGACCCCGTCACGTTTTCATGTCATTTATCAAGTTATATGGTATTTTCGGTTAAAAATAAAAAATTACGTATTAAAGGAATTTTGGAAAAACTACTCCTAAGTTGGTACAATGCACAGACGTATAAAGAGAAGCAGACCTAACATAACAAAAAAATTGGCGTGCCAATTACGCCTACATACAAACACACACACATTGACAGTAAACAGGGCCGAACTCATGCAAGCGAGGGTGAGGGACTGAACTCGTAACGCGGAATCAGACTTAGGCGTCGTCGCCGTATTAGAAAGCGATTACGCGGTCATCGCGCGGTTGATTTTGTATCTATAATCGCGCGAACATTGAGATTATTATTCGAGTCACTAGGCCCTTGAAAGTATAGTCAAATAACACTATTGCCAGATTAGTATAGATAGTAAAGCGTAGCGTAGTGACTGACCTGCAGGCCTATAATTATTAAGTATCTGTGATATGAAATTTATTGTAGATACTAATCATTAATCTGTGATTAAATTAATTTGAAAACTACGGTAAAGTGGCATCAAATTGTTAAACCCTTATTTTACATTCTGTAACCTTAATTTCCAACTGGGATGCAGTTCATCATCATCAGATGTTACACAATGTAAAATGATGGTTTGATAATTATTTGATGGGCACATTTTCATAGGTTCTAACGTTTTCGTTACCACTGAGATACAGAATAGGCCTGCTGATTTATGATTCGCTTCGTGCTCTATGTTATGACGTGACACTTCACTCGAATGAAATAGGTAGGTAGTTAAACTAGTGAAACGCTAGTTTGTAAACTATTTATCAAACTAACTTTTTACTAGTTTAACTACCTAACTATTTCATTCGACCTACCTTACCTATGTAAAATGAGTAAAATAAATAAAAACAAACAAAAGTTTCAATTATTTATTTTTAAACAAAACTAAGTATTTTCCTAATAATTTCATTCCGATAGATTGCTTTGCTTTGCATTATGCTTCATTCTTAAATCAAAATAAAATTTAACAATCACCTTAATCATTATTTGCAAATGATTGAAATCATGTTCATCATTGGTCTTAAACTCACTACAATTATTCGATAAATCAGCTATATACATTATCATGCTATTATAACTTATATATTTTCCTTTAATCATTTTCAAAACTTCTTCACACGATTGAATTATTTTAATCAAACCATTCGATGGGTAAATCAAATCTCTCCTGTCCTTTTTGTTGTCCACTAAATGTGCTTTAAAATGCTTAGAACATAGTACACTCGATGATTTGGGTTGCCAATTTTTTTTATTCATGTTAGTCAACCAGGCATTTCTTAGTTTTCGTCCTTTGGGAACCTGAAAAATGATTTCATTTTTATAATTTGTCCGTACCTACTTTTATCTAATCAACCTTCAAAATATACCTACTAAACAAACCTTGAGCCTGAATACGGCCCTGTAAAATTGCACAAGTATATGAAACATCAAACGAGATCAGAGTATTAAATTATTGATAAATATTGCAACAGGGATCTACTAGAACCAAAATTACTATAACTATTTACGAGTTTTGGACATATAATAAATAGGGACTGCTTCTAAAATGCCGAACGATTATTATTAATCTCACAGTAACCATGTAAACAAATTACGAGACTATGGCACATGAAAACTTACCGATAACAATTAATTTCAGGTGTTTTCCTTTATGAAGAATTGCTGCACAGAGGTGCACTACACTTAACCATTTTATTTTAGTATTCTTGGATCTTAAGACTTGATTTTAATGCAAAAATAAAATAATAAACAACTCGCAGGATAAGATCTTGTTTTTGACATCATTTGACATATTGCACCGCCATCATGCTAAGCTGTGCTTAGCAAGATGGCGGTTTGCCTCAAGACCTATTTTTTCTATGAGTGCGTAAGTGTTGCAACAACAGAAAAAAAAGAGATAGAGTATTATATTTTTGTTTGGAGAGAAACAAGCGAAGATATTATTTATTCTTTTAGATGTAGTTGTGAAGATTATGTTAGGTCTGCTTCTCTTTATACGTCTGTGGTACAATGGGAGATGGAAGTTTTTATGAGATTAAAAATTCACGCGAATAAAGTCACGAGCATTTCAGTAAGTAATGTACCTACAGAGCTGGTTCTGGTCTTAAATTGTAGCAATTTTATTCTACTTTGAAAACGCTTTGAAAAGTAGTATCAAGAACTAGTCTCTTTCGGTTTTAACCGCCAAAATCTGAAAAAAATCCGAAATTTTCGCGGTTTTTCGATTTTTGACAAAGTTGCGTTCGTCGCTCTTGGTCAAAAACTCGGATTATTCATAGTGTCAACGTCATAGACAAGTTTGCAAAAAATCTGAACTACTCGATTTGATGCAAGGTCGGATTATTAAAGTTACTGGACTAACCATGAAATAAAAGATAATATTATGTACTGAGCAAAAAATATTACATTCTGTAACAGCGAGTAAACACGCAGCAACTGATCGACAGCGACTCGCTGGTCATTTATGTCTGTTGTGTCCACACAGTAGATATTTTGCCAGCGACATCGCGAGCACCGCTATTTGGTCGCCAGCGAATCGCCATAGACTAAACTAGCTACCGTGTGTACCGGGCCTTACGGCACAGATACTATTCTGCGGAATGTCGAAAAATTACCGAAATAGCGCCATCTAACGCAATGTGGATGAACTCTCTCGAGACTCGAACTTTTTCTAAGAAAAAATATTTGTATGGAGTGTTAGGGCCCTGGTGGATGGTCTTATTGTCATGTAATGTTTATTCGCGTGTTCGTCAAATATTTTGCCGAATAAAGCTATACGAATACGCGAACACGAATACCGAATGTGAAGAGGCACCATGTGACAGATGGGACAGTGGCAATTTACAGTTAGTTCCGTTGCCTTCGCAAAGCGCTAGTGTCGCAAGAAGAAGTGATGCGACACAATCCCACCTTAAAATATCGATATCGATAGTATAGTGATGTCTAAAAAAGCTGTGATAGCCTAGTGGTTAGGACGACCGACTTCTAATCGGAGGTCGTGGGTTCGATCCCGGGCACGCACCTCTAACTTTTTGGAGTTATGTGCGTTTTAAGTATTTAAATATCACTTGCTTTAACGGTGAAGGAAAACATCGTGAGGAAACCTGCATGCCTGAGAGTTCTTCATAACGTTCTCAAAGGTGTGTGAAGTCTGCCAATCCGCTTGGCCAGCGTGGTAGACTATGACCAAAACCCTTCTCACTCTGAGAGGAGACCCGTGCTCTGTAGTGAGCCGGTAATGGGTTGATATGATGATGATGATGATGATCTAAACTAAATTAATGTAGTCCATCAAAATCGATCCAGCCGTTTCAGAGATTAGCTAGAACAAATAGACAGACCGACAAACATATTATTAAATTTAAATGCACGCCAGTTTTAAAAAAGCCGTACGTTCAAAGATCGTGGTCCCAAGTTATTTGAACCCAATACTGAGGGTTGTAATGTATGTCTGTCGTTTGTCTGTCTGTCAATTCTGAACTAAAAAACCTTGAAATATTTACGGGACAATATTTAAACTTACTACTTTTCTAACTAAAAAAGAATGAGTGAAATCGAACGACGCGTTAATGAATTACAGCTAAATAGACGGTTTAACTTTCATCCCCTCTCCCAAGGGAACCGTGCTGGATTTTGGGATAAAAAGTATCCTATGTCCTACCTCGAAGTATAAACTTAAATCGTACTAAGTTTCATTCGAATCCATTTAGCAGTTGCGGCGTGATGCGCAGCCAAGATACAGACAGACAGACAGACAAAAATAAAAAAATACAGTTCTGGCTTCAGTATCGATTATAGAGTGCCCTCCAAAAAAATTTTCAAAATGTTTTCAATGTACAGAATTGGATCTGTTGCAGTTTTACTATATTATTATAGAAGAAGAAGATAATTGCCCCTCTAAAATAGAGAATGCCCGGGCAATAACTGTACCTATTGTCAATGGCAATAACTAAAAACTAACGCGGCAATTATTGAAATTTCCCCGATTCTGATTCAGTGATTGCCCACCCACTCCAAATTCATAATAATAGATATTTACGCTAAGCAAACTGATTTACATGACATATGATACTATCTCTTGTAAAATAAATCATTAAATAAATAGTATGCATGGAAATAAGGAACACAAGCCAACGACATCAAAAGGGCTGTCCTTAAAGAAAATAATAAGAAACTTGATTTTTTTGGAGAGACAAACACCTGTTGCAGAAAATCCGCTATGACAGTGTTTTTTTATATCGTTTTGCCAGTTTATTATTTTATATGCTACCGAGAGTTTGCTCCCTGATATGTAACGACTGAATTTTGAACTAGGCCTTCTGGAAACAGATTTAAAATGGTATTTTCTTGCGGTGGGCAATAACTGTATACTGGGCAATCACTAGGTATACGGTTTACCCTATTTATTTACTACTAGCTGACCCCCGCGACTTCGTTCGCGTGTTTATAGGTTTTATATAGGGTCGGATCGGATCCCATAATTCTTTTATGTATCTAAACTAAATGTAGCCTAAGTTACTCCTTATAACATCACCTATCTGCCATTGAAAGTTCCGTTAAAATCGATCCAGCCGTTTTGGAGATTAGCTGGAACAAATAGACAGACCAAAAAACATAAATTTAAACGCACACCAGTTTAAAATAAGCCGTACGTTCAAAGATCCGGGTCCCAAGTTATTTGAACCCAATACTGAGGGTTGTAATGTCTGTCATTTCGAAACTAAAAAACCTATGACCTTGAAATATTTCCGGCACAATATATAAAGTACTACCTTTTTAACAAAAAAAGAATGAGTGAAATCGAACAACGCGTTAATGAATTACAGCTAAATACATGTTTTAACTTTCTTCCCCTCTCCCATGGGAACCATGTTGAATTTCGGGATAAAAAGTATCCTATGTCCTACCTCGGAGTATAAACTCAAATCGTACCAAGTTTCATTGAAATCCATTCAGTAGTTTCGGCGTGATGCGCGGCCAAGATACAGACAGACAGACAGACAGACAGACAGACAAAAATGAAAAAAATTGCAGTTTTGGCTGTGTGCGTACTCCCAGCGGAATGTTGTCGAATTTCTTGATTTTAAGTATGCAGATATTTAGTGTGTTAGGACGTGTAAATGTGTGTGATAGTTTCAAATTTGTGCGTCCAACCGTTTTTGAAAAATTCGCCAAAAACACTTTCCGCCAGGAGAACGTTCTCCCAGCGGCATGTTTTTTTTCCAACGTGCGCACGAAAAAAAAAAATAGTGCAATAATTAGTGCGTAGCTAGGAGTAAATGTGTGTGTGTAAATGGAATTTGTGTGTCTCAAGACTCCGGAGATATTCAAGATTCCGCTGGGGGAACGTTTCGCTGTTTGCTAGATCTCGTAAACGGCTACGCGTGTAGATGTGATTTTTTGTACACACGTTGCTATGAATTTGTGTGTAATGTTTGTGAAAATAGAATAAGAAAAAAAAATGCCGTTCAGAAGTTATGTGTATTAAAGTGAAATCCGGTTATTAGGTCCTAGCACTTCGAATAGGAGTTCTAAAGTTTAATTTCCAACACTAATTTGTTCTTTATGACTGTTTACAATGCCTTGTTAAGTTTCATTGGTCTACAGTAGGTAATACTTAAGTTATGATCCAATATTACTATGACTTTGCCACTATTTTGTTCGACATTCGATTGGACGAGTTTTTTATGGATTGGCGAATGAAAATGTATTCCAATAATTAGTGTGTCGGTTCATTTATCTATGTGCAACGTTTTAACCTAATACGCTTAATAATTAAAGAGATATAATTAAAAAACCAGAAAGAAACGAAATGAAGACACAAACCGACCAAGTTTGAATGGTAACAAAAAAGCGGCCTTGTCATATATGGTGCTAACTTACCGAAAGTGACAGCATAATAACGTTATTGGTATTGTACAATCGCGTACACAATAATTAGTGAAAATTTTATTTATTTATTTTATTTATTAGGTTCACAAACAGTCACTTAAAATATATTTTTAAATCTATACCAATTTCAAGACATATGCATGCAAAACGTAGGGACCACATACAGCGTTTCCAAAATTTACCAGTCACCACATACGATTTATAAAAAATCAACAAAATATAAAAAAAATGTACAAAGAAATTTTTCAGAAGTTAAATTATTATCTTAAACTATGCAGCTACTCAAACTAATACTACGGGAGGTACAAATATAGTTGAACAACTCATTTCATACCGACTGAAAATTTTAACAATAATAGTTTTCTCCTAACCCATGACAGCTGCAAACGTCAGCTGCTTCAATAGTGGTTGAGCTCACACTTCACAGCACGTAAAAGTGATTGGAAAAAAAAGAAAACTTATTGATACATTAATTTTTTTAATTGTCAAATGAACATTCTTACACATTAATACTGGGTACAGGGTATAAAGGGATCGCTCTCGAAAATTATATTATACTACTTGAACGCAATCCAATACCAATAACCATTTGTCTTATACTTGTAGTATTAGTGGTTTAGTATTTAATATTTTTCAAACCCGTAATGTATATCGTGCAAAATGCATTGCAAGTTTTATAGGAAATGTTTTAATTTTTTTTGTAACTGCCTGTAAAATGTAGCCTATGTCACCCGGACCATAACAACAAATCAATAGACACCTCATTCATCAAAATCGGTCCAGTAGTTTAGGCGCTACAGTGGTACACACAGAATCTCATACGAAAATCGGCCACATACATACATACTTACATACATACTACATAGACTGCTAAAATCATAACCCTTCCTCTTGGCTTTGCCATAGTCGGGTAAAAAAGCGGCCAAGTACGAGTCAGACTTGCGCACCGTGGGTAAAAGTATTTAACGTAAGTAATTATTTTAACACAAATCCCTTCTTAATGAACTGCAAAACAAATTTTGTTTGTAGAGATTTATTGTTAATATTACTTATTTTTAACCCCCCACGCAAAAACTATGGGGTGTTATAAGATTGACGTGTCTGTGTGTGTGTGTGTGTGTGTGTCTGTCTGTTCCCCTGTAGCGCTCAAACGGATGAACCGATTTGAACGCGGTTTTTTATTTGTTTCAAAGGTGAATTAGTCGAGAGTGTTGTTAGCTATGTTTGATGAAAATCGATCCAAGATGGCCGCCGCTACAAAATGGCAGATTATATATTTTTCACAACTTCGTTAATATGGATATCAAATGAAAGGGCTTGACTAGTAAAATAGTAATATGCAAATCCAAGATGGCCACGACCACAAAATGGCGAATGTCGGGGGTTTTTTAAATTTTTAATTTATACTTGTTTACTTTGTAATCTATGTAGCCTTAATATTTATTTCTACATTAACTGTATGTACATATAATATTATTTTGAACGCTGTTGATTACTAATAAATAAATAAACATCAAAAAACTTAGAGCGTTGGCTTTATTTTTCGTCCCATTGGCCCCTTGTAACACAAATAACTATTGCTGTTTTTTTGTATGCGATAAAAATGCTGATTGTTGCTGGATGCATATAAATCGAGTTCAGATGGAATAACTGAATAGTTACCTATACCTATGCTAATTCTTAAATCACAGATTTAGCACATAAGTATTATACACCTAAATATTATTATTATTAAGATATACACGGTGGCTTTAGCTGCGTCGATCAAGCGCGGCCCCAGTAAGGTATCCGATGTAAGAAATCTTTAGGTAATATTCAAAATTAGTTCCGGACAATACACATATTAGTGATAAAAAATTATTAAAATTTAAAGCATTTATGAAACAGCCTGTTTGATGTTTTAGAAACTAGGTCAAGCCATTGAATTTGGATACAAGTTCAAGGAAAGATTTATCATACAAGTGAAATTATAGCCAACCAATAGCGAAGCGTATTTTGTAAAAGTCCACGTGGACCGTCAACCAATGTCGACACTCGCACTTTTCTTTGATGGAAACCGATAGCCAACGATGCGCACGCGGTGTTCTTTGTGATGTAATATGCCCCGCCCCCTGTATAAAATGTTCACTAGACGTCCCGACCAAGTCTACTGATTTATGGCATGCAGGTTTCCTTACGATGTTTTCCTTCACCATTAAAGCAAAAGATATTTAATTACTTAAAACGCACATAACTCCGAAAAGTTAGTGGTGGTGCCTGAGATCGAACGCGCGCTGTGGGTATCCTACCCACCAAGGGATAAGAAAACCGCGAGAGATTTAAAATCACCGTACCTAAGTAAAGTGGTTACAATAAAGCAATGTTAGCCACTACAGGATTAAAAACCAATTTATAGCGTTTTAAAAATAAAACAAAGACGTAAAATTTTTGGCAAACTTAATGAAAAAAAAACTCAAAAAATAATTAAATACTACTAGTAGTAGATTGTTACTTAGAAATTCTAAAAGCTTTAGAAGATGCTGGCATTGATATTATTCACAAGTTATGAAACCAAATCAGGCAAACATGTGTTACTGTTTTGTCGGAAAAGTTGGTCGGGACATCTGACGGCCGCTTAATAACATGAAATTGAAAAATAAATTATAAATTGTTTCTGACGGTCCTAAGCCCGTAAAGGTGAACGCACACTTCTCTGAGCCGAACGCGTCGAACGAGTCGAATGAAACGAATTTTAGAATTCTGTATATGAAATCTCATGAAACCTTGCACACTTCCCCGCGTCGAATCGTCCGAATCTGAAAGAACAGAAATCCTAGACGAAATCGGATGACGTCATCAGATTCGGCGCGGCTTATGCGGTCGACTCGACCGATGCGCTCGCATTCTATCAGTTGCGTACGACAGAGCAACGCGCGAGTATTATTTCTTCATTGTTTAAAAAAATGAGTGATTCTTTTCGGTCGATTCTTTCGACCGCGTCGAATCTTCTGGTGCGGATGTGTGCGAGGCCTCCTTGACTTCGATTCGTTCGACGCATTCGGCTCGGATAAGTGTGCGTTCACCTTAAAAAGTAGGTAGGTTCTAAGGGAAGGTTTTTATTATAAGTAGGTATGAATGTCCCTGTGAATGACCTCAAAGATCAGGAGTCGCCGCGCCGCGGTCTGTAGTATTATGTTAGCCATAGGGTGTTTTTAAATAATGCGTTTTTGTTTATTTTTTTTAATATTAGTCATTCGAATGTTCTTTATTTTATATTATTATTACACTAATAGATATTAGGCACTGGATACATTAACTGGTTTGCTTGTGGAAGACGATAAAATTTTCACCGTGTATATATCTATACTAATAAATAAAATTGAAGTGTCTGTCTGTAATATCGAAATAACTACCTCATATTAAGATCATATGGTTATTTGAACGATACTATAACCGAATCACACGTTTTTAAAATTTTTGTCTGTCTGTCTGTCTGTCTGTCTGTCTGTCTGTCTGTCTGTCTGTCTGTCTGTTTGAACGGGCTAATCTTTGGAACGGCTGAACCGATTTTGACGGGACTTTCACATACAAGTAGAGAATTAACCAGGGAGTAACATAGGCTACTTTTTTAACCGACTTTCAAAAAAGGAGGAGTTGTGTTTTTCTACCTATGTACACCGATATCTCCGAGATTTCTGAACCGATTTGCGTAATTTTTTTTTAAATCGATAGAAAAACATTGCGACACTATCCTACAAAAAATTTGGATTCCAACTCCTCAATCCTGATGCTGTAGGGGATCTGATCCCCAAAACTAATGGGATTGAGGCACTGTCGGTTATTTAAATTGATATTGGGGACTAGCTGACCCCCGCGACTTCGTTCACGTGTTTATAGGTTTTATATAGATTCGGATCGGATCCCATAATTCTTTTATGTACCTAAACTAAATGTAGCCTAAATTACTCCTTATAACATTGAAAGTTCCATTAAAATCGATCCAGCCGTTTCGGAGATTAGCTGGAACAAATAGACAGACCAACAAACATAAATTTAAACGCACACCAGTTTAAAATAAGCCGCACGTTCAAAGATCCGGGTCCCAAGTTATTTGAACCCAATACTCAGGGTTGTAATGTCTGTCATTTCTGAACTAAAAAACCTATGACCTTGAAATATTTACGGGACAATATATAAAGTACTACCTTTCAAACAAAAAAATAATGAGTGAAATCGAACAACGCGTTAATGAATTACAGCTAAATACACGTTTTAACTTTCATCCCCTCTCCCAAGGGAACCGTGCTGAATTTCGGGATAAAAAGTATCCTATGTCCTACCTCGGAGTATAAACTCAAATCGTACCAAGTTTCATTTGAATCTGTTCAGTAGTTTCGGCGTGATGCGCGGCCAAGATACAGACAGACAGACAGACAGACAGACAGACAGACAGACAGACAGACAGACAGACAGACAAAAATGAAAAAAATTGCAGTTTTGGCTTCAGTATCGATTATATAGTGCCCTCCAATAAAAATTTACAAAATATCTTCAATGTACAGAATTGGATCTGTTACAGTCTTATTATATTATAGATACCAATTAAAGACTTTATTGTTGAATGACCTTGAGTAGGTACATGTCCAACTCCTCAACTCTGATGCTGTAAGGAATTGCATTCCGAAATCGTAAGGATCCCACGGATTTTTTCCGCTTTGTGGACGGGTTACTACTTACTACAGATAGGCTACTTTTTGTTCTGGGAAATCAAAGTTCCCACGAGATTTTTACAAACCTAAATACACACGGGCGAAGCCGTGGGCATCATCTAGTAGACTAATAAAAATATAAGTTAAGAACTGTGTTCGCGATTGTACAAAATCACTAAAAATATTAAAATGATATAGTATCAATTTCGGTAGGTTAGCACCATATATGACAAGGCCGCTTTTTTGTTACCATTCAAACTTGGTAGGTTTATATCTGCATTACGTTTCTTTGTGGTTTTTTAATTATATTTCTTTAATTATTAAGCGTATTAAGTTAAAATTTTGTAAATAGATAGTTGAACCGACACACTAATTATTGAAATAATTTTTCATTTGCCAACCCATAAAAAACTCGTCTTATCGAATGTCGAACAAAATAGTGGCTAAGTCATAGTAATATTGGATCATAACTTATGTATTACCTACTGTAGACCAATGAAACTTAAGATGGCATTGTAAACAGTCATAAAGAACAAATTAGTGTTGGAAATTAAACTTCAAAACTCCTATTCGAAGTGCTAGGACCTAATAACCGGATTTCACTTTAATACACATAATTTCTGAACGGCAATTTTTTTTCTAATTCTATTTTCACAAACATTACACACAAATTCATAGCAACATGTGTACAAAAATCACATCTACACGCGTAGCCGTTTACGAGATCTAGCAAACAGCGAAACGTTCCCCCAGCGGAATCTTGAATATCTCCGGAGTCTTGAGACACACAAATTCCATTTACACACACACATTTACTCCTAGCTACGCACTAATTATTGCACTAATTTTTTTTTTCGTGCGCACGATGGAAAAAAAACATGCCGCTGGGAGAACGTTCTCCTGGCGGAAAGTGTTTTTGGCGAATTTTTCAAAAACGGTTGGACGCACAAATTTGAAACTATCACACACATTTACACGTCCTAACACACTAAATATCTGCATACTTAAAATCAAGAAATTCGACAACATTCCGCTGGGAGTACGCACACGTTTTGGCTTCAGTATCGATTATAGAGTGCCCTCCAATAAAAATTTTCAAAATATTAATATATATATAGCTGCTCGTGCTGATTCATTGACTGACTCACTGATTGATCACCCCTCCTGTAAAATTTTGTATGAAAAATTTTTTTTTCAATAATGGTTTCGTATAGAGGACAAAAATTCATTCGTAACAAAAATATGGAGAGAGCTGATGATTGAGGATTTCAAAGACGAGCGATGGGCACGCTTAAGGTATTGAAGATAGGTGGGGGGTGCTCGAGCAAATGTCACTCGAAACGTCATCCAATTGGCTGTCAGTTGAAAAAAAATTCAAAATGGCGAAAAAAAGATGGCCGTCATACAAATTTCGTCGGTGTCCATCTCGGAGGGTATAAAAGATGGAAGAGTGGTTTCTTCGCAAAAGATGATGAGGATCCAAAGGTCTACTTGACGAATTGAAAAAAAATTCAAAATGGCGGAATTTATTTTTCCATAGGAAATGTATGGCGAATATTGTAGAGACTACAAGTTGTAAACTATGCAAGGCTTTACCGCAGTTCTTTGAAGAACTCTCAAAGAAAAATATGGGAAGACATGATGATTGAGGGTTTGGAAGATGGATGAGGAGCCCGGGAAGGGTATTGTAGATAGATGGGAGGTGCTCAAACAAAAATTACTCAAAACCTCATCCAATTGGCACTGAGCGGAAAAAAAACAAAATGGGGAATTCAAGATGGCGGCTATACAAATTTCGTCGGTGTCTATCTCACCAAGTATAAAAGATGGAAGAGTGGTTTCTTGGCAAAAGATTATTAATACCTAAAGATCTACAGTTTGATGAACAGAAAAAAATCAAGATGGCGGAATTTATTTCTTTCACACAAAATATATGGCGAATATTGAAGAGACTATAAGTTGGGAAACTATACAAGACTTTGATACGGTTCCTTTTCAAAATTTGTTTTTATGGAAGAACTCTCCTTCTGGCAAATGATTCGGAGAAAAAAATTTGGAGTGATGATGATCGAGGGTTTGGAAGATAGATGAGGAGCACGGCCAGGGTTAAAGATGCTGAAAATGATAGAAGAAGGTGCTAAAACAAAAATAATACTGAAATCCCCGCGGTCCGCTTTAGCGGGCCGCGCAGCCAAGCGCCCTACTAGTCTTCAATGTACAGAATTGGATCTGTTACAGTTTTATTATATTATAGATAATATTACACCAATTATTATACAGATCGAGGCATAAAATTAAATTAACATAAAATACAGAATATATAAAAACTATTCTAAGAGATTGTTTCCCACTTATTTATATCCACAAATTAACATTGCTAACATTTTTCTCTTCTCATCCTGCTATGGAAAATAAAATTATTTTATGGATGTCAGTACAAAGTGATAAAGTAATGACTTTGTCTCTCTGTGCAGACCATCACATTGATCACGCCAAGTTTCATTTCAATCCATTCAGTAGTTTTTGCGTGATGCGCGCACAAACTTCAGACAAACAGACAAAAATTTCAAAAATAGCTTTATTACGTTCTACTGCTTAAATCCCTAACTTCCCCCAGTTATTATTTAGCAAAAATCTTAATGAACAGATACGGCAAGTCTACGATTTTATTACATGTAATAGATGTATAGAATATCTCAAAAAAAAAATTAAAAAATGCCTTTGCAGGATTCATCCCTAGGATGTTATATCAGGATCCTATTTAAAATAAAACAAGCGGTTTTTTGAAAATAATTTTTATTATTTATAAGCTTTTTAGCAGAAAGTTAAGAAGTAGTGAGCGCGGATGATGATACTCGTGCCACTCGGCGGAGCGAGTCGGTGGTGAGCCGCCAGTTTCCACTACTTTTAACGCTTTTATCCAGTGTTTTTACTTACAAGAGACTATGTTTTTCTGTACATTTATCCTCAGATAGCCAACAATAATACGACTTCACCAGTGTGAGTTCCCATGTGACTTGTTATTATTATTTCTCAAAAATCTTTATTGTAGTCACGGCAAATCTACAATTTCGTCGGATTACCGCTAGAACTCATTAACTGCAAATAATCATCAAGTACAGTTAATAACAATTATGAACTCCTCTTGACGAGTTCTATATACTGCAAAAACACACTTGCTTCTAGCTATTCAAATTTAGAAGTTATGACTTCAGCATAAATTCGGTAATTACAATTTTGGAACTTTTGGTTCCATAAAAAATCATGAATTTACATTAATAGATTTTTATAATATAAAAATTTTAAATAACTATTTCTTTTAATATAAAATTCATTGATGTGATGTAATGATTTTTTTGAATATGTGTTACAAGTATCATTTTAGAATGAAATTCGGTTAAATTCATTATTTACGCTTAATTACTTTTGTAAAATAGTGATGTATGACAAAAAGAGATTAAGTAATTTTGTAAGACATTAAATATACGATCGAGCGAAACAAAGGCTCAAAAGTTTTCGCGAGAGATCTGCCTATCGGACAGATCCAGCTGACACGATTGAAGACCGACAACGGTAGTGTCATTTCATCAAAGCCTTGAGATCTTGAGAGGTCGAGAAGTTTTATGGACAGTTGTACACCTCAACGCAGAAGCCTGTTGAAGATTTGGCTAAAGATCCCACAGCCAAATTGACCCGACACTATACCAAAGATATCTCGGACGTCAGCCTATACGAGATTAGTATGGCTCTTAAACAACTGAAGAACAACAAGGCACCAGGCAATGACAGAATCACAGCGGAACTCCTGAAAGCAGGTGGAAAACTAGTTCTTAAGATTCAATGAATGTTCAATTCCGTCATCGACGAGGGTATAACGCCAGGGGCAGGGCACAGGAGTGTGGTGATTATTTTCTTCAAAAAGGGTGATAACACCTTGCTGAAGAATTATAGACCTATCTCGCTGCTGAGCCATGTCTATAAGTAGTTTTCAAGAGTCATTACGAATCGTCTCGTTCGTAGGTTCGACGACTTCCAGCCTCCCGAACAGAGTGCTTAGTCTAAGATCGGAGCACTCGAAAACGAACTCGAAAACGAACTCGAAAACTATTGATCGATTTCAGAGTAAAATAGACCTAAAATGGCTTGTATTAAGGTTTGAGTTCGCCAATACATTCAGCATTCGAACAATGCTGAATGTATTGGCGAACTCAATGTACAACTACAACTACAACTAAATTAATTGTTTAAACCTCGTTTACTCAAACTTGTGAATATGTCACATAATGAGTTCTAGCGGTAAGCCGACGATTTTATTATATGTATAGATTGCGTACATATGCCAGCTAACGCTATGTTAAATCGAACTATTTAAAATAGTTATGATATTCTTGTGTAATGATTATGTTGCCGTGCGATGGCCAAGTCATTTTATTTATTGAAGAAATAAAGATGGCTAATATTGATACGATCGCTATAAAATGTTGTTAGTTGAATAATTAGATAACAATTTAATGATAAAATTGTAGGGTAGATGCTCCCATCTTGTGTGGGGTTGCTAGTCCCCCGTCGGGCGCGTCCCCGGGTGCTGGATAGAAGAACGCCTCCCAGATATGGGAGGTACCGGGGAAACCCGGCGCGAACCAAAACTAGCAAGGGGGTGGGGCCTTTCGGGCCTTGAGGAAGTCAGTAAACCTCGTTAAAAAATTCGCGGTCCGGCGGGTCCGCCGGTCTTCATGGCCAGTGGGCGCTGGCTTCGGGCACCGTCGGGCAACACGTAATCCGCACTGAGCGGAACCGGGGGCCCCAGGCACGGAGCTAGGGGCCGCGAGGAAGAAAACCTCTATAAAAAATTACCAGAGGGGGTGGTAACACCCCGCGCGGCGAGTCCGCCGGTCTTCATGGCCGGTGGGCGCTGGTTTCGGTTTCCGTCGGGCAACCCGTAATCCGCACTGAGCGGAACCGGGGGCCCCACGCACGGAGCTAGGGGCCGCGAGGAAGAAAACCTCTATAAAAAATTACCAGAGGGGGTTGTAACACCCCGCGCGGCGAGTCCGCCGGTCTTCATGGCCGGTGGGCGCTGGTTTCGGTTTCCGTCGGGCAACCCATAATCCGCACTGAGCGGAACCGGGGGCCCCACGTATGGAGCGAGGGGCCGCGAGGAAGAAAACCTTTATACAAAATTATTGGAGGGGGTGATCCTCTTGAGGGTTGCCTGTAGTGAGGAACTCCGGGCGGTGGAATGGCGTATCCGTCGCTCATTGAGACGCCTTAGGTCAGGAGGCGCACCATTATGTTTCTGGTGCGCCTCAGACGGAGTTAGGGGAGGATGGTCTGAGAAGGGTCTGCCTCGGCGGACAGCGCCGGCTGGGTCGCGGATGATTGCGAAAGTGTTCCCGTAGCCCAGCCACCAGGCCACATGAAGGAACATCGCTGGGTTTTAGTCATGCTACCTAGCATAGTAAACGTGTTCACACTTTTCGTATTATTTAAACATAATAGTGGCAACGCAGTGAAAATTCGGTTAAAACGGATCACAAAGCAATGAAGTTTGGTGAATTTAACCCGAAAATAGATATATGGGACAATTCATCATCATCATCATGATCAACCCATTACCGGCTCACTACAGAGCGCGGGTCTCCTCTCAGAGTGAGAAGGGTTTTGGCCATAGTCTACCACGCTGGCCAAGCGGATTGGCAGACTTCACACACCTTTGAGAACGTTATGGAGAACTCTCAGGCATGCAGGTTTCCTCACGATGTTTTCCTTCACCGTTAAAGCATGTGATATTTAAATACTTAAAACGCACATAACTCCGAAAAGTTAGAGGTGCGTGCCCGGGATCGAACCCACGACCTCCGAATAGAAGTCGGTCGTTCTAACCACTAGGCTATCACAGCTTCTGGGACAATAGGGTATTTGACTAATTTTTGGAAATTGTTTTAAATTATTCTTTATTACTTATTAAAACACACTACATTGATATTTTTCGCAATATCTACAGTATTAAGAATTAAATCAATGATAAAGTTTAAGTTTTGAAAACCACGCCAAAAACGACATTTCTGATCACATGATACGCGTGACGTCACAAATCGCTATGCAAGTCACTTCTCTCGCTCGCTCGTTTTCGGAACTCGGTGCGTGCGACAGAGACGCTACGCAAGGCGACTGCTGGATCGTAATGTTCTAAATGGTTATACCTACTCATTTTAATATCAATCTTATTCTTTCAAGTATAAAGTTTAGTTTCGGTTGACTTGATAAACTTCAATTATATCAACCAAGTTACGTGCTATCGAGTGAAGTCACAAATCGCTATGCAAGTCACTTCTCTCGCTCGCTCCTTTTCGGAACTCGGTGCGTGCGACAGAGACGCTACGCAAGGCGACTGCTGGATCGTAATGTTCTAAATTGTTATACCTACTCATTTTAATATCAATCTTATTCTTTCAAGTGTAAAGTTTAGTTTCGGTTGACTTGATAAACTTCAATTATATCAACCAAGTTACGTGCTATCAAGTGACATCACAAACAATCCCAGAGCGTTCACGTTCCTGATAAAATTTCAAAAATTATTATGTTTTATTTCGTGCAAAATATCGCGTAAAATTACATAGTTTAGTTTGATTGAATGAAATATGTCTTTTTTAGGCTATTATCTGATAAGATGACCACAATCAATAGTATATTTTGAATGTTGTCAAATACCCTATTACAAAAGAACAACTGCTTTGCGATACTTGCATATTTTACATGCTATGTTTTGATGGGATTGCTATTTACTGAACATTTGTAATCGCATAACTAGTACGAGAAATGTTTGATCCCAGTATGAGTTCTCATGTGTTATAAAATTACTATTTTCTGAACATTTGAAATCGCAACACTTACACGAGAGGTTTGATAGCCGAATGAGTTCTCATACGTTTGATAAGACTGCTATTTACTGAACATTTGAAATCGCATAACTTACACGAGAAAGGTTTGATACCAGTGTGAGTTCTTATATGCTTCACTAGAGATCCATTTCATGCACATTTGTAATCGCAAGACTTATACCAGTGCGAGTTCTCATATGCTTCACTAAATGATTCTTTTGTGCACTTTTGTAACTGCAGAACTTCACAAGAAAGGTTTGATACCAGTGTGAGTTCTCATGTGCCTCACAAGATTACCATTTTGTGCACATTTGTAATCGCATAACCTACACGAGAAAGGTTTGATACCAGTATGAGTTCTCATATGTTTTATAAAATTGCTATTATCTGAACATTTGTAATTGCATAACTTACACGAGAAAGGTTTGATACCAGTGTGAGTTCTCATATGCTTCACTAAATGATTCTTTTGTGCACTTTTGTAACTGCAGAACTTACACGAGAAAGGTTTGATACCAGTGTGAGTTCTCATGTGCCTCACAAGATTACCATTTTGTGCACATTTGTAATCGCATAACCTGCACGAGAAAGGTTTGATACCAGTATGAGTTCTCATATGTTTTATAAAATTGCTATTTACTGAACATTTGTAATCGCATAACTCGCAAGAGAAAAGTTTAATAGCTGAATGAGTTCTCATATGTTTGATAAGACTGCTATTTACTGAACATTTGTAATCGCATAACTAGTACGAGAAATGTTTGATCCCAGTATGAGTTCTCATGTGTTATAAAATTACTATTTTCTGAACATTTGAAATCGCAACACTTACACGAGAGGTTTGATAGCCGAATGAGTTCTCATACGTTTGATAAGACTGCTATTTACTGAACATTTGAAATCGCATAACTTACACGAGAAAGGTTTGATACCAGTGTGAGTTCTTATATGCTTCACTAGAGATCCATTTCATGCACATTTGTAATCGCAAGACTTATACCAGTGCGAGTTCTCATATGCTTCACTAAATGATTCTTTTGTGCACTTTTGTAACTGCAGAACTTCACAAGAAAGGTTTGATACCAGTGTGAGTTCTCATGTGCCTCACAAGATTACCATTTTGTGCACATTTGTAATCGCATAACCTACACGAGAAAGGTTTGATACCAGTATGAGTTCTCATATGTTTTATAAAATTGCTATTATCTGAACATTTGTAATTGCATAACTTACACGAGAAAGGTTTGATACCAGTGTGAGTTCTCATATGCTTCACTAAATGATTCTTTTGTGCACTTTTGTAACTGCAGAACTTACACGAGAAAGGTTTGATACCAGTGTGAGTTCTCATGTGCCTCACAAGATTACCATTTTGTGCACATTTGTAATCGCATAACCTGCACGAGAAAGGTTTGATACCAGTATGAGTTCTCATATGTTTTATAAAATTGCTATTTACTGAACATTTGTAATCGCATAACTCGCAAGAGAAAAGTTTAATAGCTGAATGAGTTCTCATATGTTTGATAAGACTGCTATTTACTGAACATTTGTAATCGCATAACTTACACGAGAAAGGTTTGATACCAGTGTGAGTTCTCATGTGCCTCACAAGATTACCATTTTGTGCACATTTGTAATCGCATAACCTGCAAGAGAAAGGTTTGATAACAGAATGAGTTCTCATATGTTTTATAAAATTACTATTATCTGAACATTTGTAATTGCATAACTTACACGAGAAAGGTTTGATACCAGTGTGAGTTCTCATATGCTTCACTAAATGATCCTTTTGTGCACTTTTGTAACTGCAGAACTTACACGAGAAAGGTTTGATACCAGTGTGAGTTGTCATGTGATTCACTAGATTACTGTTAACTGCACATTTGTAATCGCATATCTTACACGAGAAAGGTTTGATACCCGAATGAGTTCTCATATGTCTAATAAGATTGCTATTTACTGAACATTTGTAATCGCATAACTTACACGAGAAAGGTTTGATACCAGTGTGAGTTCTCATGTGCCTCACAAGATTACCATTTTGTGCACATTTGTAATCGCATAACTTGCACGAGAAAGGTTTGATACCAGTATGAGTTCTCATATGTTTTATAAAATTGCTATTATCTGAACATTTGTAATTGCATAACTCGCAAGAGAAAAGTTTGATAGCTGAATGAGTTCTCATATGTTTGATAAAACTGCTATTTACTGAACATTTGTAATCGCATAACTTACATAAGAAAGGTTTGATACCAGTGTGAGTTGTCATGTGATTCACTAGATTACTGTTAACTGCACATTTGTAATCGCATAACTTACATGAGAAAGGTTTGATACCAGTGTGAGTTGTCATGTGATTCACTAGATTACTGTTAAATGCACATTTGTAATCGCATATCTTACACGAGAAAGGTTTGATACCCGAATGAGTTCTCATATGTCTAATAAGATTGCTATTTACTGAACATTTGTAATCGCATAACTTACACGAGAAAGGTTTGATACCAGTGTGAGTTCTCATATGCTTCACTAAATGATTCTTTTGTGCACAAAAGTAACTGCAGAACTTACACGAGAAAGGTTTGATACCAGTGTGAGTTCTCATGTGCCTCACAAGATTACCATTTTGTGCACATTTGTAATCGCATAACTTGCACGAGAAAGGTTTGATACCAGTATGAGTTCTCATATGTTTTATAAAATTGCTATTATCTGAACATTTGTAATTGCATAACTCGCAAGAGAAAAGTTTGATAGCTGAATGAGTTCTCATATGTTTGATAAGACTGCTATTTACTGAACATTTGTAATCGCATAACTTACACGAGAAAGGTTTGTTACCGGTGTGAGTTGTCATGTGATTCACTAGATTACTGCTAACTGCACATTTGTAATCGCATATCTTACACGAGAAAGGTTTGATACCCGAATGAGTTCTCATATGTTTAATAAGATTGCTATTTACTGAACATTTGTAATCGCATAACTTACACGAGAAAGGTTTGATACCGGTGTGAGTTCTCATGTGCTTTACTAGATCACAATTATGTAAACATTTGTAAATGCACAACTTACATGAGAAAGGTTTGACACCAGTGTGAGTTCTCATGTGCGACACTAGAGTACCATTTCGTGCACATT